>OZ020507.1:90640967-91003467 GCA_963971375.1 Platycheirus rosarum
ATACATTTTCCCTTTCCAACATTACCATTTGCTTCTATTGCAAGGCATCCACATCCTATTTGACCAAAGAACCAAAATCTACACGCAATCGATAAATCATCAATTTATCGTAACCATATGTCGCAACCTTCACATTCATTATCTATTATCGCAGAATTCACATTAATTTCATTCATCGAATACTGTCCCATCATCACAACAACTCCGAGGGCAGTGCATTTATGCAAGTGCTTGTTGTTGTAATGTTGAATATTATCGCAGTGGATTGAATATTAGTTGTTGAATATTATCGCAGTGGATTCGATGACAAATAAATGGATGTGTGCTGGACAGAGTACAACAAATAAATGGTTGGAGCCAAAAATCCATGGCACGATTTGTGTATTTTTAGAATATTATATTATGGGACTATGGTGTCGTTTGATCTTGGTACGTTCGGTATGTGGACTTGGTATGTGGATGACTTAGCAAAACAGGGAATGTATTAGAGGAACGTTGTGGTCACAACATCCCACCCTTCTTAAAAAAAGAAAATTCTGGCCTTGAAGAGATAAGGAATTTTCGCTAGGTCGGCATTGATGAGAGAAGAACAATTTACATATTTACATATTATATATAAAAATATTTTGGTACTTGGCATTTACAATATATTTATTTACATATTTTGTAAATTAAAATAGCTTATGTAATCTAGTCAAAATATTTAACTTTATAGTTTTAATCAATTTACTTAATGTGTGTTTTTTTTACTGGCTATTTATAATAGCTTATGCAATTTAATACAAGTTGTGTAAAAGTCGTAGAAAAATAAACTCTGAAGGACATATGAAGCTGATAAAATTTCCTACAATTTACTAATTTCTAATTTCCTACAATTTATTAATTTAAAGAACTGTTTTTGAGATATAGCTTTTGAAAAATGGAACATTTTTGAGGAAAAAATATATTTTGCAAAACTTGTTGTTCTAACTCCTTACCAATTTACTTAATCATAAAGTTGTAAGGCGATAAGTTGTAGAGAATCTAATTTCCTACAAAAATATTTACTTTATCTCTAAGAGTTCAAAAGATACAGCGAATTGAAATGTTACGATAAATGTCAAAACTTAGTCATAAAATAACAAATCTTATATTTCGCAATAATTCCAATCAATATTTTCAAAAATGGTCTAAATAAGTTGTAGAGCATTCAATTCCGCGTCAAATGAGACCATAATAATATGTTTTGGGCCACCCACCACCAAACTACATTATGTAAGAGTTGGACCAATTTTCGATATCTTTAATTTTTTCTCAAATAGTTTTGTATATAAACTCTTTATCATAAGAGTAGTGCATATAAAATTCGTAGAACTGAAGTCTGCGTCCTTGAAAATGAAAGCTAGATAGAAAGCGCGCCGTTAGTGTCGACTCCGGTGGCGATAGCACCAACGGCTGAGGAGCTATTAGCAATAAAAAGAGAGAGGGTGAACCAAGAACCTTCCACGTCCAATAATTTCACTACTGGAGGTGCAATAATTAAAAAAAAAATATTAAAAGAAAAGAAAAATAAGAAATAAATTCAGAGGATGATTTGTTAGGATTCCCTTTCGTTAGTTAAATTATGTAGTTAAATGATCACACGATAATATGAATCAGTTTTACAGTAGGTTAATGGTTCTTACAGTGTTAAATGGGTATTAATTTCAGCTACCCGATCCGTATATGACAAATTACTTGAAAAAATTACTGCGCTTCAGAAGCGGATTAAAGGGTCGCGTTTTTGAAACAATTTTTTTTACTCAAACCTTCAGATGGTTATATCTCGTTTTGTAGATATTCTAGCTGAGTATGTATTACATTATCCTATAGGTATTGAGTCTAGCTACCTGACCCATGCATCAAAATTCTCTTGATAAAATAACTGCGCCTCCAGGAGTGGATTGAAGGCTCATGTGCCAGAAAATAAATTTTTCACTCAAGCCTTTCGCGCCTATATCTCGTTATTTTGACATCACACGTAAGTGGTTCTTGCATTTTCAGAAAGGTATTAAATCCAGCTACCTTTACTAGTCTTTTATATACTAGAAATAAGGTGAGAAAAAATAATTATTGCACCTCCAGTTGTGAAATGATTGGACGTGGAAGGTTCATGGTTCGCCCCGAATCTCTGCCTTTTAATTGCTAATGGCTCCTCAGCCGTTGGTTCTATCGGCACCGGAGTCACAACTAACGGCACGCTTTCTGTCTAGCTTTTATTTTCAAACAGACTTCAATTCTACAACTTTTATATGCACTACTCTTATGATAAAGAGTTTATATACAAAGCTATTTGAGAAAAAATTAAAGATGGCGAAAATTGGTCCAACTCTTACATAATATAGTTTGGTGGTGAGTAGCTCAAAATATATTATTATGGTCTCATTTGACGTGGAATTGAATGCTCTACAACTTATTTAGATTATTTTTGAAAACATTGATTGGAATTATTGCGAAATATAAGATTTGTTATATTATGACTAAGTTTTGACATTTATCGTAACATTTCAATTCGCTGTATCTTTTGAACTCTAAGAGATAAATTAACACTTTTGCATATATTTTTGTAGGAAATTAGATTTTCTACAACTTATTGCGTTACAATTTTGTGATTACAAACATTGGTAAGGAGTTAGAACAACAAACCTGGCAAAATAATTTTTTTCTTGAAAAATGTTCCATTTTTCAAAGACTATATCTCAAAAACAGTTCTTTTTTTCAAATATAGTGCCACAGTAAATTGTAGGAAATTTTATCATCTTCATATTTCCTTCATTGTTTATTTTTCTACGACAAACCGTTTTCGAGATATGTGGGGGCAACCGTTGGAAGGTACCTTTAAATCATCCCCCATCATTATTGCGGCTAGAGGGGACCCATCCCTACACATTCCTGCAAAAATTGTAACTAACTGGAATTTTTGGTTTATTTATTGTTTTCAGGCTTAGTTTGCCTGGACTACTGATGGAAGTTATTTGAATGGTTCCACAGGTTATCGTAACTAATTTGCGCCTTAATAATAATGTTACCGGTACCATGGTCTGTACAAAATTATAATACTGTTCTTTGTAGATAAAATGAACAGTGTATTTTCCTTGTATAAGTGTTAGTGAATGAATGAATATCTTTGTTATTATATATATTTTTTTTCTTTTTTTTATTCTATAAATTTCATATTATTGTTATGAACTACTTTCGCTTTATTATGTTTTTAAATAATGGTATTTTCTTCATATAATATCTCAAGAACCTCGTAAGGACCTTTCCAAAGGGATGTACATTTATTTTTACTAGTTTGGTTTTTTTAAAAGAACCTTTTTACCCACGTTAATAATTTTTGGTTGAGCAGATTTGTCATACCGGGTTTTTGAGATTATTTTCTTTTTACCAAGAGCTTCATTTGCTACCTGATAACCGTGTCGCAATCTATATTTTAGCTTGTTAGCGTAGTTCTCATAATTATAAATTGTCTTCGGATTCTGTGAAAATGTGCTAGGAATATTAGCAGGAAAAAAGTTCATATGGCGTGTAACCTGTACTGCTATGTGGTGTAGTGTTATACACGAATATTGCATATGGAGTCCATGTATCCCATGTTAATGGATCCCGATTGACGTGATAAGGTAATGTGTTTGAGTTTTTTAATTTTTAATAGAGTGCACAATTCTTTGAACATAGTACTTAGAAAATTAGTACCTTGATCAGTCAATAGTGCTGTAGGAGTACCGTGTCGGCACATTATATTTTCTGAAAAACTCGTGCTACTATTGAAGCTACTGCATTCGGAATCGGAAAAGCTTCTGAAAATTTTGTGAGATCATCTTTAAATGTTAATAAATATTTCTGATTGTTATAGCTTACTGGCAGAGGACCAACTATATCTATAGCTACTCTTTCAAAAGGCCGTGAACTTGTTGTTGTTATTTTCATAGGTACTGGAGGATTAATTTTAATTTTGTTTAATTGGCAAGATGCACACTTTTTTATGTGCTCAGTAATGTCTTTCTTCATATTGGACCAGTAGTATTTATGTCTTATTCGTTTAAGAGTTCGTGACACGCCTTGATGGCCACCAAAGGGTGGGACATTTTTTATTTTTTTTAATCGTTGGTTGAATACAAAGATTACAAAAAAAAAACAAAAAAAGCATGGCATTTTTGCGTCTGCCTAGTTGACAAAACATTAAAAAATTAATACATTTAGTGTGAAAAGAACAATAAAATTTTTCATCAAATTTATAAATTATAATTGTTTATTTTCGTTAACAAAAAATAAAAATTAAAAATTAAAATTGATATCTTTTAAAAACTTTCATTAATGATTTGGTTTCTATGGAATTATAATGCCATTTTTCGTTTGCACATTTAAGCTCTCCCCCACGTTTGAATATCGAAACCTTGGATTTGTCCAACTATCAAGTTCCAAAGCCGACAGTATTGAAATAAGCGGTTTATCATCAACTGCAACGATTCAAAAGAGGCTGCCAAAAGAACAATATCATGCACAAACATCAATAATTTGATTAACTTTCTAGCGTATTGAACTCCACATGGCAAGAGGTCTACCAGATCATCAATTAACAAAGCAAACATGCTTGGGCTCAATGTGCAACCTTGCTGCTTCCATGACATACCATGACAGTAGAGCTTGTAAATTAGCGCCTTTCTATCGATTATATCGAATGCTGATCTAAAATCTTCGAAGAAAGCATACAACTTCTTTTATTTTCCAAGGAATGTTTCTGCAATACTTTTGGGAGTAAAAATGTGGTCAATCGTTGAATATCCACTTCTAAATCCTGCCTGGAACTCCTTCAGTAGTTTGTTATTATCGATCCATTTACTAAAACGTTTTTGCAATATCAACGTAAATATCTTGTTTGAAGCATTTAGAAAGGATATACCTCTGTAATTCGCAGGCTCGTTTAAATTTCCTTTCTTGTGAATCGGAAAAATAACTGATTCCTTGAATTCTTGTGGTATATTCCCGGTTTCCATGACATTGTTATATATAACTGTTAGCTTGGTGATTAGTTTCGAAGTGTCTTACTTATAAAATTCAACTGTAATGCCATTCGATCCTGCTGCTTTTCCATCTTTAAGCTTCGTTAAAGCTGAGATCACTTCTTTATAACTTATTGAAGTATCCAGAATTTTATTGACAAAGGCTGGTGTCGCATATTGTACCGCAGGATTCAGCAATTTCTCAAAGTGAGCTGCTAGAAGATTTGGACTCAAGTTCGGGTGGATGGAAAACCGTTTGCCATTTAAATGCTTTGCCAAGTGCCAGAATTCTTTTGAGTTTCTACACAGAGCTAATCTTCTTGATTCCGCTTCAAAAAACGCGTTCTTTTTTTGTTTACTACATATTGCCTTCCAAGCCCTATTAGCGATCAAGTGCTGGTTCCAAACGACAATTCTCTGTGTTTTCTACAGTCAACATCATACCACGGTGCAATAAAGTTCTACCGAGCGTTATTGTTTTCAGTTGGGCAAGAGGCTTTGATTATCTCTTCCATCAAAGCTAGATCAGAATTTACGAGACAAAGGAGTGCATTATCCAACCTTGATTGATACTTTGTTTTGTTTTTCGGTTTCCATTTAAGTTTCGGTAAGGTACTTAACACCCTTGTTTCTTGAACTACTCTGGAAATAAGCCAGAAGTTCATGCTGATCGGAATATGGTCTGAATAAGGCACGTTTTGGATTTTCTAGCATGTGTTCATTCCCTTCACTACCTATTAAACTATAATCTATCACAGAGCTTTCCTGTCCTCCAATAAAAGTAAATTCGCCGTTCGTATCAGATAAGCTTGTAGCATTTTGAATTCTTAACCCGTATGCTATAACTATTGTGTCTTTCGAATTTCGTTCAATTCCGACTCGACTTCTCGCATTCATATCACCCACCACAAGCAAATTAGATGTTCTGCCATGTTTCATTATTCCTTCTAATTTTTCAAAATCGTTGTTCCATTGATTGCAGTTGATATAGGTCGTAAGGATTCGGAAACATTTTTCATTGATATAGAGTTTAACATACGTTATGCCTTCATATACTTCAAACTTGCAACATATATTTTTTAGGTCTTTCTTAAAACCAAAAAAACATCCGCCACTAGCTCTTCCCCTTGACTGCGTTCTTACAGCTGGTACTAATTTAAATCCAAAATTCCTAAATTTGCTTTCAAAATTCTTAAAATTATTTTCCATAACAAATGTCGCATACAAAAAAAAACCATATCAAATTGATTAACAAATTTATAAAAATCAACAAATAAAGTCTTTTAATTAATCCTGCAACATTATAAGGAAGAATTGTATAATTAAAACATTTCAAATCATTTGTAGTTTTATTAATATTGACTAAATTATTGGTATTATGGCAGACGGCATTATAATAAAACATGTCTCGTGTGGACACCACCTATAGTTTGAGAGGCTTTGCTTTTAATCGAAAATGGTTTTTTTTATAAGTTCGGGATTGTTTAGAATGATTTTTTCGTTCGTATATAAAAAAATTTCCGCTTGGTATTTGACTGAGGGCGTCAGCATGTGAATTTATTTTACCCGGCTTATAAATTATTCGATATTCGTATTCATCCAACAATATTCTCCACCGAGTGAGTCTTGACGTTGAGTCTTGTAATGTTTTATGATCTGTACATATTTTAAATCTTATTCCGTAGATGTATGGGCGAAATTGTTTGACAGCGTAAACAATTGCTAGTAATTCCTTCTCGGTAGTGCTGACCGAGTTTCAGCGGCATTAAGAGTGCGACTGGCGTAACAGATCGGTTTGTCTTTTCCAATAATTTCTCTCTGTGATACAACAGCGCCGAGTCCAACATCGCTAACGTCCGTTGTAACTATGAAATCATTTTTAAAATCAGGGTATGCTAAAACAGGAGGTTCTATAAGTTTACTTTTTAGTGTTTGAAATGCTTCGTCACAGAATGCATCCCATTTAAAATCTACGTTGTTTTTTAACTTGTTCGTCAATGGTTTTGCTATGGTCGAAAAATTATCTATGAATCTCCGGTTATAACCTGTAAGTAAATCCTAAGAATGATTTTATTCCCTTTGCGTTTTTATGCGTGGGGTATGTTTTTACTGCTTTTATTTTTTCAGGATCTGGTTTAAGGCCACTTTCAGAGATAATATGTCCAAGATACAATAATTCTTTTTTCAGAAAATTACATTTGTCTGGTTGAAGTTTTAAGTTGTGTTGCCGTAAGCGATCGAATATTCTAATGAGTTTGGAGTTATAATCATTTAGATTGTATCCTTAAAGGACTATGTCATTGACATATATAAAACAGTCAAATTCCTGTAAACCAATTAGTACAGTATTTATTAGACGCTGGAAAATTGCTGGTGCATTTTTTTAACCAAACGGCATACGATTATGTTTGTAGTGTCCGTATGAAAGCAGTTTTGCACTGGTCTTCATCATCCATAACGATTTGATGAAATCCGTTTGCCAGATCGAGGGTGCTAAAGTATGTTGCCCTGCCTAACTGATCTAAGATATCTGTTATGCTTATGGATCTCAGTTTTTTGTGTGTCAGTGAGCCTATATAGTCTGACAAATTAAGCAGTATGTTTCTGTAAATGAGAAGTTATCGCCTTCGAGGTAGAATAAATCATTGTATTCTCTGCAAATTTTGAGAATTGAGTGGTAACTTGGTTAGAAACTAAGTTAAAGTTATCTAGCTTATCCCATTCGAGATCAATGTCTTTAATATAAATTGTTTGCTCAGTTTCCAACGTGTTCATCATTAAAATTTTTATATAAGATTCTTTGGGAGTTGATATAGTTTCACCTATAAATAACCCTGGCATAAATTTTTTTTCTTTCCAACGAGTATATCTCCAAGTTCATGTTTATTTTCAAAAGGAAATTTTATAACCTGCTGACTTTTGGGTTTCAATGTAGTCAGTTTGTTCGTTAATTTTTACAGGAATTGGTGTAGTGTTATCTTCGTACAGTGTTATTTCATCAAAATTATTTGTAGTATTATTATTATTTTTTAAGTTTTTGTAACATTTCTTTTTTATTTTTTATTTGTTTCTAATTTATTTTATTTATTTGTTTTTATAATTTTCTTAACTTTTTGGGAGGATTCTCTGTCTGCTGATTTTTCTGTATGAACAGTCTTACTTTATGCTGATCCTTTATTTTGTATTTTTTTCTTAAATTCTAAGTTTTTATTTCTGTGATTATTAAGAGATTTTGGGTCGGTGAGTCGTGAGACGTAGTACCTCATTTGGTGTATCTCGGCTGTTGTGCTTGTTCGTGAGGGGTTGCCGCCTCCTCCCGAACAAACTCGTTTTCCGACTCTTGTAATTGACTGATATTGTAGTATCTTGCACCGTGATTATCAACTTGTCTTCCCGTGTGTGTGGGCCTATAATTTCCGCTGAAACCTGCGGTCGCAACGTCATTTCTAGATAGATTTCGCACTTGAGAAGAATAATTAGTTCCTGATCCATCCCTGGATAGACGCAACTTGCAGTTATCTTCAGTGTGGTTACGTTTTTAACAGTAACTACTACAACTGTGCACTTCCTTTTTAATGGGTGGTCGATGTTTGAAGTTTTGATACTGGGGGAACTGTGTATTTCGGTAACACGTTTCCCGCGTGTGGCCTGACTTTCCACAAGTTTGGATATTCTTGTTATAGTTGGGCGTCTGTTCTGAAATTTATTGTTCTGTGTTTGGGAATTACTATAATTGTCTATTCGTGCCTCGTGACTCTCTGCATGTGATATTGTTAGATTCAAACTAGTGCCACCATGAGCCTTTGCTATTATTTTGAGTTGATAATTTTTCAGACCATCCTCGAACACTTGAATGGCCAACTTATTATTTTCGTCGACCAGAAATGTTCTAAGACGGGGCTTCGGTAATTGCGTATGTTGCAGAATTGAGGTTACTCAATACAGTGCATACCCGCTCGGCGAATTCTTTGACGGTTTCCTTAAACCGTTGCCTCATGGTTAGTAGTTCGTTGTGAGTAGAGGAACGATATTTTTCCTCCTTATACTTAGACTCGAGTTTCTTTTTTAGTTCTTCCCATGTGGAAAGAGTGTTAAATTGAGTTAATTCAAAGGCGGGACCCTGTAGCCTAGTTTTAACAATAGACAGGAAAAATTGGCTTTTCAGCATCTTTCACTACCTTAAACAAAATGTCTCCGCAGGAGATAAATTTCCCCTAATCTGATGGTTTCCCATCGAATACAGGGATGATGTTGGAAAGATCAGTTATCCCAACTTTTATGTCCATTTTTGAGGTACTTTGGAAACCAATTTTTCTACTTCCACAGGGGAAAAAGGTAAAACTTTGAACAGATCGGCAATAGCTTTGGCCCGCTTATTTGCCTCTCTAGTTATCTGTAGACGCTTAATTGTTAAACGAAGATTTTAGAAAGCCCAAACAAAAAAATTTGTATTATTGCCAAATAGTTATCAGGGGTAAAAATACCACGGGAAGAAAAAGGATAGTAGGTGTATATGAATGGAATATATATAAAATAAAAAAAAACTAATTATACCTAATGATAATTTTTCTTCTTCCTTTTGTTGTTGCTGATGCTGATCCTTTTGTTGGTAATTTGTTGCTGTTTTTTGACTGCTTATGATAATATATCTTGTTCCTTTTGTTGTTGCTAATGCTGTTCACAATACAATATTCTGAATACTACATCCATTATTCTTTCCTCATCGACCTCTATTTATAATAATTTCTACCAGTGATTCTGCCTACCATACATTTTCCCTTTCCAACATTGCCATATGCTTCTATTTCAAGGCATGCACATCCTATTTAAGGTGCATTCCCATTTGACCCAGATCAAAAGAACCAAAATCTACATGCAATCGATAAATCATCAATTTATCGTAACCATATGTTGCAACCTTCACACTCATTATCTATTATCGCAGAATTCACATTAATTTCATTCATCGAATACTATCCCATCATCACAACAACTCCGAGGGCAGTGCATTTATGCAAGTGCGATAGTATTTCAGTTGTTGAATATTATGGCAGTGGATTCGATGAGTAATGAAGGGATGTGTGCTGGACAGAGTACAACAAATAAATGGTTGGAGTCAAATATCCATGGCACAATGGGTGGGTTTTTAGAATATTATATTATGGGATTATGGTGTCGTTTGGTCTTGGTATTTTGCTGGAAGTGACGTTCGGTATGTGGACCTGGTATGTTGATGACTTAGCAAAACAGGTTAAGGGTAGGAGCAACGTTGTGGTCACAACAGTGATACACAAAACCGCCAGCCTCACAATCCATCCCATTCAGGCCGTAGCAGCAGATCCGATGAGTCGACTGATTCAATAATGGCACCGCCATTTAGTGCCGTAAGTGGGGTGGCCGCCAGCGATGGCAGCGGTACTGCCAATAGTCAGGCTTATAGGGAAATGCATTCTAACCCCATCCAGCCTAGTAGTAGTAGGGAGGTGGAAGTAGCTGGAACAATCTCAGCGGAACTTAGGACCGTAATCAACTCGGCGGTGATAAATGCGTACGACTTTTATAAAGAGTCGATAAAGGACTACATTGCGGAGTTCGTAGGAGCGGAAGTAAAAAAAGGGCTAGGAGACCCACTCCACACATCCGCCGCCAGCAAATGAGGAAAGAATAAGGCCACCGGCGAACAATCCAACAGCAGCTCCGACAGCTTTCCAGCCGCCTCCTTCTGGTGCTCCAAGGCCATCCTAGCTGGATCCACACTCGAGACCATTTTTCCGGTAATTAACTACCGCAAAGAAGCAATTCCGTTAACAAAATTTGGGACGGATCTCCGACCAGAGTATATAGGAGGCAGATCCGTGCGATAGAAACCCCAATTTCAGACACCAACGAACCCTTCATACTTTTCTCCACACGGCTATCCAGGTCGCGCAAAACCGCCCATTCGAATTGATAAGTGGTGGTGGTTTTTGAGGGGAACCCAGAAGTATTAACAGCAGAAGACTTCATATTCCGAATCGAAACGCTTTCAAATCAATATGAGTGTTCCTGGCTGCTGCTCCCAGGAGAATCCAGCGAATGGTATTGGCAATACCAAAGGTCAAACAACCATTCGAACTGACTAACGTTAAGAGACGCACTGATGCGCCAGTTTCGTAACTCCAGGTCGGATAACGAGATAATGCGGGATATTATTATCGACCGGATACGAAGGCTGGTGTATCCTTAGGCATATTCATGGATTGTCCGTCGGTGACCCGCAATATATTTTGTTATAGGTGTGGTCACGAGGGAATAATTACTCCTAAGTGTCCTAAGTTTAATCTGGGAAACCCGGACAGGAACGCAAGGTCAGCAGGGGAATCGCGTTCCCCACAAACCACCCCGGAATTTCCAGTAACAATCCTAGCCAAAGATTACAACAAAGAAACTGTCGAAGGAAAACCCTCTATATTAAGAGAATTCAGACCATTGCACGTAAGGATTAAGGAATATCACAAAGCAAGGGATAGGATTTTCAATTTTAATGTAAGCGCGATATTCAATCGCATTCGTAATACAAGAAGTAGATTTAAATTAAGAAACAAATAACGAAAAAGTATAGCCTCGACCATCATCGATACTAGCACTGACCCCAGGCCTTATGCCAAAGAAAATACCGATTCTTAAGTATAGTTCTGGTGTAAAAACTGCCGATGGCAAAAGTCAAGCAATTGTAGGCAAAGTTCAGGCGAGGTTAGGTTATAGACAAATGAAAAAAGAGATGACTCCATATCAAGTCCCAAATTTGGATCAGGAACTGTACCTAGGAGTAGATTTTTAGAAGTGTTTCCAGATTGCCTCAAACATAGTCAGCATCGTATCAGTTCCGGAAGAAGATGCGGAAGCGGTGAATGCTCATGATGTCGGTTGATGGACAAGGTAATCCCGGCACGACTTCGGGATTGCGTTTTTGTGTATTTAGACGACCTGCTTATCATCGCGCCTGATTTCGAGACTCATATGGCTTTGTTGGATGAAGTGGCTGACTGTCTTAGAAACGAAAACTTAACTATTAATGGGAAGAAGTCCCAGTTTTGTTTTAGGGAACTAAAATACTTGGGTTTCATCTTTGGTGGGGGGAAGTTAGACAAATCCGGCGAAAGTCGAAGCTGTCGTTGACTTTCCCGTAACAAAGAACGCCCAACAAGCCAGGAGGTTTCCTGGTTTAGCAGGGTGGTATAGAGGATTTATCAAAGATCTTTCTAGCTTGACCGCGCCCCTAACGAAAACTCTAAAGAAGAAAATCACAAGGTGTATGATGACTGAAGAAGCCGAAAAAGCGTTCGAGGGGTTGAAAACCGCCCTAACTACAGCTCCTGTCCTTTCCCATCCCGTCTTCACGAAACATTTTTACATTCAATTCGGTGCATTTGACTCCGAAATCGGTGCGGTGTTGTTCCGGAAGAATAGTCAAGAGGAGGTTCTTCCAATTGGTTATTTTTCCCAAAAGCTTAACGCTTGCAAAGAAATTATAGCGTTACCAAGAAGGAGTGTATGGCAGCGCTAATGGCGGCAAAACAAATCCTTATTAAATTAAAAGAGTCGTTCATTTTCAATGAGATCTGTTTATTTTCTATCATCTTAATTATAATTCAGTTCTTTTTACTTATCTTTATAAGTGAGAGAGATAGGTATATATATTATTTGAAGTATACAACATGTCCTTTTTTTTAAACTTAATCTAAATATATTAACATCAATTACTTTAAATAATTAAATGGAAAATCAACTTATTGTTATTGAATAATATAAAATGGTTTCGAGATCAGAAGCGAACTTATTTCAAATAAATTTTTTTAAGATTTGTTTGCAAGATCGATGGTTATATGTTTTAGTTTGATCTCTTTTTTCATGTATTTGGTTATAATGTTCAGCACCATCAAGGGTTGATTTAACTTCTACTACATCTGTCTGATTGCGAAGGTACCGCTTGCCCGTATCACTTTCTAAAATTACAGATCTTGGCATATGAGTTACCTCAACTACTTTACTCTTTTCCCATTCACTCTGGTTTTTTTTTTAAATACAGTGGTACATTTTCTGTAATTGAAGCTCTATCTTTTGAATGTTTATCATAGTTTGTTTTCATTTTATTTTGATAGTCTTTAACCTGTCGCCTATGCTGACTTACATCTGTCCTACTTGACTTAAGTTCAACCGCAAACTGTGAAGTATCCATAGATACAACAAGTGGCTTCGATGGATCAAAATACGCAAAGACCGGTGGTGATGAGATGAGGGACTTAAGTCTTGTAAAGACATTTTCCAAAATTCATTCACATTGAAATTAAATATTTTTCTAGGTATAAACGACCCGAAGTATGTTACCATTCCCAAAAACCTGTGGACTTCTTGCACAGAAGATGGCGATTTCATTTTCAAAATTGCTTCAACTTTTTTAGGATCAGTATGGACACAAGCTCATTAAATACATGACGGAACAATTTTATTTCGGTTAACCCAAACCTACATTTTTCCTTATTGAGTCTCAGTCCGACTTTATCCATACGTTCTAGTGCTTGTTTTAGCTTTCTGTTATGCTCTTGAATGCTACTACCAAAAACTAAAATATCACCTATGTAGATAATAACATCTAATAGCGAGTTTCATTCAAATTTTAAAGATTTGATCTGAAAATCGAGATTTGCTCTTTTCAATGAAACTTGTTTCATCATTTAATCTTAGTATGGGTAATTCACTGACGAGCATACACACATTATTTGACATCACATACAAAAATACCAGGCATGCACAATTGATATACATACTCAAAATGCCATATTTGGTATTTTCTCGCTTCAAAAAGACCTTTATTTGTTATTTCGTATATTTAATGGATATTTTTTAATTTTTTGGCAAATCACGAGCTGGCAAAAGTTCACAAACAAACAACATAATAAATAACAAAATATTTTCCATTTCACGTTTGACCGAAAGAATAGTTACATGTATGTGTGTATTCAGATCAAATCTGCCAACCCATCAGAGATCAAATATTTCGTTTTGAGATTTGATCTATATTTACTCTTTTTCTTGCAACAAAACTCTCAAAATTTAAAAAGATCACATCTTTTGACAGAAAGAGCAAATCGTTTCTTGAATGAAACATTTCTGTCAAAACACGCTGGAAAAGGTCTTGAGTAACTTTTATTCCCATATGGCATTCTCAGAATCTTTAACCTACCGAACGGAGTATTAAATGTGCACAAGTTTGAGCATTCTGCATCTAACTTTAACATCCAGTAACCTTTACTAGCATCAAGCGTCGAATAAAATTTTGAACCTGATAATCTGGATTTAATAAGTTCAATATTCGGAATGGGATAATGCTCTCTTTGTAATGCCTTATTAAGGTTTCTTGGATCTAAACAAATCCGGAGGGACTAATCTGCTTTTTCTACTAATACGATCGAATTAACAAATTGCGTTGGACTTTTAACTTTAATCATGACTTCATTTTGTTCCATTCGATTTGAATGGAATGGAATGGAAATGCAACAGGAACAATTTTGAATGTAGTTTAAATGGAATGCGTCTAAGCGCATCAATAATAGGACTTACATTAGAATCCATTTAAACAACCTAATCTTTTAAAAAGGTGATTAAAATTTGATTCAATATTTGTAATTAGAACATCAGATTCATCCTTAACCTGATTGATCGACGACAATTTGTTTTGACTCACAAAACCTAACCTACAACAATGGTTTTTGCCCAAGACCGTGCTGACATTTTCAATAACTACTAAGAAACCATTTTTTTCTCTTTTTATTTTATTTTCGCTTATGTTAACTTCAACTTGACACTGACCAATAATATTGACCTTCGATATCCCAGACGCCGTTAATTTTCCAAAACATTTCCTTAGCTGCAAGTTATTCGTAGAGTTGATGTGCATGAAGGTATTCAAACTTATCACATTTGCTTCTGCTCCCGTATCTAACACAATTTTAATTACTTTATCTAAACCAAAAGGAATTTTTTAAATTGCATATAAAAACTCATAACATTATGAGGACAACTATGATTCAAAACTCTCCTTTCAAAATTTAAAGAGCCAATGAAAAAATCACAAACATCAACTAAATCTAAATCATTACAAATATTATTATTATAATTCAAGGAATATGATTTTATAACTTTGTTTAATTTACAATGTTTAGCAAAATGATTCATACCCTTACATATACGACATCTTTGACCGAGAGCTGGAGACTTCGTTCTATGATACCAGCATCCACATCTTTCACACTTTATTTTGTTTTCTTTCGTCTTTGTATTTGAGTTGGAGCTGCTTTTGGGATTATTGTTGTTAGTGGTGGTGTAACATGTTTGTTCAAACTGAATAGACGTGTTGATTGTTACGTCCGGAAAAGTATTAATTTTTACATCGTTTTATCTACACCCAAAGCTTTAACGCTAACCGTGTTTGAACTAACTTTAGAAAGAGAAATCCGAAGATACTAATAAACTTATTATATAATATTATTATTATCAAAAACATCAAAAGTATTTTTAAGTTTTTTTTACTATTGTTGTGACATTCACAAGTGTGCTCTTCGTTCCAAGTTTTATAAGTATCGGTATTTAAATCTCTCTCTCTACTGTAAATAATGGCAGGTAGAACTCTGGAACTGTTGAAAAGGAAAATCCAAAACCTGCCACTCCAACTGTTCTGCTCTAAACAATTCACTTTAAATATTTTCCAATCTCAACTAAAAAATCTCTCAAATAACTATAATTAAAATCTCTCAAAATAAAACACATCCGTACTTTCTGTATAAAAACTTCCAGTGCCGTTTATTAGTTGTCCTTCATATAACCTTTTAATATGACATATTACTTCTTCGTTAAATAAGTGATTGAATGAATACAGTCCCCTTATTCTGTGGCAGGATTCAACATTCTCCCCCGCCAGTGAACAAAGTAAACGACCTTGTGTGTATGCTGCTTCTTCTCTTAATTCAACTTCTATGTGGTCACCGTTCTAACATCTGCGTGTGTAGTAAATCTCACATGCAAAGAGAAATATATTTAGTATTATTTGATTAAGAAATTAAAACTACATATATATATTATTGTTTCTAATTCAACTTTAATTTGGAAGAATTTCTTTATAATTATCAACAATCAGATCGTTGATCTCTTGTGACGTCACAACCTCACAGCCCACACAGTGTAACATGGGCCCCAAAACGACATTCCAGTTCAGTGGAATATGGCTGAAATTGCTGGCTGTCAAATGTCACAGTGCCATTCTCCTCTTGTTGACATTTGTTTTTTTTTTATGTTGTACGACATCTTAACATTTTTCATGAGTCAATGAATATTTGTCTTGGTCCGTGAAGCGAGAAAAAATAAAAAGTTGTTTCACTCACAATTTGACTGGAATATGAATTGTCTTTCTTATTCTTTCTGTCAATATTTATTTTTTAAATGTTTATTTTTATTTGACTTTGATTTGAATATGAAGTCTTGTCAGCGATACAATACACCTTTTTTGCTTTTAATAATATCTAATACCGGCCGGTAAATTAAATTAATAGCATTTTAAATGCTTTTGTATTATTTGTGTGTTACGTATTAAAATATGTTTTCTATTCGGAAAGCAAGTAAGTTCATTTAAACAAAGAAATGGTTTTAGTTGTTTTTTTTTTTGATAAGTTAATAGATTTTTTTTCTGATTAGTAGAGGTATGAATTTGGCGATTTAGCAGTTTTGGCCTGGTATGTAATGATTTCCACGTGCGCATTGGGATCTCAAGTCTCAGTCAGAATTTATTCTGATTCTTTGTGTTCATACATTTCTCGTGCAACGCTTTTTTACCTAACAAGTCAGTATCATGGGTTACATCTACCATCGCTCTTTGCCTACTTCAAACTTAAACTCCATGTAAGTAGTCCGTTGGTACTTGATATAGTTCGATTTAGTCTTTTTTTTACTTAAAATATTATTGTTCCATAGCACTTCTCCTCCTGAACTTGTTTTGCCTTCTTCCATCATCTCAGGTGTTGAGGCCTTCTTGTAGCATTCAGATTTACT
Source organism: Platycheirus rosarum (assembly GCA_963971375.1). Taxonomy (NCBI): domain Eukaryota; kingdom Metazoa; phylum Arthropoda; class Insecta; order Diptera; family Syrphidae; genus Platycheirus; species Platycheirus rosarum. The sequence goes on from OZ020507.1 coordinate 90,658,070, forward strand.
TGATTACCGATCGACTTTTTATCTTGGCGTTACCAACTATATTATGAAATTAAAGGCTTCTTGTCAGGTTGCAGAATTTTCCAAGATGGGACTCAAGGGTAAACTGATGGGCATTCTTTTCTGTGCCAGTATTACGGTTGATTAATCGTTGCAGGGGAGGAATGCATCTGCTATTTCACTCAAGCATTATTTATAGAAAGAGTGATAAAAACGCAAACCAAGAAACATACGATTGTGCTCAAAAGATGTACATTTACCGAAATTTTGCGGTCGCCTATAATTTTTAAAGCTCTTTTTTATTTCTGTCCATGAAGCTCTAAAATTTTATGGAACCATCTGCCCCAATATGGCAATTATACTCTAGTTTTGTACTTATATTCGCTCTAAAGTCTTATGACAAAAAAAAAAAAAAACAACAGTTTGCAGCGTTCTTAGCGTCGACGTCATGTTACCATTCCACAGAAGGTTGTCTGTAAACTGTAATGCACATTTCGAAAACTCAGAGGTGTTCAGTTTTGTGATTAGCTTCATAATCAAAATGATTTCAAACGTTGGTCGGTTTGGGGCCATTCACCGTCGGCTCTTAAACATTTGTAGATAAAATTTGAGACGATCGGTATGGCAATCAGCCAATATTAGTACGTCAACCGGAACCACAACACAGGAATTGCGTACTTTTAAATGAATTTAGCGAACGTTCGCGCGAGCAAAATTCGCTTACATTCGTCCGTAATGGAACCGCAGCCTTAGGCGGTAAATAGCGCGCGGCAACAAACGCGACACATACTAGGTCATATGGTCGATGCAGCGCAATCAATTTGTGTGGAATTCTATAAGTAACTGCTCATTATGTCACGGCGGCCAATGCTTGTATCAGAAAAATGTTATTTAAACGGTGTCTTAAAATGTTCACTGCCCATACTTTATTTTATTTTGTTGATTTTCACTCATTAAGGTTTTCTTTGGGTTGTTTAGTTTTAATTCAGGTTTTTTTTTTTGTTATTATTTGTATGTAACGATGGCTTGTTGTGTTATCAGATTGAAAGATTTATTGAATATTGAATGTTGAGTTTATTGTTTTCATTTACTTTTGTGTGTTTTTGTTTAGTGGACTGTATGTTTAGAGTTTATGAATTTGTTGGGAAAGAGTTTTGAGTGTGTTGTGAATGTATTATGAGTGCGTTTTAATGTAACCATGATGAGTGAATGGCTGTTTTAAAAACAGTTGAATCTACTTTTTTTTTTTTTTTAGTTTTGAGTGAGTGTTTTGGGTGATGGTTTTTTGAATTTTGAATGAGTGTGTTTAGTGATTGGTTTTAAATGAATATTTGAATTTTGAATGAGTGTATTGGGTAATTGTTTTGATAGAGTGTTCGACTTTGAATGAAGGGATAAATTATATGCTTTTATGAGTGATTTGGTTAAATTTGTAGATTTTTTTTATTTTTATCTTTTGTGTATTGTATGTTTTCTTCGAGTGGACTGTAAGTTTTAATTTTAATTTATGTATGAGTGAGTGCGTGACTTTTGAACAAGTGATAATGTGTGATTGAGTGAGTGATTTGTGAGTGAGTGAGAATTCATGGTTTTCTTTTCCTTTTGAGCGTGTGAGTGATTGATTGTATTATTATCAATGTCTTATTTTACGGATGTGTTTTTATTTTACTTTTTGTAAGTTTTATTTCATTATTTTAAATTAAGATTTCAATTTTGTTGTTGGATTTAAATTTTCTATTTTGTGTTGTGTTTGAATTTTTAAATCAATGATTGTTCTGTGCTGGTGTTGTTGGATGGAAGTGGACATATTTTGGTGATTGGTCGTTTTAATTCACCATTTTGAGTTTTCACCTTTACAACTCGGATAAAGTTGTCTGTTCCTGGGTATGTTTCGATGATTCGAGCTAGAGGCCATTTCGATGGTGGAAGCCGTTCATCTTTTAGAAGCACAAGGTCTCCTACCTTGGGTTGTTGCTCCGTTTTTAACCACTTTGGACGGTTTTGGAGTCGGGTTAAATACTTTCCACTCCACTCTTTCCAAAATGTATGCAGGGATGATTGTAGTCGTTTCCATCGGTCGATATATCCAATCCTCTGAGTCGCTAGGTCTGCTTCTGGGATAACATGACTTGAAGTGCCTATCAAAAAGTGCGCAGGTGTCAATGCAGCAAAATCGTCGAAATTGTCAGTTAACGGGCAGAGGGGTCTCGAATTAAGACATGCTTCTATTTGAGCTAGAAGCGTCCTGAGTTCCTCAAATGTTAACGCTTCATTTCGGGTTATTCCTTTTAAATGGTGCTTAACCGATTTCACTCCAGCTTCCCATAATCCACCGAAGTGAGGGGAAGCAGGAGGAATGAAGTTCCATTTGGTTCCCAAATTGTTGATTGAGTCAGCTATCTCCTTGAAATCATGTTTCGCAGCTTTTAACATTTTCATCGATTCCGTGTTTGCTCCTTTAAAATTGGTTCCGCAGTCACTGTAGAGATGGGAACATATTCTACGTCGCGCTGTAAATCTACGAAATGCAGCAAGGAAAGTTTGGGTGGTCATGTCCGTAACAACTTCAAGATGAATAGCCTTTGTTGCTAGACATATAAAGATGGCAAAATATCCCTTGAACATCTTTGATGCTCTTCCTTTCCAAGCGTTTACGTCCATGGGTCCAGCGTAGTCAACCCCAGTGTGGGTGAATGGCCTCGATATATTGACTCTGGGAGCTGGTAGGTTTCCCATGAGTTGCTGCATAGGTTCGGGTCTATACCTATAACATATGACGCATTGGTTTATATATTTCTTCACCGTTCTTTTTATATTGAAAATCCAGTAAAGATTTCTTATATAAGTAATCATCTGTTGCAGACCACCATGAAATATTCGCTCATGCGCATTCCTCAAGATCATTTTAGTAAAGTGATGATCTGGTTTTAAAATAATTGGGTTGTTTTGGTCATACGACAGAGTAGAATTTTTTAATCTTCCTCCTATTCTTATAATATTGCTCCAATCCATCATGAGATTGAGCGATTTGTATTGCTTGGATGATTTTGTTTTCCTTAACTCTTTTAAAATGTCGGGAAACATTTCTTGTTGCACTTTTCGTACGGCAATATACAAAGAAGATTTTAGTTCCATGGGTGATAAAGCGGATTTTCTTCTCAAGAAATTTGCCCTTTTATGGCTGTTATAAATGAATCTTCTTACGTGAGATAGCACTCGCAAAAGTTTAATAATGTTCGAGTGTCTATGAATTAGTTTTAAGATTTCGTTGTCATTGTCGAGAGCGAGGTGAATTTTGATTTCTCTTTTTTCCTCCTCCGTTTCTAATTGTGTGGGTTGTGTTGGAATAGAGAATTTCCATTCTTCTCGTAGAAATGGTGGTCCCTCCCACCAAAGAGCATTGCATGCTAGTGTCGCTGGTAGAACACCGCGTGAAGCAAGATCCGCTGGGTTTAGTTTAGTTGGAATGCGTCGCCATATGCTTATATTCGTCAGTCGTTGTATTTCGGCTACTCTGTTTCCGATGAAGGTTTTCCATCGCGTTGGGTGTGCAGCTATCCAGCAGAGAGTTATTGTAGAGTCCGCCCAAGCATAAGTTCTTACACTCTTGAAGGGCAGAACTGACAGAGTGTAATTAAGAAGCTTTGCAAGAACAACTGCTCCACAAAGTTCCAACCTTGGCAGCGAAACGGTGTTGAGTGGTGCTACTCTGGTTTTGGATATCAGCAAATGAGTGTGTATGACGTCATCAGTATACTACTGCTCCATAAGCTTTGATGGACGCATCGCTGAATCCGTGGAGTTCTAGCTGTCTGTTACTTCCTTGGGTGTGAATCCATCTTGGGATCCGGATTTCTTCCAACATGGTCAACTCTTCCTGCAGAGAAAGCCATTCTTGGTGTAATTCCACCGGAACAGTTTCATCCCATGACAATCCTCGGAGCCATAATTGCTGCATTATTATTTTAGCTTTTATGATACATGGCGAAATCCATTCTAGAGGGTCGGATAGACGTGCAATCGTGGAAAGGATTGTGCGTTTTGAAACCACTTCTTCAACAGCGATTTTCTGGAATGAAAATGAATCTGCCGAAGGATACCAGCTGATTCCTAACGTTTTTGTGTGCTCCGAAGTTCCTACGGTAAGTGAAACACTCGTCTCTCGATCTTCTTCCGGGATTATTTTCAAGAAATCTTGGTTATTACTCATCCATTTCCTTAGATGAAAACCAGCTGACCGCAATAATGTTGAAATTTGTTTAAATTTTTCCTTAGCTTCATCGAGTGAGTCTGCTCCAGATACAAGGTCATCAATGTACATGTCTTCACGAATCATCTGAGCTGCTAGTGGATAGCCATGTACTTCGTCACTTGCGAGTTTCTTGAGTGTTCGATTGGCCAGGTATGGAGCAGGAGCGGTTCCAAACATCAAGACTTTTACCTTGAAAAGTTTGATTGGTATTGTTGAATCTTCCCGCCAAAATAAAAGTTGGTAATACGCATCATCTTTATGGATTTGGATCTGCCGATACATCTTTTCGATGTCCGCGGTAAAGGTAATTTTGTTAATCCTCCACCTTAAGATTATCGATACAATATCTGTTTGCGTTTTAGGTCCCGTCATCAGATGATCGTTTAAAGAATTTCCGTCCGAAGTCTTAAACGCAGCGTTGAAGACCACTCGCAATTTAGTAGTCGTGCTGGACTCTTTGAAGACTGCGTGGTGAGGCACAACATAATGGTATGGTGACCTGAATATGGGATCATGGTTCATGTCAACTTCTTCCATCTGGTTGAGTTGAAGGTACTCCGATATACAGGCATTATAGTCTTTGTGTAGTGTAGTGTTGTTCAATAACCTTCTTTCCTGTTTGTAAAACATTCTGAGTGATTTGTTGTGTAGATGGAAGAGCTGGACGTTTGTTTTCTTTAAATGGAAGTGATACTTCAAAGCGCCCTCCCGGCAACCGCTTGATATTCTGCAAAAAATGTTGCTCGCATGCAATATCCTCTTCATCTTCCATTTTTTCGAAGGGTGACTCTTCAATTTCCCAAAATTTCCTCAGTTGTGTGTCGATGTCGAAAAATTGGGCATATACTTGTACTGTGGGTGATGTTTCGATGGGAGCTTTACCTAATATCAGCCATCCTAATTGTGTCTTTTGAGCTATAGGGGCAACTAGCTCTTCTCCTCTAATAACTTCAGGTAAAACCACCTCGCAGAATACATCGTTACCCAACAACAAGTCGATGCAACCGGGCCGATAAAACGTTGGGTCTGTCAATTTTAAACCATGTATGTGTTTCCATTGAGTTGGATATACTTCTCTACTTGGCAACAATCCCGTAAGTGTTTTGAAAATGAAGCCCCGCGTTGCAATTTCAAAGTCCGAATATCTGGAGCTTAAATTCAGACCTACATAGTTTTGACAAGAACCACTTTTAACTTGTCCTAAACCTGAAACATCAAAGACTGTGCGATGTTTCTTCAAATTTAAAATTTGTGCAGCTGACTGTGATGAAGGTTGCCTGTGATCCAGGATCGACCAGAGCTCGCATGTTGGTAAATCCACCATTAGCTGATTTGACTTTGACTATCGCTGTCGCTAATAAAATTTGTGCATTAATGTGGTGATTCGTGTGGAAACAATTAGCCGAAGAGTTCAATGGTTGTTCTTCAGAAGGGCGGAAAGATGGTGCGTTTGGATTTACTTGTGTTGATATATGGTGTGTTTGAGATTGGAATTGATTTTGTGAATTTTGAATGGGTTGAGTAAATGAATTATGGTTAATATTTGAGTGTGTATGAGTGCGTGAGTGCGATAATGTTTGATTGCGAGAGAATGGGTTAGCGTTATTTGAATTGGATGGAAATTGGTTAGAGTGAGAGAATGATTGTGTGTTAGTGTTGTGTTGCAATGGGTTCGAATGAGAAAATGATTGTGTTTGTGAATTGTAACCATTTTTTATGTAATTATTACCATAATGAAGTAATGAGTTGTGTGGTCTTTGGCAAAAATGACATACTTTATTACTTGGGCAGCTATTTGTGCGATGACTGTACGCTAAACAATTGAAACAATTTCCAAACTGTTTCACTACGCGCTGCCTTGTTTGGACATCCATTTTTAAAAATTTGCTACATGTTCGCAAAGAGTGTTTACCTCTATGGCATACTTTGCATATAAAGTTTTCTGTTGGTTCGTTGTTTACAAGAAAAACATTCCTCTGCTGCCTTTTATGTGTCGATGTTTGTGGGTTAACCTTTTGCTGCTGATCAACAATCTCCAATGTTCGGAACTTTGTTTCCAAAAACTCGGAAAAATCTTTGAAAGTGGGAATTTCCTTTTTTGTCCCAAGGTGATTTTCCCACAATAATTGAATTGTTGATGGAAGCTGGAAGCAGAAGAAAAATTATAATTGCTTCCCAATGCTGGACTGGCAAGTCTAAATTCTTCAAGGCGTGTAAGATTTTTGTTGAATTGTCCAACAATTCACGAATTCCTTTGGCACTTTCTTCACGAACTACAGGCAACTCGTAAAACAACTTAAGCTCATTGTTGACTAAAATACGCTTAAAGTCGTAACGAGATTTTAAGAGCTTCCAGGCATTATCGTAACTTGCCTCGTCTACGTTGATATGTTCAAGCAAAGTGCCTGCACTTTCCTTGCAACATGATTTTAAATAATGTAATTTTTCTATGTTGGAAAGTGTTTTATTGTTGTGCACTAGTCAAACAAATTGGTCGTGGAATGGACGCCAATTCTGATAATCACCAGTGAAAATTGGTGGCTGAATTTTCGGAAGTCGGACATCGTGTTGCCTCTGCTGTTCCAATGTGTTTTGTGGCAAGGACGTTTTCTCATTAGCAGCTGGTTTTTCATTTATTTGCGTGACCGACGAAAACTTGTCCAACTCATCTAAAAGTTGAGATTTATATTGAGTGTAAATCTCTTTTGTTTTGTTGTACGACTCTTCGAAAGTTAAAAGAATATCTTCTTTCAACCCTTCATCGCAAAGAATGTCAACGTAAAGCTTTTCAAAGTTCGACAAATTGCTTTCGAGTAAATCAAGACGTGTTCAAACGTAATTTTTCGTCCGACGATCTGGATTCACAGTCTTTAAAATTCTCGAAATCCTTCAAAATCTGCTTGCATGTATTTTTAAAAACCTTTCCGGCACTCATTTTGTTAATATTATTTTACTTATGAATTTTAAAATAAAATATATATTTAGTAAGTAAATGTACTCACTGTGATATTCCTTTTCTTTCAGTGTACCAGCTGGCGCTCCTCAATGGGTTATGTTGGTGGTTGATTTTACCAAATATTTATTCCACTTCTTATTTATTTAAGTTTTGTTATTAATTTTAAATTAAACTGTTTTTATTAATTGATTTGTGATGTATAATTTATAACACTTTGTTTAAGTCTTAAAATAATGTTTGAAAGTTTCAAAATAAATTGAACAAGACGACAAAATGTCGGCACACACTGTGTTCTTATTTATGTTAATTTTCACTTGATAAATGCTGATTCAACTTCGAAATGACTCTCGAAGACCAAAATGTTTTGCTCTAAACAATTCACTTTTATGTTTTCCAATCTCAACTAAAAAATCTCTCAAATAACTATAATTAAAATCTCTCAAAATAAAACACATCCGTACTTTCTGTATAAAAACTTCCAGTGCCGTTTATTAGTTGTCCTTCATATAACCTTTTAATATGACATTTTACTTCTTCGTTAAATAAGTGATTGAATGAATACAGTCCCCTTATTCTGTGGCAGGATTCAACACCAACTGCCGCCAAAGAAATCGGAATATAACATGAAAACAGTCACTCCAGCAAAAAAAAAACCGAGAAACATATGGGATCAACTGTATTTTCATCAGAGAACGAGTTGTCAACTACACCAATACCACCAGCCAAATATAAATCGGAGAACGAGAAATCTCGTGCTCCTATTCCACCATTCACCAAAAACTTAGAGAACGAACCTTCTGCAATCACCTGCTCCGAAATGAACATCCTAATGAAAGACCTGACTAATGACATCGTTTCCAAACTATCTAAGGAGATAAGAGACCTTTGTAGCGAATTCATCCAAAGATTTTAACTAATTGAAAAAAATCTTTCATGTCATATCTTAGAAACGAATAAAACAATCCAGTCCTTAAAAAAACATATTGCAAAAGTTGAATTGGACCACTTAAATGTTTTGCATGCATTTGTTTCACCGTAGACTGTGTGCCACCACCCTTAAAATCTGCTTTCCGTACCAAACCGAGAAACATAAACAGCAGGCATGATCCTCCCATCATACTGAAATTTGGTTCTTCACATGATCGAAACACAATCTTAAAATCTATTGTCCTTTTCCAAAAAATAAGCAATAGACCTTTGCAATTGGAAGACATTGGAATAAAGTCAGAAGGGAATAGAAAATATAATATATACTTGCATGGGAGCCTAACAGCAAAAAACCGAACTCTCTATCAGGGGCCCTACTACGGTATTCGATTCTATAATAAAAAAATTCGAATTCGTAAAATCGGAACTGTGTTATTCTTAAAGAACGTTTTAATATACGATAATCGAACAGATCGAGTGGTGCCAAGGCTTTCATTTGTATTTTTTTAATATTCGGGGTACTACCTTTTTCGAAAATGTATGTCAGAATCCTTCGTATTTGCTCTAACTCATTCGATATCAAATGTGTTTGCGAGGAAGAGCTAAGAAAACTTGTCTGTATCCAAAATGTAAGTAAATATGTTAATACATTTAATGATTGCGCTTAAAGTTATTCCTCAACCATTAACTTTACTTTTTATAAATAGGGAATCAACAAAAATAGTAAACACTAAGCCATCACAGTTTGAAATGCTGGTGAATTACATGGCAAACCATCGGGATTTATCCAAGGGGTATCTAAAAAGCCCAGAAGCAAGACAAAAATCGCACCAAATGTGGACAACTTTATCCGAAAATCTTAACGCTGAGGGTCCACCACAGCGTGACATTAAAGGATGGAAGAAGGTTAGAATATAAAAGTTAACCATTAGCTCATTATGTTTCATGTTTCGTTTTCAGGTTTGGTCGGATTTTAAGAACAACACCAAGGGAAAGCTGAGATCAAATAAGTCAAATTTATCGACAATCGGTGGCGGTCCGTCCAAGCAAAAATCCCTTACTCCATTAGAGGCGAAGGTGGCTGAATTGCTTGACCTTGTACAAGCCGTCGAGGGAATGCCGGGAAGTATTAGCTATGGGGTGGCCAATAACAGCACGAAAGCAATATATGTGCAAAATAGTGAAATTCCTGATTCCGGAGATGATCAAGACATGTTATGCATATACGATTCTGTGGTTACCGATATTGAGAACCGAACACAAAGTGATAATTATAGTGCAAACATATCTGAGCGAAAAACTTCACCAAAAAAAAACAAACAACTTTATTGGAAAAACAAGTGGAAAACCAAATACAATACCAAAGGCATTCAAATGAAGTTATGATAAACATAAATGAAAACTTAAAAGGAATTTTAAAGTATACAAGGAGACAAAACGAAATAAATGAGAAGGTGTACAAACTTAAAAAAGAAACACTCGAATTAAAAAAACAAAAATTTGAATTTAAAAAGAAAAGCCATTTGGAAAAAACTAAAACTCGAATAGCAAAATTAGAACTTAAGAGGGAGATTCTAAAAATGCGCCAAGAAATTAAAGGCATGTCTTAAGAATGTTGTGGTTCATAGATACAACTATGATCTTGATTAAATAAGAAGTTTTTATTATAGATAATATTTATTTTCCTTAAACTTAATTTGCAAAGACTGAATTAATTATTGTTTTATTCTTTTTAAATTACTATTTATTTTTGTTCCTAAAATAAAAAAAATATATTTTTAATTCATGCATTCAACAAATCATTTCTTATATTGTCTCTTGTTCTTTTAGCTAAATCCGAATATTGCTCGATGTTCAATGAATGTTGTTGCAAGTTAACAGGATTTGCATCTTCTTCCAAAAAAACGTCTTGGGTTGGTTCAGTCAACGCAACTCTGTATTTTAAACACAGATTGTGGAGTGCACAACAAACGTTAACAATTTGTGCAACCTTTTTGGGCGAATAATGAAGTTCCCTTGCGGCCAAGAGACATCGAAACCTTGCCTTCAGGACACCAAAAACGCGCTCAATAATTGATCTTGAAATTGAATGCTTTTCATTGAATTTAGATTCAATAGATCCTTCGGCTGCCGTTCTGTATGGTGTCATAATCCAAGGCTCCAAGGGATACCCGGAATCTCCTATGAAAAGTTTTTAATAATATTATATATTTTAATTTAAAACTATTGTCCAACTTGCCTAAGATCCATGACGTCATTTCCCCATTTTCAAATCCCCGTTTTAGGTAAGCTCTTTCAGCACTAAGAGCCCATATGTGGGAGTCATGAGATGCGCCTCCATATCGTGGATTAACCGATCTTATTACCATTTTGTAATCACATGTCTAAAAAATAGATTTTTAGAATAGATGTTTTTTAATAATACATATATATATATATATTAAATGGACTATTTTTACTTACCACCATGACATTAATACTGTGTTTGAGCTTTCTGTTGAAGAAAAGGTGCTCCTTCGTAGCTGGGCGAATCAGTTGGATATGGGTTCCATCTACAACCCCAATTATACCTGGAATTCGCGATTTTTGCCAAAAATAGTATTTTGATTTTCTTTTTTCTTCGTCTTCCATTTCAAAATTTATAAGGAGCGGGCACATGATTCTTTCTATTGCAGCCAAAACATCTGCTAGTATTTTTGACATAGTTTGCTGTGCAATTCCAGCAAGCTTGTCACCACCGATTTGGTTTTGGTAACCTCCTGTTGCCAAAAACTTCAACGTTGCTGATAGTTTAATCATATTCGGAACAGAATGTTGCCTTCTGCAAATACTCATATCCAATGATATATTGTTTAGTAAAAACATGAAAGCGTCTTTAGAAAGACGATAGTTTTTAATAAAACTGAAATCAAAATGTAATATATTTGATTAAAAACACGTTCAACTATTTTATTATCTACATGAGAACCTTTTATCGCTGAGTTCCATTACGTTAGATTCGTCTCTAATTCTCCTTCGTTCAATTTGCTCATTTCGTTCCTGCTGATTTTCTTGTAAATCAAACCAAATTGCAACGCTGTCCATTTTTTAATTTATTTTGTTCACTGTTTTTGTTTTTCCGTAAATTTGAAGTTTTTTTTTTAAGAATGAGTTGTCAAACAGCTCGAGGCTCGTTCGAAAATCGAAAATATTTTGAAAAAAAGTTGGCATTACCGGCATCCGATTCTATTTTCATAGATAGTTCCATTTCAAAGTAGAATCGGAAATAACTTTCGAATAGAATGGAAAGTAGAATCGAATACCGTAGTAGGGCCCCAGCAAGCGATGAGTCTCAAGCAAAGTGGAGCTTTCTCTACTGTTTACATTCGCTCTAGTTCTGTTTTTGTGAAAGGGAGCACTGAGGGGGTAGAATTACTCATACAAAACGATGCAACGATGAATGCGATCACCGCCACCATCAATCAAGCAGCTGAAGCGTCAAAGGAAGACTAAAAGAAGAACCTAGCAACATGAATATGAAAATTAGAAAATCAACAATTACTAAAAGTACTTATTTTTTTTCTCTGTTCTATCATTCTCTCTCTCCTTTTATCATTTCTCTTTCATGTTTATTCTTTCATATAAATTATTACTTATTGTTGCTTTTTTCATATAAGGAATTGCATTGAACTTTTCGATGTTATGAGTATGTTGCTTGTAGCTCGAGTTACTTTTTGCAGAGTCGAGTGAAAGCATTGTGAATTCATGAGGTAACAGCTGTGACGTTATACTTCGAGCAATGCTTAGAGTCTTTTCTAATTGCCGGGAAGGTTTTAAATTAATTCACATTAATGCACAAAGTTTGATGCCGAAAATAGAAGAATTTAGACATTTGTTTGAAGATTCGGAAATTGATGCAATTTGTCTATCAGAAACTTGGTTCTCTGTAGATGTAAATGATGCTTCATATTCTTTGAATGGTTATAATTTGTTCCACTTAGATAGGTCTGGTCAGGGTGGAGGCGTCGCAATTTATGTTAAAGTCGGTCTGATATGTAAAATAAGACGTTTCTCGCCACCTACCTCTCTTATTGAGTTTTTGTTTTTAGATATAATAAATCACGAAAGCAATCTCCTTTTGGGAGTCATCTATATGCCGAATAACTTGGACCCATTTTTTCAACTTATTGAGCAAATAACAGTAAGTTCATCGAATATTATTTTATGTAGAGATTTTAACAGCGATTTTATTACTGACAAAAGTCTTTGTGAAAACTTGAGTTCCTTTGATTTGCACTCGGTAAATGTATCTGAACCAACTCATTTCACCCGAACTTCAAGTACATTATTAGATCTTTTCTTTGTAAGTGAGAATGATAAGGTGCTCTTTTACAATCAATTTGCCACTCCAGCTTTTTCCAAACATGACCTCATTTTTTTGACATTTCACATTGTTACAAAAGAAAATTCCATGAATCCAACAAATATTAATATGACCGCCCTTGAATACAACATTCATTCCATACCTACATATATTTCATGCCTTCTTCAGATGACCAAGTAAAATTTTTGACTGATAATATAATTTCTTTTTTCAAATGTCACGTTCCTTTAAAAACAATGAAAACATTTGCGATTCTAAACCATGGTTTACGTGTAGAATCAAAGAGTTTATGCATCAAAGAGATCAAGCTTATCGAATTTGGGTTCGTTACCGTGTTGAAGAACTTCATTAAGCATATAAATCTTTGCGTAATAAGGTTGTTCAAGAAATAAGAATAGCTAAAAGACCATACTACTCAAATCGCCTTAATATTCATTCGGATGGACGAAAGTTATGGGAAAACCTGAGAAAACTTGGCATTGGTTAGCAAAGACCAAAGTTCAATAACATTATCGATAAAGAGGAACTAAATCAAAAATTCCTCTCTATGCCAAATGTAATACCCTCCCGTGAATCCGATAATTCATATAGTCATGCGCTTTCAACTGATTCTCCCTTTAGCTTTTTAAATGTAACAAATATGGACGTTGTAGAAGGTTTTATTTCAGTAAAATCGATTGCTATAGGGGTTGGCGAACTTAACCCTATTTTCCTTAAAGCCATTTTGCCTCTGCTATTACCATATTTTACACATGTATTCAATACAGTCCTTATGACTTATGATTGCTGACGACTCTACCCTCAGCTTTTCATATTCGTTCGATAATTCACGTCCTTCGCCTTCGGACGTACAATTGCAACGGTGCCGTATGTCAAGCTCATTAAACTCCGATTTATACAGCATTGTCAAATGGGGTAATAGGAATCATGTGGAGTTTAATGCTTTTAAAACTCAATGCTGTCTTCTGTCGTTAAAGCTTAACATACCCCCAATGCCATTGTCCATGAATGGCACTTACATCGAAGAAATCGAAAAGCTCTCAGTACTCGGTATGTGTGTCAACGACGACCTCCGTTGGAACGACCATATATTTGAAATCGCTAAGAATGCTGCTAAGTGCTTAGGTTTTCTGTATCGGTGTAAGAAGTATTTTTCTCCATCTGATCTGGCTACAATTTATAAAGCGTTTATACGCCCTAAACTCGAGTATAACTCCCACCTCTGGGCAGGTGCTTCACAAACATCGCTTTACTTGCTTGATAGAATACAAAATAGAGCGTTAAAATTGATAGGAAATAGAACTGCCGCTGAAACAATTGCCCCTCTCGAACACCGACGCAATGTTTCATGTCTTTCCTTATTTTATCGTTTCTTTTACAAAAAATGTTCACTCGAAGTAGCCAGTTGCATTCCTCCCCTTAAAAGTTTCTCCCGTAATACTCGTCTCGCAAGGAATGCTCATCAGTTCACCCTGGAGCCCAATTTTTGACGTACCGTGAAATATAGAGATTCTTTTTTTAGCCGTACAACACGACTTTGGAATGGTTTACCCGGCGAGATTTTCCCTTGCCATTTCAATATGCAAACATTCAAAACCAATGTTAATCGACACCTCCTATCTCTCCCCTCCCTATCTTCCTAATGCCCGCGCAGTGTGTTACGTTAAAAGGGAAACAAATAGTCCCTTGTGCGCGCGTTAATTATAAAAAAAAAAAATGACTGGAACTTTTCCTCAGCAGTGGAAAATGGCCAAAATCATACCGATTTCTAAGAACACGCTCTGTGATGAGTTTCGACCTATCTCTATACTTCCATTTCTCTCAAAAGTGTTGGAACGTATTGTGCAAAAGCAACTTAATGACTATATCACATGGATAAATCTCTTGGTACAAATACAATCAGGTTTTCGCCCTCAACACAGCTGCACAACCGCACTCTTAAAGGTTATTGAAGATATTAGGGCTGAAGTTGATGATAATAACGTTATGTTTTTGGTCCTACTAGATTTTTCTGAGGCCTTTGACATGGTCAGCCACACTGTACTCTTGAATAAGTTGCGTGAAGAATTTAATATATCCATAGAAGCAATCAAATTATTTTCTTCCTACCTAACTAAAAGAAAACAGGCTGTTTGCATAGAAAATACATTTTCAGAATTCCTTCCTCTACTAAAGGGTGTTCCTCAGGGACCGATTTTGGCCCCTCTGCTATTCTCAATCTACATCAATGAAATCGCCTCCATTATCCGGAAACCCTCGAAACATTTTTATGCGGATGATATCCAAATATATAAAAGTTGCCCCCTAGGTCTTAATTGAAAACTGTGTCTTCATCATTAACCAAGAACTTGATCGTATTTTTAATTGGGCACGATCCAATGGGCTCTTAACCCCAAGAAATGCAAGTGTCTAGTCATCTCAAAAAAAGTCATAGACCTATCTTACTTTCCACCAGTCATGCTCAACAAGGCTGTCTTAGAATTTGTTGAATCCTCTAAAAATCTTGGTGTGGTATTAAATAGAACTTTAACATGGAATGACCATATTAACTCCATAGTAGGTAAAACTTATGGCACTCTTCGAACACTTTGGACGGCTCAAGAATTTATCCCACTCAAAACCAGAATTCTACTAGTGAAAACCTTGATAATATCAATCCTAACTTATGGGTTTGAAATTTATTATAACTGTGACTCCGCTAGTAAAAATAAATTAAAAAAATTGCATTAAATAGTACTATTCGTTACGTTTTCGGCTTAAGGAGATCTGTCTCGCATCTACGGCAGAACCTACTTCCAATGTCTTTCGATAATTTTACAAAATTTCGAACACTTCTTCAACTGTTTAAAATTAAAAAAACTCGTCAGCCAATTTATTTATACGAAAAACTACGATTTTCGGCATCAAGCAGATCTACAGTTTTAATTTTGCCTCGGTTTTCTTGTCTGAATTCTGAAAGACAATTCTTTATAGCTGCTTGTCGCCTGTGGAATTCACTGTCAGATTATTTGCGAGAGCTTGGCAACATGCAACGATTTCGGGATGGTCTTTGCAGTTTCTTCTCTGAACAAAGCAACTAATTCCTATCTTTCTTCTTAAACTTTCTCTTTCCTTCCGTTTCTGTCTTTTTTGTTTCATATTCTATTAATAGTTAGGAGTTATTTTTGTCTTTAAAATTTACATGAATTTGTTAATTGAATTTAAAATTTTTTCTTTGTCTGAATATTTTTGTAAACTTTTATTCTTTTTTATTTAAACATTAACTTTAAATTAAATCTATAATCTTTCACAAATTTATAAGATTTATTATCTTACTGTGTAAGCTTTTTGAGATATAAACTTAAACTTAAACTTAACTTAACTTGGCTTCTATTGATACTGCTTGTGATTCTTGACGAACGATGTTCTCTTTCCGCTGTGATTGGACTCTGGACATAGTTGATCTTATTTTCAGAGTGAATGACGACTGTTGACATCTCATTTGACTGGGTTTGACTAAGAACGAATGACTTTGCACGCTTTCTCTATCCACTATCTGCAGGGAGAGGTCATCGATGTCAAGCAACAAACGCCTTAGCTTGTCATCGTTTAAACAAATGATGAAGACATCTCAGACGATTTCATCTTTATTGGAACCATACTCACATGCTTGAACCAATTCCTTTAAACGCGTCAATTGATTCATGGTTTTAGCCGCTTTTTGCCTAGCAGACAGGAATTTATATCGTTCAATAACAATATTTTTTCTAGGCTCGCAATAATTTTATAATTTCTCCATAACCTCATCAAATTTCAGATTTTCGGGAAACATGTTGTATATACGTAACCCTTCATCACTTATGTATGTGACAAAATGGCGGTGACCTTTCCCTTGCCTTCTTTTATTCCAATAAGATCTAAAGAAAATCTGTAGTTGCTGCGCTGAGGTTTGTTTGGTTGAAATTCATTTTTTGTGGTGGCTTCGCCCCAAACGACTATTCATTACTCATGTTAATGATGAGGTTACGTTCTTCTGCTTGTTCTTGCTGCGAAAGGACTGCTGGTGGTGACTTGTCCCTAATCTCCTTGGATAGTAATGTACACAACTGATCTTCTAGTATAGACTATATAGACTATAGACTATAGTGAAGCACGCATGGTGCCTATGGATTCCACCCGGTTTTACCAAAAACCTAATGGCTAACGCGAACAATCCACCTCAAGCCGCCCATGGCGGAATTTCAAAAACGCTTCATCGCCTTCGGCAGTACTTCCATAGTCCTAATATGACGGTTCAAGTAAGAAAATTTATACAAGTCCAAGTCTTCTAATTTAGTATTCAGTCAACCTATTGTTAACAGTTTCTGTACCTATCGTCCATTTCAAAAACTATACATTGATTTTGTAGGCCCCTACCCTAGATCCAAGGCAGGGAACGCCTACGTGTTTTTTGTTTTCGACCACTAATCAAAATTTGTGTTCTTGAAACCCTTATTTTTAGCATGTTCGGAGTTCCTGAGATTATACATTCCGACAATGGAAAATAGTTTCTGGCTAAGGAGTTCCAGAACTTTTTAAAGGGGTATGGTGTTAGGCACTTTAAGACTGCAAACTATGCGCCACAATCAAACGCTTTTGAACGGGTCAACAAGACGCTGCTTGCCACCATACGGTCCTACATCAAAGAGGATCAACGCGACTTCATCTAAGTGACATCGCAGGCGCGTTGAGAAGTTCGATGCATTCGACAATTGGTTTGTCGTCGTATTTTTCTTTATTCGGGTGCAATATGACGACCCATGGAAGCAACTATGCTTTAGCGAAAATTTGATCATCCTTGAAGACGGCGAACCCCTGGTATGGAAAGAAAAGCTGCAATTGATTCGCAATAAAATAAAAGACAATATCCTGGAAGCCCAGGAAAAAAGTACCCAGAAATACAATACGCAAGCAAGAAACATTACCTACGTACCAGAGCAAGAAGTTTATAAGCGTAATTTTATTCTAAGTGACTCTTCGAAATGTCTTGCTGCGAAACTTTGCCCAAAATATACCAAATGCCGGATCGTCAGAGCGATCGGCAAAAATATGCATGAGCTGGTAATCTACTCGATTAACTACGCATATTAGTTGAGCATTTCGCTCACTGATTGGGAAAAAAATTAATTTTGTTAAGGAAACGATAAAACAATAAAAATTTCAGTATATATATCAAAAATATCTAAGCTATTGGCAAAAATGGTTCCAACATTTAGCGGTGAAATATCTGTTAATACAACAAGAGACCTGCAGACATTTTTGGGATGCTGTAAGAAAGTTTTTGGTTGCCTCAAGCAGAAAAAGAAATTTTCCTACAAGTATTTCCAATAAGGCTTAGAAGTGAAGCATGTCAATTGATTGCCTCAAACACCTTAAACTCTTTTGAAGAAGCCGAAAGCATACCTTCCACGGAAAACATACCAGGGCCTGGTCAACAGATTAATAACAATTCGGCAATCTCCACTAGAAGCTCTGTCTGCATTTATTTACAGAATAAATCAGATGTTGACGCTTTGTAAGGAGGCCACAAATACGATGTTAAGGCAGCCCCAGCTGTGACCACAAAGTTAGAGGATTTTACCAAAAGTGCTCTTAAAAGTGGTGTGACAAATCCAAACCTTTGCTAATATTTACTTGCAACAGGTGAAGAAACGTTCGATAAATACTGTCCAGAAAGCCCTAGATATGGAACGTCTCCAACAGATCGCCTAAGTCGCACATTATAATTCTTATACAACCACACATTTTCAAACTGTTCCAAACAACGTAACCCCTGGCTTCAATCTTCAGAATTGGCAAATATCACATGCGTTAAAACTAAATCCTTGTACAAATCCACAGTTTCAACACATACCAACCAACCAAGCTACTAGTATTAATTTTCCAAATACTAGTTACAATTCTCTCGACCCCACAAGCAATTATCGTTCCCCAAATAATAACTATTTGACGTCCGATATTAATTTTGTAAGTCCTATTACATAACAGAACTGTGGACCCAATTATGCAACCCCAAATCTTTCCACAAAGTAAAGTTACACAGAAAAACAATATATACACAAAATTTATTTCTTTTGCGGACAGCATAATATGCAGTTTCTGTAAAAAACGAGGACACGCCTACACTGATTGTATCACTAGAAAAAACACACTTTTCTGTACGATATTAAAAATGAATAACCACGATGCCACAGACTGCAGAAGAACACAAGCAAATTATAATAACATGGAGTTACAAAGAAATCCTTTCAAGGATCGAGAAGCCAACAAAAACCAAAACCCTTCAAGGGTTCACAATATAAGGCAAATGTGTGACTTCTGTGGTCGTCGGAACCATGATGTTTTGGAGTGTCATCTGAAGAGCAGATGGGAATCAAAAAATTCGGGAAACTCGATGCGGTCGGGCTCAAAATCCCCAGCTCGACAAAAAAAAACTCCCTTTAGACATGGGCGTTCACAAAACTGTTAATTAGTAGTAGACACTGGGGCTGAGGTGAGCATTATTAACGAAAAACAAATAAAATCAAAAGAAACAATAAAAACAAATAACGCATGCACACTGCAAACACCGTTTGGTATAGGAAACGCAATGGGAAATTGTCAGGGAAACTTCAATCTTGAAACAAAAATCCCCTGCAGTTTCCAAGTTGTTAACAACTTGCCCGGTTTGCCGGAAGATGGTTTGTTAGGGAAAGATTTTCTTTCAAAAAATTGTAATATAGAAGGTCCTAAGCAACAGCTAAAATTTTCTCGCACGCAAAGAAATAAAAAAGAATTCAGTATTCCTTTAGAAAATTGTCAACTACAAACAAAAATACTAACCCTTTCCCTGAATGGAGAAGGTTCTGATAGTTCAAAAGTTAGCATATTAACCTCCTACAAAAATAAAGAAGGCAATGGTATTTAAAGCTGGAACGTATTACCCTCTTCAAATGGAGAAGCTGGCTCTAGTACATCGACTCAAGGAGTTGAAAATACAATTAAAAACAAAGTTGAAGTGCCTACACGGACACAGGAAAACATTTCACTTAGCGAAGAAGGTTCTGGTATGTCAAAAACTAACATATTAACCTCCTACAAAAATAAAGGAGGCAATGGTATCCAAAGCTCAAACATCCTACCCTTTTGTGAAGTGGACGTTGAAAACACCACTGAAATCATTCTAAACAACATATTTGAAATCCCGCGCGGACACAGAAAATAATTAAAATACCAATAAAATTGAAAGAGGACATGATCTGCTTATCACAGGAGTTAGAAGTTGGAATGTTTACTTCAAATTGTATATTATCGGCGGGTAAAAATGCAGTGGTAGATGCTCTTAATGCTAACTCCAAACCTATAAGTATCAATAAAATTAAATTCAATTTTAGGTCAATGAAACAAACTTTGAATGAAAGCATTCCCCGTAATACTGCATACGAATGTCGGTTGGAAAAGATAAAATCGGTATTGGACCAAATCTTAACCCTGACAAAAAACAATCAATCATAAACCTATGTTACGAATATTGTGATATTTTCATTTAAAAGGTGACAACCTTACCTTCACCAATTCGATAACGCATGAAATACCACTTGTGCAGCATCAAGCTCCTATCAATCAAAAATTATATAGACTTCCCGAGACCCAGAGACAAATTATCAACGATCAAATAAGGGAAATGCTAGAACACGACATTGTACAACCTAGCAAAAGTCCAAGGAACGCACCACTGTTCCGAAAAAGGTGGGCTCTTCAGGAAAAAAATATGACGAGTTGTTGTCGATTTCCGTAAACTAAATGAAAAAAACAATCGGGGACGCTTACCCACTACCGCACGTTACTTCACCACCCTTGATCTGGCAAGTGGCTATCACCAAGTGTTGGTCAACGCAGCAGATCGCCCCAAAACAGCATTCAGTACAAATTATGGTCACTACGAATTTAAACGAATGCCTTTTGGGCTTAAAGGAACCCCGGCTGCGTTTCAACGTTTGATGAATTATGTACTTACTGGCCTTCAGGGCCTGGAATGTTTTGTTTACTTAGATGACATTGTCATTTATGGAAAAAATCTAGCGGATCATTACGGTTAGTTGAAAAGGGTTTTTCAAAAATTAAGAGAACACCACCTGAAACTACAACCGGAAAAGCGCAGGTCCTTACAAAAGGAAGTCGTCTATTTAGGACATATATGTTCTGAAAAGGGAGCACATCCAGACAACAGAAAGACAGCTTGTGTGCAAGAATTTCCAACTCCCCGATCGATTAAGGAGTTACAGTCCTTTTTGGGGTTGGCCAACTAGTACAGGAAATTCAATTTTTCAAAAGTAATAGAACCCCTAACCAACCTCCTCCGAAAGAATGTTAAATTCAATTGGACTGAAAATTGCCAAACGGCATTTTAATGTATTAAAAATCTTTTTAGTTTCGCCACCCTTTCTTATATACCCTGAGTTCAGTAAGGATTTTAAACTTACAACTGATGCAAGCGGTGAAGCTATTGGGGTGGTGCTGTCTCAAAGTGAAGTCGGGATAGGTTAACCCATTGCTTACGCTAGTCGAACGCTAAATAAATCGGAGCGTAATTACTCAACTATCGAGAAGGAGTTGCTAGCAATAGTATGGGCTGTGAAAAATGTTAGGTGTTACCTTCAGGGTCGAAAATTTAGGGTGTACACTGATCACAAAGCCTTGAAAGGCGTTTTTTATGTTAAATACCCTACAACTCGACTAGTTCGATTTCACCACAAACTATCAGAATATGACTACACAATAGAATACAGACCAGGCAATTATAATACTAATGCTGACGCCTAGTCGTATCCCGCAAACGGAAGAACCATCTCACCATAAGTCATCGAAACCTGTTGAGAATAACCAGAAGAGGAACCCAGAGCTTGACAAAATAACAAACTATGAACATTTTAAACAAGATTGTGAAACTTTGTTAATAAAAGCTGAAGTTCATGCCCCTCCTAAGAGTAAAAGGAGCAATAGCAGTGGAATGCAGAAAAAACTCTAAATCTGAGGAAAAAACCAATAAGACAGGGTTACAAAAATTTTCTGAGTATCAAGAGATAGTTTCAGGCGAAAAGGATGAAGAAAGTAACATTCTTGATTGCATTACGGAACAACAGACAGAGACGAATGCACAAACTATTACACCACAGGATTTATTAATACATAACACTGACAAGACAAAAGTAGAAGTTATCACGAGTACTACTGACATCCAAACCATACTTAAGGACTATCACGATTCTCTTTTCGGTGGGCACCAGGGTATGAGAAAAATTTACCTCCGAATTCGCAAAAAATACTGTTGGAGAAACATGCTAAGAGACATTAAACATTACATAAAAGCATGTAAAAAATATCAAACTATGAAAGCTACACCCGCTTTACGAATGCCTTAGTATTGTAGGCCCCTTCGAAAAAAACACATTCCAATAACCTGTACATTCTAACGTTTCCAATAATCAAACTAAGATGTTCGATTGTTATGCGTTACAAATCGCAGAATCAATAACGGTTGCACAGGTTTTCTTTGACCAAATTATAACTCGTTACGGTATTCCCAAACAACTAGTCACCGACCAGGGTACACATTTCCTTAGCGATTTATTTAAAAATATTTGCAAACTGCTAGGTATTTAAAAAATGCAAACCTCTGCGTACCATCCTCAGTCAAATGGGGCTTTGGAACGTACATATCGACTCCTTGTTGATTACTTACGTAGTATACTTGATGAAAATCCCCAATAATGGGACCAATACTTGCGGACAGCCACGTTTGTATACAATAATAGTGTACATGATAGTACCAAATTAACCCCGATGGACTGCTTATATAGTTTTTCTGCAGAAGTCCCATCAAATTTAAAAAGGGACCCTGACCCACTTTACAATCATGAAAGCTTCTACCATACACTTAAGTATAAGCTCCAAAAAACATATGAAATAGCCAGACGCAATATTCTCCTAAGTAAACAACAATCTAAGGAGTATCACGATCGTTCTTTAAGAACCCATACGTTTCACATTGGTGTCAAGGTGTTACTCAGAAACGAAACCCGTAAAGGAAAATGATCCCCTTTATGGAAAGGTCCTTATATTATTACACAAATAATAGTGAAGTGAACTCCAAAATAAAGATAGGCAAGAAGACCCCAGTTGTTCATAACAATCGCCTTAAACCATTTTATGACTAAGTTGGCTACACATATATAATTTAAATTCACACACATCTCTTTTATTTTCGAGTTTTTCTGAAAAAACCTTTGCACGTTCAAACACTCTTCCAAGATCTTTTCAGCTAGGTAAAGAACATGCTCAACCAGTAGAAAATGCTTGATAACAAAAAAAATGTAACTTCGGATGTTAATGAGGAAGATTGCTTATCTTCAAATTTTCACTTCCAATTAATAATATATTTTTATAAAACAATAAAACATTTTTGTTTATAAAAATGAACACAACATACTAGAATACAAATAAATAAAAATATATATATATATATATGTATATATAAATACATAGGTATAAAATTGTATGGAAAATGAAAATTTTATAAATTCAATAAAATATGTATATATAAAAAAATTGGAAATCGTATTATTATAATACAAACATTTTTTTTATCATTTATTAATAAAGAATATTATTTGAACAAAATAAAAAATGGGCACGACTGAGTCGCACGTACTTGCTCTTGTGTGCCTAATTACATTTAAAGTTTGAACTTATAAAAAGTATCAAAACCACAATACTTAACGGTTTTTAGTAAAAATGAAGTACGCCATCACACGTCTTAAATAACAAAAAATTTATGGTTTTGATAAAATCCTGTTTTTTTTTAGTTTTTTGAAATTTTTTTTTTTTAATTTTGGAATGCAATTGCTTTAGAGTTTATTAATATACATGTGATTATAAAATTTAAAATAATTTATTTTGATTAGTCTTAAAAGCAGTCAACGGCCTTGGCTCCGATAAAGCATCGCTTCCCGTGAGATCAGCGAAATCAAGCATCGTTGCGCGTGGTTAGTGGAAAGATGGAGGACCGTCTCGAAACCAACTGCGTGCTGTTGACATGTGTTATGTGTTTTCTGTTTTTCCGTCCTCTCTCTATCTTCTGTTCTGTCCTGTATCAATGTCGTCTTTGTAATTGTCTGAGCCGATGGCCTCAGCAGCCAGTGCTCATAAGTGTCTCTGCTTCGTAGATTTATCTACGGAGCAGATCAATATGTAATGTAATGTAATGTAGTCTTAAAAATATTGTATTTTCAAAAAAAAAATTAGAAAAATTATTTTTTATTACAAAAAAAAACTTATTAAAAATTTTGATATGCAGAATCAATTAAGCTACCTAGATCTTCTCAAATATAAAATTTGACAGAAATCTAAAGAGCCGTTACCGAGAAAGGCCCGTGAATTTGGTTATAATCAAATATTAGCAAATAGCAACAAAAAAATTCTCAAAAATTTTCATTTAAATCGTTGGAGCTGTTGTCGAGAAAAATAAACTTTTCCTAAACGGTCATATGGTAGGTAACGTTATTTTTAGGCCTTAAAATAAAAATTCAATTTCCCCTCTGGGGAATGCCAAAATAATCACACACACCAAGTTTGAAGATAATCGTTTAAGCCGACAGAATTTTTTTCAGTTTTTAAGACTTCTCTATGATCGTAATGTCATGTTTCATTGTTATCTCATTTTTTTTATATTCACGAATCCTAAACTTGCCTTATAGTCCCTATAATCGCAAGTAAAAAATATATAGAATTAAGGGTATTTTTATAAAAAAAGTAGAAAAGAAATTAGATTTTCTACAAACATAAACAACCGTTATTATTTCTATAATCTTCTACCTATCTGTAAAAAAAAAATAAAAAAAAATATTATTTCAGATTACCTATTGCAAATAAAAATGTGTGTTAACGCAAAATTTTGACCAAAACTAAAAAAAAATTTTTTATTCTTATCTATTCATTTACATATATAACAAAAAAAAAAGATTATTGTAAACAAAGAAACATAGCTATAAAAACATTCTTTCAAATAGTAATACAAAATGATTACTGCATAGATATATTTATACAATGTACGTCAATTAAGTTAAGTATTTTTTTTTCTCTTCAAGATGAAATTATAAAATGTAAAACTTAACATACAACAAAGTAAAAATAAAAGGCACGACTGGGTCGCACGTACTTGCTCCCATGTGCTAATCCTTTTTAGGTACAGGCGTCTTTTTGACAAAGATTTAATTTTAATGTTTTTTTGACGTGCAACTTCTTTAGAATCGTTGTGATTTTAAGCTCGAACGAACATGCGTCACGATAAAGGGATAAACACATAAATATATAGGACTGTTAGCTTTTGCAGTTTTTTAGTGTATTATCTTTCCACTTGTTGTTTAGTGCTTATAATATAATTTGCTAATAGAAAGCTATAAAGGACTTTTTTCAGAAAAATTTGAACAACTGGCATAAAGATTCGTCGGAATCAGCAGTATGGCAATAATGCTAGGTAAAGGGACCTTTATACGTCCCAATATGGGACCAATGGAATTTATAAAGGATTTAGGTACCTATAATAAGGTTGGAAGGAAGGTAGGTACTAAAATTAAGATACGTGTTCCAACTACTGTTAAGCCAGTAGGTATAGAGACAATATTAAAAGTTAACACAGTGGTTTTGTTTATTTATAGGAAGGTGTAAACTTTTGTTTTCTCGATTGAAATTTTTGCATTCAGTAGTAATCGAATAGTTTTTTTTATTTGTTAGTTGTTTTTGTGTGTTTATCAAAGGCTTCCTTATTTATTCTGTGCTTTTATGATGATGAAAAATACTTTAAAATACGTAAGTATGTATGTAATGTAGGTTGTCACTTTCTTTTATTTGACTAATGGTTTGGCTAGGGCTTAGCCGAGCAATATGAAATAAAATGTTGGGGAAAAAAATTTATGAATTCAAAAAAACACTACTCATAACGTTTTTTGGAAAAAATGTTGTAAGCCATCTTATTTCTTTTGCTGTTTTCTATTTTATGAATTTTTCATTTCAAAATCGTTCGACCAATTTTTTCAAAAAAATGTTTTTTTTTGAAAAACTTTTCGAAAACATATTTTAAAATTTGTTTTAGTATGTCAATTTTAAGAAATCTATAGATTATACTAGGAGAAAAATTTAAAAAAAAATCTATAGATCCGTTTTCAAAATATTCAAAAAACAAAATATTTTTTTAAAAAAATTATTAAAATTTAAAAAAAAATGTTTTTGAAAATTTTGATAAGCAATATTATTTAAATCATAAATAATGTGTCGATGTCGAAAAATTGGGCATATACTTGTACTGTGGGTGATGTTTCGATGGGAGCTTTACCTAATATCAGCCATCCTAATTGTGTCTTTTGAGCTATAGGGGCAACTAGCTCTTCTCCTCTAATAACTTCAGGTAAAACCACCTCGCAGAATACATCGTTACCCAACAACAAGTCGATGCAACCGGGCCGATAAAACGTTGGGTCTGTCAATTTTAAACCATGTATGTGTTTCCATTGAGTTGGATATACTTCTCTACTTGGCAACAATCCCGTAAGTGTTTTGAAAATGAAGCCCCGCGTTGCAATTTCAAAGTCCGAATATCTGGAGCTTAAATTCAGACCTACATAGTTTTGACAAGAACCACTTTTAACTTGTCCTAAACCTGAAACATCAAAGACTGTGCGATGTTTCTTCAAATTTAAAATTTGTGCAGCTGACTGTGATGAAGGTTGCCTGTGATCCAGGATCGACCAGAGCTCGCATGTTGGTAAATCCACCATTAGCTGATTTGACTTTGACTATCGCTGTCGCTAATAAAATTTGTGCATTAATGTGGTGATTCGTGTGGAAACAATTAGCCGAAGAGTTCAATGGTTGTTCTTCAGAAGGGCGGAAAGATGGTGCGTTTGGATTTACTTGTGTTGATATATGGTGTGTTTGAGATTGGAATTGATTTTGTGAATTTTGAATGGGTTGAGTAAATGAATTATGGTTAATATTTGAGTGTGTATGAGTGCGTGAGTGCGATAATGTTTGATTGCGAGAGAATGGGTTAGCGTTATTTGAATTGGATGGAAATTGGTTAGAGTGAGAGAATGATTGTGTGTTAGTGTTGTGTTGCAATGGGTTCGAATGAGAAAATGATTGTGTTTGTGAATTGTAACCATTTTTTATGTAATTATTACCATAATGAAGTAATGAGTTGTGTGGTCTTTGGCAAAAATGACATACTTTATTACTTGGGCAGCTATTTGTGCGATGACTGTACGCTAAACAATTGAAACAATTTCCAAACTGTTTCACTACGCGCTGCCTTGTTTGGACATCCATTTTTAAAAATTTGCTACATGTTCGCAAAGAGTGTTTACCTCTATGGCATACTTTGCATATAAAGTTTTCTGTTGGTTCGTTGTTTACAAGAAAAACATTCCTCTGCTGCCTTTTATGTGTCGATGTTTGTGGGTTAACCTTTTGCTGCTGATCAACAATCTCCAATGTTCGGAACTTTGTTTCCAAAAACTCGGAAAAATCTTTGAAAGTGGGAATTTCCTTTTTTGTCCCAAGGTGATTTTCCCACAATAATTGAATTGTTGATGGAAGCTGGAAGCAGAAGAAAAATTATAATTGCTTCCCAATGCTGGACTGGCAAGTCTAAATTCTTCAAGGCGTGTAAGATTTTTGTTGAATTGTCCAACAATTCACGAATTCCTTTGGCACTTTCTTCACGAACTACAGGCAACTCGTAAAACAACTTAAGCTCATTGTTGACTAAAATACGCTTAAAGTCGTAACGAGATTTTAAGAGCTTCCAGGCATTATCGTAACTTGCCTCGTCTACGTTGATATGTTCAAGCAAAGTGCCTGCACTTTCCTTGCAACATGATTTTAAATAATGTAATTTTTCTATGTTGGAAAGTGTTTTATTGTTGTGCACTAGTCAAACAAATTGGTCGTGGAATGGACGCCAATTCTGATAATCACCAGTGAAAATTGGTGGCTGAATTTTCGGAAGTCGGACATCGTGTTGCCTCTGCTGTTCCAATGTGTTTTGTGGCAAGGACGTTTTCTCATTAGCAGCTGGTTTTTCATTTATTTGCGTGACCGACGAAAACTTGTCCAACTCATCTAAAAGTTGAGATTTATATTGAGTGTAAATCTCTTTTGTTTTGTTGTACGACTCTTCGAAAGTTAAAAGAATATCTTCTTTCAACCCTTCATCGCAAAGAATGTCAACGTAAAGCTTTTCAAAGTTCGACAAATTGCTTTCGAGTAAATCAAGACGTGTTCAAACGTAATTTTTCGTCCGACGATCTGGATTCACAGTCTTTAAAATTCTCGAAATCCTTCAAAATCTGCTTGCATGTATTTTTAAAAACCTTTCCGGCACTCATTTTGTTAATATTATTTTACTTATGAATTTTAAAATAAAATATATATTTAGTAAGTAAATGTACTCACTGTGATATTCCTTTTCTTTCAGTGTACCAGCTGGCGCTCCTCAATGGGTTATGTTGGTGGTTGATTTTACCAAATATTTATTCCACTTCTTATTTATTTAAGTTTTGTTATTAATTTTAAATTAAACTGTTTTTATTAATTGATTTGTGATGTATAATTTATAACACTTTGTTTAAGTCTTAAAATAATGTTTGAAAGTTTCAAAATAAATTGAACAAGACGACAAAATGTCGGCACACACTGTGTTCTTATTTATGTTAATTTTCACTTGATAAATGCTGATTCAACTTCGAAATGACTCTCGAAGACCAAAATGTTTTGCTCTAAACAATTCACTTTTATGTTTTCCAATCTCAACTAAAAAATCTCTCAAATAACTATAATTAAAATCTCTCAAAATAAAACACATCCGTACTTTCTGTATAAAAACTTCCAGTGCCGTTTATTAGTTGTCCTTCATATAACCTTTTAATATGACATTTTACTTCTTCGTTAAATAAGTGATTGAATGAATACAGTCCCCTTATTCTGTGGCAGGATTCAACACCAACTGCCGCCAAAGAAATCGGAATATAACATGAAAACAGTCACTCCAGCAAAAAAAAAACCGAGAAACATATGGGATCAACTGTATTTTCATCAGAGAACGAGTTGTCAACTACACCAATACCACCAGCCAAATATAAATCGGAGAACGAGAAATCTCGTGCTCCTATTCCACCATTCACCAAAAACTTAGAGAACGAACCTTCTGCAATCACCTGCTCCGAAATGAACATCCTAATGAAAGACCTGACTAATGACATCGTTTCCAAACTATCTAAGGAGATAAGAGACCTTTGTAGCGAATTCATCCAAAGATTTTAACTAATTGAAAAAAATCTTTCATGTCATATCTTAGAAACGAATAAAACAATCCAGTCCTTAAAAAAACATATTGCAAAAGTTGAATTGGACCACTTAAATGTTTTGCATGCATTTGTTTCACCGTAGACTGTGTGCCACCACCCTTAAAATCTGCTTTCCGTACCAAACCGAGAAACATAAACAGCAGGCATGATCCTCCCATCATACTGAAATTTGGTTCTTCACATGATCGAAACACAATCTTAAAATCTATTGTCCTTTTCCAAAAAATAAGCAATAGACCTTTGCAATTGGAAGACATTGGAATAAAGTCAGAAGGGAATAGAAAATATAATATATACTTGCATGGGAGCCTAACAGCAAAAAACCGAACTCTCTATCAGGGGCCCTACTACGGTATTCGATTCTATAATAAAAAAATTCGAATTCGTAAAATCGGAACTGTGTTATTCTTAAAGAACGTTTTAATATACGATAATCGAACAGATCGAGTGGTGCCAAGGCTTTCATTTGTATTTTTTTAATATTCGGGGTACTACCTTTTTCGAAAATGTATGTCAGAATCCTTCGTATTTGCTCTAACTCATTCGATATCAAATGTGTTTGCGAGGAAGAGCTAAGAAAACTTGTCTGTATCCAAAATGTAAGTAAATATGTTAATACATTTAATGATTGCGCTTAAAGTTATTCCTCAACCATTAACTTTACTTTTTATAAATAGGGAATCAACAAAAATAGTAAACACTAAGCCATCACAGTTTGAAATGCTGGTGAATTACATGGCAAACCATCGGGATTTATCCAAGGGGTATCTAAAAAGCCCAGAAGCAAGACAAAAATCGCACCAAATGTGGACAACTTTATCCGAAAATCTTAACGCTGAGGGTCCACCACAGCGTGACATTAAAGGATGGAAGAAGGTTAGAATATAAAAGTTAACCATTAGCTCATTATGTTTCATGTTTCGTTTTCAGGTTTGGTCGGATTTTAAGAACAACACCAAGGGAAAGCTGAGATCAAATAAGTCAAATTTATCGACAATCGGTGGCGGTCCGTCCAAGCAAAAATCCCTTACTCCATTAGAGGCGAAGGTGGCTGAATTGCTTGACCTTGTACAAGCCGTCGAGGGAATGCCGGGAAGTATTAGCTATGGGGTGGCCAATAACAGCACGAAAGCAATATATGTGCAAAATAGTGAAATTCCTGATTCCGGAGATGATCAAGACATGTTATGCATATACGATTCTGTGGTTACCGATATTGAGAACCGAACACAAAGTGATAATTATAGTGCAAACATATCTGAGCGAAAAACTTCACCAAAAAAAAACAAACAACTTTATTGGAAAAACAAGTGGAAAACCAAATACAATACCAAAGGCATTCAAATGAAGTTATGATAAACATAAATGAAAACTTAAAAGGAATTTTAAAGTATACAAGGAGACAAAACGAAATAAATGAGAAGGTGTACAAACTTAAAAAAGAAACACTCGAATTAAAAAAACAAAAATTTGAATTTAAAAAGAAAAGCCATTTGGAAAAAACTAAAACTCGAATAGCAAAATTAGAACTTAAGAGGGAGATTCTAAAAATGCGCCAAGAAATTAAAGGCATGTCTTAAGAATGTTGTGGTTCATAGATACAACTATGATCTTGATTAAATAAGAAGTTTTTATTATAGATAATATTTATTTTCCTTAAACTTAATTTGCAAAGACTGAATTAATTATTGTTTTATTCTTTTTAAATTACTATTTATTTTTGTTCCTAAAATAAAAAAAATATATTTTTAATTCATGCATTCAACAAATCATTTCTTATATTGTCTCTTGTTCTTTTAGCTAAATCCGAATATTGCTCGATGTTCAATGAATGTTGTTGCAAGTTAACAGGATTTGCATCTTCTTCCAAAAAAACGTCTTGGGTTGGTTCAGTCAACGCAACTCTGTATTTTAAACACAGATTGTGGAGTGCACAACAAACGTTAACAATTTGTGCAACCTTTTTGGGCGAATAATGAAGTTCCCTTGCGGCCAAGAGACATCGAAACCTTGCCTTCAGGACACCAAAAACGCGCTCAATAATTGATCTTGAAATTGAATGCTTTTCATTGAATTTAGATTCAATAGATCCTTCGGCTGCCGTTCTGTATGGTGTCATAATCCAAGGCTCCAAGGGATACCCGGAATCTCCTATGAAAAGTTTTTAATAATATTATATATTTTAATTTAAAACTATTGTCCAACTTGCCTAAGATCCATGACGTCATTTCCCCATTTTCAAATCCCCGTTTTAGGTAAGCTCTTTCAGCACTAAGAGCCCATATGTGGGAGTCATGAGATGCGCCTCCATATCGTGGATTAACCGATCTTATTACCATTTTGTAATCACATGTCTAAAAAATAGATTTTTAGAATAGATGTTTTTTAATAATACATATATATATATATATTAAATGGACTATTTTTACTTACCACCATGACATTAATACTGTGTTTGAGCTTTCTGTTGAAGAAAAGGTGCTCCTTCGTAGCTGGGCGAATCAGTTGGATATGGGTTCCATCTACAACCCCAATTATACCTGGAATTCGCGATTTTTGCCAAAAATAGTATTTTGATTTTCTTTTTTCTTCGTCTTCCATTTCAAAATTTATAAGGAGCGGGCACATGATTCTTTCTATTGCAGCCAAAACATCTGCTAGTATTTTTGACATAGTTTGCTGTGCAATTCCAGCAAGCTTGTCACCACCGATTTGGTTTTGGTAACCTCCTGTTGCCAAAAACTTCAACGTTGCTGATAGTTTAATCATATTCGGAACAGAATGTTGCCTTCTGCAAATACTCATATCCAATGATATATTGTTTAGTAAAAACATGAAAGCGTCTTTAGAAAGACGATAGTTTTTAATAAAACTGAAATCAAAATGTAATATATTTGATTAAAAACACGTTCAACTATTTTATTATCTACATGAGAACCTTTTATCGCTGAGTTCCATTACGTTAGATTCGTCTCTAATTCTCCTTCGTTCAATTTGCTCATTTCGTTCCTGCTGATTTTCTTGTAAATCAAACCAAATTGCAACGCTGTCCATTTTTTAATTTATTTTGTTCACTGTTTTTGTTTTTCCGTAAATTTGAAGTTTTTTTTTTAAGAATGAGTTGTCAAACAGCTCGAGGCTCGTTCGAAAATCGAAAATATTTTGAAAAAAAGTTGGCATTACCGGCATCCGATTCTATTTTCATAGATAGTTCCATTTCAAAGTAGAATCGGAAATAACTTTCGAATAGAATGGAAAGTAGAATCGAATACCGTAGTAGGGCCCCAGCAAGCGATGAGTCTCAAGCAAAGTGGAGCTTTCTCTACTGTTTACATTCGCTCTAGTTCTGTTTTTGTGAAAGGGAGCACTGAGGGGGTAGAATTACTCATACAAAACGATGCAACGATGAATGCGATCACCGCCACCATCAATCAAGCAGCTGAAGCGTCAAAGGAAGACTAAAAGAAGAACCTAGCAACATGAATATGAAAATTAGAAAATCAACAATTACTAAAAGTACTTATTTTTTTTCTCTGTTCTATCATTCTCTCTCTCCTTTTATCATTTCTCTTTCATGTTTATTCTTTCATATAAATTATTACTTATTGTTGCTTTTTTCATATAAGGAATTGCATTGAACTTTTCGATGTTATGAGTATGTTGCTTGTAGCTCGAGTTACTTTTTGCAGAGTCGAGTGAAAGCATTGTGAATTCATGAGGTAACAGCTGTGACGTTATACTTCGAGCAATGCTTAGAGTCTTTTCTAATTGCCGGGAAGGTTTTAAATTAATTCACATTAATGCACAAAGTTTGATGCCGAAAATAGAAGAATTTAGACATTTGTTTGAAGATTCGGAAATTGATGCAATTTGTCTATCAGAAACTTGGTTCTCTGTAGATGTAAATGATGCTTCATATTCTTTGAATGGTTATAATTTGTTCCACTTAGATAGGTCTGGTCAGGGTGGAGGCGTCGCAATTTATGTTAAAGTCGGTCTGATATGTAAAATAAGACGTTTCTCGCCACCTACCTCTCTTATTGAGTTTTTGTTTTTAGATATAATAAATCACGAAAGCAATCTCCTTTTGGGAGTCATCTATATGCCGAATAACTTGGACCCATTTTTTCAACTTATTGAGCAAATAACAGTAAGTTCATCGAATATTATTTTATGTAGAGATTTTAACAGCGATTTTATTACTGACAAAAGTCTTTGTGAAAACTTGAGTTCCTTTGATTTGCACTCGGTAAATGTATCTGAACCAACTCATTTCACCCGAACTTCAAGTACATTATTAGATCTTTTCTTTGTAAGTGAGAATGATAAGGTGCTCTTTTACAATCAATTTGCCACTCCAGCTTTTTCCAAACATGACCTCATTTTTTTGACATTTCACATTGTTACAAAAGAAAATTCCATGAATCCAACAAATATTAATATGACCGCCCTTGAATACAACATTCATTCCATACCTACATATATTTCATGCCTTCTTCAGATGACCAAGTAAAATTTTTGACTGATAATATAATTTCTTTTTTCAAATGTCACGTTCCTTTAAAAACAATGAAAACATTTGCGATTCTAAACCATGGTTTACGTGTAGAATCAAAGAGTTTATGCATCAAAGAGATCAAGCTTATCGAATTTGGGTTCGTTACCGTGTTGAAGAACTTCATTAAGCATATAAATCTTTGCGTAATAAGGTTGTTCAAGAAATAAGAATAGCTAAAAGACCATACTACTCAAATCGCCTTAATATTCATTCGGATGGACGAAAGTTATGGGAAAACCTGAGAAAACTTGGCATTGGTTAGCAAAGACCAAAGTTCAATAACATTATCGATAAAGAGGAACTAAATCAAAAATTCCTCTCTATGCCAAATGTAATACCCTCCCGTGAATCCGATAATTCATATAGTCATGCGCTTTCAACTGATTCTCCCTTTAGCTTTTTAAATGTAACAAATATGGACGTTGTAGAAGGTTTTATTTCAGTAAAATCGATTGCTATAGGGGTTGGCGAACTTAACCCTATTTTCCTTAAAGCCATTTTGCCTCTGCTATTACCATATTTTACACATGTATTCAATACAGTCCTTATGACTTATGATTGCTGACGACTCTACCCTCAGCTTTTCATATTCGTTCGATAATTCACGTCCTTCGCCTTCGGACGTACAATTGCAACGGTGCCGTATGTCAAGCTCATTAAACTCCGATTTATACAGCATTGTCAAATGGGGTAATAGGAATCATGTGGAGTTTAATGCTTTTAAAACTCAATGCTGTCTTCTGTCGTTAAAGCTTAACATACCCCCAATGCCATTGTCCATGAATGGCACTTACATCGAAGAAATCGAAAAGCTCTCAGTACTCGGTATGTGTGTCAACGACGACCTCCGTTGGAACGACCATATATTTGAAATCGCTAAGAATGCTGCTAAGTGCTTAGGTTTTCTGTATCGGTGTAAGAAGTATTTTTCTCCATCTGATCTGGCTACAATTTATAAAGCGTTTATACGCCCTAAACTCGAGTATAACTCCCACCTCTGGGCAGGTGCTTCACAAACATCGCTTTACTTGCTTGATAGAATACAAAATAGAGCGTTAAAATTGATAGGAAATAGAACTGCCGCTGAAACAATTGCCCCTCTCGAACACCGACGCAATGTTTCATGTCTTTCCTTATTTTATCGTTTCTTTTACAAAAAATGTTCACTCGAAGTAGCCAGTTGCATTCCTCCCCTTAAAAGTTTCTCCCGTAATACTCGTCTCGCAAGGAATGCTCATCAGTTCACCCTGGAGCCCAATTTTTGACGTACCGTGAAATATAGAGATTCTTTTTTTAGCCGTACAACACGACTTTGGAATGGTTTACCCGGCGAGATTTTCCCTTGCCATTTCAATATGCAAACATTCAAAACCAATGTTAATCGACACCTCCTATCTCTCCCCTCCCTATCTTCCTAATGCCCGCGCAGTGTGTTACGTTAAAAGGGAAACAAATAGTCCCTTGTGCGCGCGTTAATTATAAAAAAAAAAAATGACTGGAACTTTTCCTCAGCAGTGGAAAATGGCCAAAATCATACCGATTTCTAAGAACACGCTCTGTGATGAGTTTCGACCTATCTCTATACTTCCATTTCTCTCAAAAGTGTTGGAACGTATTGTGCAAAAGCAACTTAATGACTATATCACATGGATAAATCTCTTGGTACAAATACAATCAGGTTTTCGCCCTCAACACAGCTGCACAACCGCACTCTTAAAGGTTATTGAAGATATTAGGGCTGAAGTTGATGATAATAACGTTATGTTTTTGGTCCTACTAGATTTTTCTGAGGCCTTTGACATGGTCAGCCACACTGTACTCTTGAATAAGTTGCGTGAAGAATTTAATATATCCATAGAAGCAATCAAATTATTTTCTTCCTACCTAACTAAAAGAAAACAGGCTGTTTGCATAGAAAATACATTTTCAGAATTCCTTCCTCTACTAAAGGGTGTTCCTCAGGGACCGATTTTGGCCCCTCTGCTATTCTCAATCTACATCAATGAAATCGCCTCCATTATCCGGAAACCCTCGAAACATTTTTATGCGGATGATATCCAAATATATAAAAGTTGCCCCCTAGGTCTTAATTGAAAACTGTGTCTTCATCATTAACCAAGAACTTGATCGTATTTTTAATTGGGCACGATCCAATGGGCTCTTAACCCCAAGAAATGCAAGTGTCTAGTCATCTCAAAAAAAGTCATAGACCTATCTTACTTTCCACCAGTCATGCTCAACAAGGCTGTCTTAGAATTTGTTGAATCCTCTAAAAATCTTGGTGTGGTATTAAATAGAACTTTAACATGGAATGACCATATTAACTCCATAGTAGGTAAAACTTATGGCACTCTTCGAACACTTTGGACGGCTCAAGAATTTATCCCACTCAAAACCAGAATTCTACTAGTGAAAACCTTGATAATATCAATCCTAACTTATGGGTTTGAAATTTATTATAACTGTGACTCCGCTAGTAAAAATAAATTAAAAAAATTGCATTAAATAGTACTATTCGTTACGTTTTCGGCTTAAGGAGATCTGTCTCGCATCTACGGCAGAACCTACTTCCAATGTCTTTCGATAATTTTACAAAATTTCGAACACTTCTTCAACTGTTTAAAATTAAAAAAACTCGTCAGCCAATTTATTTATACGAAAAACTACGATTTTCGGCATCAAGCAGATCTACAGTTTTAATTTTGCCTCGGTTTTCTTGTCTGAATTCTGAAAGACAATTCTTTATAGCTGCTTGTCGCCTGTGGAATTCACTGTCAGATTATTTGCGAGAGCTTGGCAACATGCAACGATTTCGGGATGGTCTTTGCAGTTTCTTCTCTGAACAAAGCAACTAATTCCTATCTTTCTTCTTAAACTTTCTCTTTCCTTCCGTTTCTGTCTTTTTTGTTTCATATTCTATTAATAGTTAGGAGTTATTTTTGTCTTTAAAATTTACATGAATTTGTTAATTGAATTTAAAATTTTTTCTTTGTCTGAATATTTTTGTAAACTTTTATTCTTTTTTATTTAAACATTAACTTTAAATTAAATCTATAATCTTTCACAAATTTATAAGATTTATTATCTTACTGTGTAAGCTTTTTGAGATATAAACTTAAACTTAAACTTAACTTAACTTGGCTTCTATTGATACTGCTTGTGATTCTTGACGAACGATGTTCTCTTTCCGCTGTGATTGGACTCTGGACATAGTTGATCTTATTTTCAGAGTGAATGACGACTGTTGACATCTCATTTGACTGGGTTTGACTAAGAACGAATGACTTTGCACGCTTTCTCTATCCACTATCTGCAGGGAGAGGTCATCGATGTCAAGCAACAAACGCCTTAGCTTGTCATCGTTTAAACAAATGATGAAGACATCTCAGACGATTTCATCTTTATTGGAACCATACTCACATGCTTGAACCAATTCCTTTAAACGCGTCAATTGATTCATGGTTTTAGCCGCTTTTTGCCTAGCAGACAGGAATTTATATCGTTCAATAACAATATTTTTTCTAGGCTCGCAATAATTTTATAATTTCTCCATAACCTCATCAAATTTCAGATTTTCGGGAAACATGTTGTATATACGTAACCCTTCATCACTTATGTATGTGACAAAATGGCGGTGACCTTTCCCTTGCCTTCTTTTATTCCAATAAGATCTAAAGAAAATCTGTAGTTGCTGCGCTGAGGTTTGTTTGGTTGAAATTCATTTTTTGTGGTGGCTTCGCCCCAAACGACTATTCATTACTCATGTTAATGATGAGGTTACGTTCTTCTGCTTGTTCTTGCTGCGAAAGGACTGCTGGTGGTGACTTGTCCCTAATCTCCTTGGATAGTAATGTACACAACTGATCTTCTAGTATAGACTATATAGACTATAGACTATAGTGAAGCACGCATGGTGCCTATGGATTCCACCCGGTTTTACCAAAAACCTAATGGCTAACGCGAACAATCCACCTCAAGCCGCCCATGGCGGAATTTCAAAAACGCTTCATCGCCTTCGGCAGTACTTCCATAGTCCTAATATGACGGTTCAAGTAAGAAAATTTATACAAGTCCAAGTCTTCTAATTTAGTATTCAGTCAACCTATTGTTAACAGTTTCTGTACCTATCGTCCATTTCAAAAACTATACATTGATTTTGTAGGCCCCTACCCTAGATCCAAGGCAGGGAACGCCTACGTGTTTTTTGTTTTCGACCACTAATCAAAATTTGTGTTCTTGAAACCCTTATTTTTAGCATGTTCGGAGTTCCTGAGATTATACATTCCGACAATGGAAAATAGTTTCTGGCTAAGGAGTTCCAGAACTTTTTAAAGGGGTATGGTGTTAGGCACTTTAAGACTGCAAACTATGCGCCACAATCAAACGCTTTTGAACGGGTCAACAAGACGCTGCTTGCCACCATACGGTCCTACATCAAAGAGGATCAACGCGACTTCATCTAAGTGACATCGCAGGCGCGTTGAGAAGTTCGATGCATTCGACAATTGGTTTGTCGTCGTATTTTTCTTTATTCGGGTGCAATATGACGACCCATGGAAGCAACTATGCTTTAGCGAAAATTTGATCATCCTTGAAGACGGCGAACCCCTGGTATGGAAAGAAAAGCTGCAATTGATTCGCAATAAAATAAAAGACAATATCCTGGAAGCCCAGGAAAAAAGTACCCAGAAATACAATACGCAAGCAAGAAACATTACCTACGTACCAGAGCAAGAAGTTTATAAGCGTAATTTTATTCTAAGTGACTCTTCGAAATGTCTTGCTGCGAAACTTTGCCCAAAATATACCAAATGCCGGATCGTCAGAGCGATCGGCAAAAATATGCATGAGCTGGTAATCTACTCGATTAACTACGCATATTAGTTGAGCATTTCGCTCACTGATTGGGAAAAAAATTAATTTTGTTAAGGAAACGATAAAACAATAAAAATTTCAGTATATATATCAAAAATATCTAAGCTATTGGCAAAAATGGTTCCAACATTTAGCGGTGAAATATCTGTTAATACAACAAGAGACCT
This sequence comes from Platycheirus rosarum, assembly GCA_963971375.1. NCBI lineage: Eukaryota > Metazoa > Arthropoda > Insecta > Diptera > Syrphidae > Platycheirus > Platycheirus rosarum. The sequence goes on from OZ020507.1 coordinate 90,696,583, forward strand.
GCAGACATTTTTGGGATGCTGTAAGAAAGTTTTTGGTTGCCTCAAGCAGAAAAAGAAATTTTCCTACAAGTATTTCCAATAAGGCTTAGAAGTGAAGCATGTCAATTGATTGCCTCAAACACCTTAAACTCTTTTGAAGAAGCCGAAAGCATACCTTCCACGGAAAACATACCAGGGCCTGGTCAACAGATTAATAACAATTCGGCAATCTCCACTAGAAGCTCTGTCTGCATTTATTTACAGAATAAATCAGATGTTGACGCTTTGTAAGGAGGCCACAAATACGATGTTAAGGCAGCCCCAGCTGTGACCACAAAGTTAGAGGATTTTACCAAAAGTGCTCTTAAAAGTGGTGTGACAAATCCAAACCTTTGCTAATATTTACTTGCAACAGGTGAAGAAACGTTCGATAAATACTGTCCAGAAAGCCCTAGATATGGAACGTCTCCAACAGATCGCCTAAGTCGCACATTATAATTCTTATACAACCACACATTTTCAAACTGTTCCAAACAACGTAACCCCTGGCTTCAATCTTCAGAATTGGCAAATATCACATGCGTTAAAACTAAATCCTTGTACAAATCCACAGTTTCAACACATACCAACCAACCAAGCTACTAGTATTAATTTTCCAAATACTAGTTACAATTCTCTCGACCCCACAAGCAATTATCGTTCCCCAAATAATAACTATTTGACGTCCGATATTAATTTTGTAAGTCCTATTACATAACAGAACTGTGGACCCAATTATGCAACCCCAAATCTTTCCACAAAGTAAAGTTACACAGAAAAACAATATATACACAAAATTTATTTCTTTTGCGGACAGCATAATATGCAGTTTCTGTAAAAAACGAGGACACGCCTACACTGATTGTATCACTAGAAAAAACACACTTTTCTGTACGATATTAAAAATGAATAACCACGATGCCACAGACTGCAGAAGAACACAAGCAAATTATAATAACATGGAGTTACAAAGAAATCCTTTCAAGGATCGAGAAGCCAACAAAAACCAAAACCCTTCAAGGGTTCACAATATAAGGCAAATGTGTGACTTCTGTGGTCGTCGGAACCATGATGTTTTGGAGTGTCATCTGAAGAGCAGATGGGAATCAAAAAATTCGGGAAACTCGATGCGGTCGGGCTCAAAATCCCCAGCTCGACAAAAAAAAACTCCCTTTAGACATGGGCGTTCACAAAACTGTTAATTAGTAGTAGACACTGGGGCTGAGGTGAGCATTATTAACGAAAAACAAATAAAATCAAAAGAAACAATAAAAACAAATAACGCATGCACACTGCAAACACCGTTTGGTATAGGAAACGCAATGGGAAATTGTCAGGGAAACTTCAATCTTGAAACAAAAATCCCCTGCAGTTTCCAAGTTGTTAACAACTTGCCCGGTTTGCCGGAAGATGGTTTGTTAGGGAAAGATTTTCTTTCAAAAAATTGTAATATAGAAGGTCCTAAGCAACAGCTAAAATTTTCTCGCACGCAAAGAAATAAAAAAGAATTCAGTATTCCTTTAGAAAATTGTCAACTACAAACAAAAATACTAACCCTTTCCCTGAATGGAGAAGGTTCTGATAGTTCAAAAGTTAGCATATTAACCTCCTACAAAAATAAAGAAGGCAATGGTATTTAAAGCTGGAACGTATTACCCTCTTCAAATGGAGAAGCTGGCTCTAGTACATCGACTCAAGGAGTTGAAAATACAATTAAAAACAAAGTTGAAGTGCCTACACGGACACAGGAAAACATTTCACTTAGCGAAGAAGGTTCTGGTATGTCAAAAACTAACATATTAACCTCCTACAAAAATAAAGGAGGCAATGGTATCCAAAGCTCAAACATCCTACCCTTTTGTGAAGTGGACGTTGAAAACACCACTGAAATCATTCTAAACAACATATTTGAAATCCCGCGCGGACACAGAAAATAATTAAAATACCAATAAAATTGAAAGAGGACATGATCTGCTTATCACAGGAGTTAGAAGTTGGAATGTTTACTTCAAATTGTATATTATCGGCGGGTAAAAATGCAGTGGTAGATGCTCTTAATGCTAACTCCAAACCTATAAGTATCAATAAAATTAAATTCAATTTTAGGTCAATGAAACAAACTTTGAATGAAAGCATTCCCCGTAATACTGCATACGAATGTCGGTTGGAAAAGATAAAATCGGTATTGGACCAAATCTTAACCCTGACAAAAAACAATCAATCATAAACCTATGTTACGAATATTGTGATATTTTCATTTAAAAGGTGACAACCTTACCTTCACCAATTCGATAACGCATGAAATACCACTTGTGCAGCATCAAGCTCCTATCAATCAAAAATTATATAGACTTCCCGAGACCCAGAGACAAATTATCAACGATCAAATAAGGGAAATGCTAGAACACGACATTGTACAACCTAGCAAAAGTCCAAGGAACGCACCACTGTTCCGAAAAAGGTGGGCTCTTCAGGAAAAAAATATGACGAGTTGTTGTCGATTTCCGTAAACTAAATGAAAAAAACAATCGGGGACGCTTACCCACTACCGCACGTTACTTCACCACCCTTGATCTGGCAAGTGGCTATCACCAAGTGTTGGTCAACGCAGCAGATCGCCCCAAAACAGCATTCAGTACAAATTATGGTCACTACGAATTTAAACGAATGCCTTTTGGGCTTAAAGGAACCCCGGCTGCGTTTCAACGTTTGATGAATTATGTACTTACTGGCCTTCAGGGCCTGGAATGTTTTGTTTACTTAGATGACATTGTCATTTATGGAAAAAATCTAGCGGATCATTACGGTTAGTTGAAAAGGGTTTTTCAAAAATTAAGAGAACACCACCTGAAACTACAACCGGAAAAGCGCAGGTCCTTACAAAAGGAAGTCGTCTATTTAGGACATATATGTTCTGAAAAGGGAGCACATCCAGACAACAGAAAGACAGCTTGTGTGCAAGAATTTCCAACTCCCCGATCGATTAAGGAGTTACAGTCCTTTTTGGGGTTGGCCAACTAGTACAGGAAATTCAATTTTTCAAAAGTAATAGAACCCCTAACCAACCTCCTCCGAAAGAATGTTAAATTCAATTGGACTGAAAATTGCCAAACGGCATTTTAATGTATTAAAAATCTTTTTAGTTTCGCCACCCTTTCTTATATACCCTGAGTTCAGTAAGGATTTTAAACTTACAACTGATGCAAGCGGTGAAGCTATTGGGGTGGTGCTGTCTCAAAGTGAAGTCGGGATAGGTTAACCCATTGCTTACGCTAGTCGAACGCTAAATAAATCGGAGCGTAATTACTCAACTATCGAGAAGGAGTTGCTAGCAATAGTATGGGCTGTGAAAAATGTTAGGTGTTACCTTCAGGGTCGAAAATTTAGGGTGTACACTGATCACAAAGCCTTGAAAGGCGTTTTTTATGTTAAATACCCTACAACTCGACTAGTTCGATTTCACCACAAACTATCAGAATATGACTACACAATAGAATACAGACCAGGCAATTATAATACTAATGCTGACGCCTAGTCGTATCCCGCAAACGGAAGAACCATCTCACCATAAGTCATCGAAACCTGTTGAGAATAACCAGAAGAGGAACCCAGAGCTTGACAAAATAACAAACTATGAACATTTTAAACAAGATTGTGAAACTTTGTTAATAAAAGCTGAAGTTCATGCCCCTCCTAAGAGTAAAAGGAGCAATAGCAGTGGAATGCAGAAAAAACTCTAAATCTGAGGAAAAAACCAATAAGACAGGGTTACAAAAATTTTCTGAGTATCAAGAGATAGTTTCAGGCGAAAAGGATGAAGAAAGTAACATTCTTGATTGCATTACGGAACAACAGACAGAGACGAATGCACAAACTATTACACCACAGGATTTATTAATACATAACACTGACAAGACAAAAGTAGAAGTTATCACGAGTACTACTGACATCCAAACCATACTTAAGGACTATCACGATTCTCTTTTCGGTGGGCACCAGGGTATGAGAAAAATTTACCTCCGAATTCGCAAAAAATACTGTTGGAGAAACATGCTAAGAGACATTAAACATTACATAAAAGCATGTAAAAAATATCAAACTATGAAAGCTACACCCGCTTTACGAATGCCTTAGTATTGTAGGCCCCTTCGAAAAAAACACATTCCAATAACCTGTACATTCTAACGTTTCCAATAATCAAACTAAGATGTTCGATTGTTATGCGTTACAAATCGCAGAATCAATAACGGTTGCACAGGTTTTCTTTGACCAAATTATAACTCGTTACGGTATTCCCAAACAACTAGTCACCGACCAGGGTACACATTTCCTTAGCGATTTATTTAAAAATATTTGCAAACTGCTAGGTATTTAAAAAATGCAAACCTCTGCGTACCATCCTCAGTCAAATGGGGCTTTGGAACGTACATATCGACTCCTTGTTGATTACTTACGTAGTATACTTGATGAAAATCCCCAATAATGGGACCAATACTTGCGGACAGCCACGTTTGTATACAATAATAGTGTACATGATAGTACCAAATTAACCCCGATGGACTGCTTATATAGTTTTTCTGCAGAAGTCCCATCAAATTTAAAAAGGGACCCTGACCCACTTTACAATCATGAAAGCTTCTACCATACACTTAAGTATAAGCTCCAAAAAACATATGAAATAGCCAGACGCAATATTCTCCTAAGTAAACAACAATCTAAGGAGTATCACGATCGTTCTTTAAGAACCCATACGTTTCACATTGGTGTCAAGGTGTTACTCAGAAACGAAACCCGTAAAGGAAAATGATCCCCTTTATGGAAAGGTCCTTATATTATTACACAAATAATAGTGAAGTGAACTCCAAAATAAAGATAGGCAAGAAGACCCCAGTTGTTCATAACAATCGCCTTAAACCATTTTATGACTAAGTTGGCTACACATATATAATTTAAATTCACACACATCTCTTTTATTTTCGAGTTTTTCTGAAAAAACCTTTGCACGTTCAAACACTCTTCCAAGATCTTTTCAGCTAGGTAAAGAACATGCTCAACCAGTAGAAAATGCTTGATAACAAAAAAAATGTAACTTCGGATGTTAATGAGGAAGATTGCTTATCTTCAAATTTTCACTTCCAATTAATAATATATTTTTATAAAACAATAAAACATTTTTGTTTATAAAAATGAACACAACATACTAGAATACAAATAAATAAAAATATATATATATATATATGTATATATAAATACATAGGTATAAAATTGTATGGAAAATGAAAATTTTATAAATTCAATAAAATATGTATATATAAAAAAATTGGAAATCGTATTATTATAATACAAACATTTTTTTTATCATTTATTAATAAAGAATATTATTTGAACAAAATAAAAAATGGGCACGACTGAGTCGCACGTACTTGCTCTTGTGTGCCTAATTACATTTAAAGTTTGAACTTATAAAAAGTATCAAAACCACAATACTTAACGGTTTTTAGTAAAAATGAAGTACGCCATCACACGTCTTAAATAACAAAAAATTTATGGTTTTGATAAAATCCTGTTTTTTTTTAGTTTTTTGAAATTTTTTTTTTTTAATTTTGGAATGCAATTGCTTTAGAGTTTATTAATATACATGTGATTATAAAATTTAAAATAATTTATTTTGATTAGTCTTAAAAGCAGTCAACGGCCTTGGCTCCGATAAAGCATCGCTTCCCGTGAGATCAGCGAAATCAAGCATCGTTGCGCGTGGTTAGTGGAAAGATGGAGGACCGTCTCGAAACCAACTGCGTGCTGTTGACATGTGTTATGTGTTTTCTGTTTTTCCGTCCTCTCTCTATCTTCTGTTCTGTCCTGTATCAATGTCGTCTTTGTAATTGTCTGAGCCGATGGCCTCAGCAGCCAGTGCTCATAAGTGTCTCTGCTTCGTAGATTTATCTACGGAGCAGATCAATATGTAATGTAATGTAATGTAGTCTTAAAAATATTGTATTTTCAAAAAAAAAATTAGAAAAATTATTTTTTATTACAAAAAAAAACTTATTAAAAATTTTGATATGCAGAATCAATTAAGCTACCTAGATCTTCTCAAATATAAAATTTGACAGAAATCTAAAGAGCCGTTACCGAGAAAGGCCCGTGAATTTGGTTATAATCAAATATTAGCAAATAGCAACAAAAAAATTCTCAAAAATTTTCATTTAAATCGTTGGAGCTGTTGTCGAGAAAAATAAACTTTTCCTAAACGGTCATATGGTAGGTAACGTTATTTTTAGGCCTTAAAATAAAAATTCAATTTCCCCTCTGGGGAATGCCAAAATAATCACACACACCAAGTTTGAAGATAATCGTTTAAGCCGACAGAATTTTTTTCAGTTTTTAAGACTTCTCTATGATCGTAATGTCATGTTTCATTGTTATCTCATTTTTTTTATATTCACGAATCCTAAACTTGCCTTATAGTCCCTATAATCGCAAGTAAAAAATATATAGAATTAAGGGTATTTTTATAAAAAAAGTAGAAAAGAAATTAGATTTTCTACAAACATAAACAACCGTTATTATTTCTATAATCTTCTACCTATCTGTAAAAAAAAAATAAAAAAAAATATTATTTCAGATTACCTATTGCAAATAAAAATGTGTGTTAACGCAAAATTTTGACCAAAACTAAAAAAAAATTTTTTATTCTTATCTATTCATTTACATATATAACAAAAAAAAAAGATTATTGTAAACAAAGAAACATAGCTATAAAAACATTCTTTCAAATAGTAATACAAAATGATTACTGCATAGATATATTTATACAATGTACGTCAATTAAGTTAAGTATTTTTTTTTCTCTTCAAGATGAAATTATAAAATGTAAAACTTAACATACAACAAAGTAAAAATAAAAGGCACGACTGGGTCGCACGTACTTGCTCCCATGTGCTAATCCTTTTTAGGTACAGGCGTCTTTTTGACAAAGATTTAATTTTAATGTTTTTTTGACGTGCAACTTCTTTAGAATCGTTGTGATTTTAAGCTCGAACGAACATGCGTCACGATAAAGGGATAAACACATAAATATATAGGACTGTTAGCTTTTGCAGTTTTTTAGTGTATTATCTTTCCACTTGTTGTTTAGTGCTTATAATATAATTTGCTAATAGAAAGCTATAAAGGACTTTTTTCAGAAAAATTTGAACAACTGGCATAAAGATTCGTCGGAATCAGCAGTATGGCAATAATGCTAGGTAAAGGGACCTTTATACGTCCCAATATGGGACCAATGGAATTTATAAAGGATTTAGGTACCTATAATAAGGTTGGAAGGAAGGTAGGTACTAAAATTAAGATACGTGTTCCAACTACTGTTAAGCCAGTAGGTATAGAGACAATATTAAAAGTTAACACAGTGGTTTTGTTTATTTATAGGAAGGTGTAAACTTTTGTTTTCTCGATTGAAATTTTTGCATTCAGTAGTAATCGAATAGTTTTTTTTATTTGTTAGTTGTTTTTGTGTGTTTATCAAAGGCTTCCTTATTTATTCTGTGCTTTTATGATGATGAAAAATACTTTAAAATACGTAAGTATGTATGTAATGTAGGTTGTCACTTTCTTTTATTTGACTAATGGTTTGGCTAGGGCTTAGCCGAGCAATATGAAATAAAATGTTGGGGAAAAAAATTTATGAATTCAAAAAAACACTACTCATAACGTTTTTTGGAAAAAATGTTGTAAGCCATCTTATTTCTTTTGCTGTTTTCTATTTTATGAATTTTTCATTTCAAAATCGTTCGACCAATTTTTTCAAAAAAATGTTTTTTTTTGAAAAACTTTTCGAAAACATATTTTAAAATTTGTTTTAGTATGTCAATTTTAAGAAATCTATAGATTATACTAGGAGAAAAATTTAAAAAAAAATCTATAGATCCGTTTTCAAAATATTCAAAAAACAAAATATTTTTTTAAAAAAATTATTAAAATTTAAAAAAAAATGTTTTTGAAAATTTTGATAAGCAATATTATTTAAATCATAAATAATGTGTCGATGTCGAAAAATTGGGCATATACTTGTACTGTGGGTGATGTTTCGATGGGAGCTTTACCTAATATCAGCCATCCTAATTGTGTCTTTTGAGCTATAGGGGCAACTAGCTCTTCTCCTCTAATAACTTCAGGTAAAACCACCTCGCAGAATACATCGTTACCCAACAACAAGTCGATGCAACCGGGCCGATAAAACGTTGGGTCTGTCAATTTTAAACCATGTATGTGTTTCCATTGAGTTGGATATACTTCTCTACTTGGCAACAATCCCGTAAGTGTTTTGAAAATGAAGCCCCGCGTTGCAATTTCAAAGTCCGAATATCTGGAGCTTAAATTCAGACCTACATAGTTTTGACAAGAACCACTTTTAACTTGTCCTAAACCTGAAACATCAAAGACTGTGCGATGTTTCTTCAAATTTAAAATTTGTGCAGCTGACTGTGATGAAGGTTGCCTGTGATCCAGGATCGACCAGAGCTCGCATGTTGGTAAATCCACCATTAGCTGATTTGACTTTGACTATCGCTGTCGCTAATAAAATTTGTGCATTAATGTGGTGATTCGTGTGGAAACAATTAGCCGAAGAGTTCAATGGTTGTTCTTCAGAAGGGCGGAAAGATGGTGCGTTTGGATTTACTTGTGTTGATATATGGTGTGTTTGAGATTGGAATTGATTTTGTGAATTTTGAATGGGTTGAGTAAATGAATTATGGTTAATATTTGAGTGTGTATGAGTGCGTGAGTGCGATAATGTTTGATTGCGAGAGAATGGGTTAGCGTTATTTGAATTGGATGGAAATTGGTTAGAGTGAGAGAATGATTGTGTGTTAGTGTTGTGTTGCAATGGGTTCGAATGAGAAAATGATTGTGTTTGTGAATTGTAACCATTTTTTATGTAATTATTACCATAATGAAGTAATGAGTTGTGTGGTCTTTGGCAAAAATGACATACTTTATTACTTGGGCAGCTATTTGTGCGATGACTGTACGCTAAACAATTGAAACAATTTCCAAACTGTTTCACTACGCGCTGCCTTGTTTGGACATCCATTTTTAAAAATTTGCTACATGTTCGCAAAGAGTGTTTACCTCTATGGCATACTTTGCATATAAAGTTTTCTGTTGGTTCGTTGTTTACAAGAAAAACATTCCTCTGCTGCCTTTTATGTGTCGATGTTTGTGGGTTAACCTTTTGCTGCTGATCAACAATCTCCAATGTTCGGAACTTTGTTTCCAAAAACTCGGAAAAATCTTTGAAAGTGGGAATTTCCTTTTTTGTCCCAAGGTGATTTTCCCACAATAATTGAATTGTTGATGGAAGCTGGAAGCAGAAGAAAAATTATAATTGCTTCCCAATGCTGGACTGGCAAGTCTAAATTCTTCAAGGCGTGTAAGATTTTTGTTGAATTGTCCAACAATTCACGAATTCCTTTGGCACTTTCTTCACGAACTACAGGCAACTCGTAAAACAACTTAAGCTCATTGTTGACTAAAATACGCTTAAAGTCGTAACGAGATTTTAAGAGCTTCCAGGCATTATCGTAACTTGCCTCGTCTACGTTGATATGTTCAAGCAAAGTGCCTGCACTTTCCTTGCAACATGATTTTAAATAATGTAATTTTTCTATGTTGGAAAGTGTTTTATTGTTGTGCACTAGTCAAACAAATTGGTCGTGGAATGGACGCCAATTCTGATAATCACCAGTGAAAATTGGTGGCTGAATTTTCGGAAGTCGGACATCGTGTTGCCTCTGCTGTTCCAATGTGTTTTGTGGCAAGGACGTTTTCTCATTAGCAGCTGGTTTTTCATTTATTTGCGTGACCGACGAAAACTTGTCCAACTCATCTAAAAGTTGAGATTTATATTGAGTGTAAATCTCTTTTGTTTTGTTGTACGACTCTTCGAAAGTTAAAAGAATATCTTCTTTCAACCCTTCATCGCAAAGAATGTCAACGTAAAGCTTTTCAAAGTTCGACAAATTGCTTTCGAGTAAATCAAGACGTGTTCAAACGTAATTTTTCGTCCGACGATCTGGATTCACAGTCTTTAAAATTCTCGAAATCCTTCAAAATCTGCTTGCATGTATTTTTAAAAACCTTTCCGGCACTCATTTTGTTAATATTATTTTACTTATGAATTTTAAAATAAAATATATATTTAGTAAGTAAATGTACTCACTGTGATATTCCTTTTCTTTCAGTGTACCAGCTGGCGCTCCTCAATGGGTTATGTTGGTGGTTGATTTTACCAAATATTTATTCCACTTCTTATTTATTTAAGTTTTGTTATTAATTTTAAATTAAACTGTTTTTATTAATTGATTTGTGATGTATAATTTATAACACTTTGTTTAAGTCTTAAAATAATGTTTGAAAGTTTCAAAATAAATTGAACAAGACGACAAAATGTCGGCACACACTGTGTTCTTATTTATGTTAATTTTCACTTGATAAATGCTGATTCAACTTCGAAATGACTCTCGAAGACCAAAATGTTTTGCTCTAAACAATTCACTTTTATGTTTTCCAATCTCAACTAAAAAATCTCTCAAATAACTATAATTAAAATCTCTCAAAATAAAACACATCCGTACTTTCTGTATAAAAACTTCCAGTGCCGTTTATTAGTTGTCCTTCATATAACCTTTTAATATGACATTTTACTTCTTCGTTAAATAAGTGATTGAATGAATACAGTCCCCTTATTCTGTGGCAGGATTCAACACCAACTGCCGCCAAAGAAATCGGAATATAACATGAAAACAGTCACTCCAGCAAAAAAAAAAACCGAGAAACATATGGGATCAACTGTATTTTCATCAGAGAACGAGTTGTCAACTACACCAATACCACCAGCCAAATATAAATCGGAGAACGAGAAATCTCGTGCTCCTATTCCACCATTCACCAAAAACTTAGAGAACGAACCTTCTGCAATCACCTGCTCCGAAATGAACATCCTAATGAAAGACCTGACTAATGACATCGTTTCCAAACTATCTAAGGAGATAAGAGACCTTTGTAGCGAATTCATCCAAAGATTTTAACTAATTGAAAAAAATCTTTCATGTCATATCTTAGAAACGAATAAAACAATCCAGTCCTTAAAAAAACATATTGCAAAAGTTGAATTGGACCACTTAAATGTTTTGCATGCATTTGTTTCACCGTAGACTGTGTGCCACCACCCTTAAAATCTGCTTTCCGTACCAAACCGAGAAACATAAACAGCAGGCATGATCCTCCCATCATACTGAAATTTGGTTCTTCACATGATCGAAACACAATCTTAAAATCTATTGTCCTTTTCCAAAAAATAAGCAATAGACCTTTGCAATTGGAAGACATTGGAATAAAGTCAGAAGGGAATAGAAAATATAATATATACTTGCATGGGAGCCTAACAGCAAAAAACCGAACTCTCTATCAGGGGCCCTACTACGGTATTCGATTCTATAATAAAAAAATTCGAATTCGTAAAATCGGAACTGTGTTATTCTTAAAGAACGTTTTAATATACGATAATCGAACAGATCGAGTGGTGCCAAGGCTTTCATTTGTATTTTTTTAATATTCGGGGTACTACCTTTTTCGAAAATGTATGTCAGAATCCTTCGTATTTGCTCTAACTCATTCGATATCAAATGTGTTTGCGAGGAAGAGCTAAGAAAACTTGTCTGTATCCAAAATGTAAGTAAATATGTTAATACATTTAATGATTGCGCTTAAAGTTATTCCTCAACCATTAACTTTACTTTTTATAAATAGGGAATCAACAAAAATAGTAAACACTAAGCCATCACAGTTTGAAATGCTGGTGAATTACATGGCAAACCATCGGGATTTATCCAAGGGGTATCTAAAAAGCCCAGAAGCAAGACAAAAATCGCACCAAATGTGGACAACTTTATCCGAAAATCTTAACGCTGAGGGTCCACCACAGCGTGACATTAAAGGATGGAAGAAGGTTAGAATATAAAAGTTAACCATTAGCTCATTATGTTTCATGTTTCGTTTTCAGGTTTGGTCGGATTTTAAGAACAACACCAAGGGAAAGCTGAGATCAAATAAGTCAAATTTATCGACAACCGGTGGCGGTCCGTCCAAGCAAAAATCCCTTACTCCATTAGAGGCGAAGGTGGCTGAATTGCTTGACCTTGTACAAGCCGTCGAGGGAATGCCGGGAAGTATTAGCTATGGGGTGGCCAATAACAGCACGAAAGCAATATATGTGCAAAATAGTGAAATTCCTGATTCCGGAGATGATCAAGACATGTTATGCATATACGATTCTGTGGTTACCGATATTGAGAACCGAACACAAAGTGATAATTATAGTGCAAACATATCTGAGCGAAAAACTTCACCAAAAAAAAACAAACAACTTTATTGGAAAAACAAGTGGAAAACCAAATACAATACCAAAGGCATTCAAATGAAGTTATGATAAACATAAATGAAAACTTAAAAGGAATTTTAAAGTATACAAGGAGACAAAACGAAATAAATGAGAAGGTGTACATACTTAAAAAAGAAACACTCGAATTAAAAAAACAAAAATTTGAATTTAAAAAGAAAAGCCATTTGGAAAAAACTAAAACTCGAATAGCAAAATTAGAACTTAAGAGGGAGATTCTAAAAATGCGCCAAGAAATTAAAGGCATGTCTTAAGAATGTTGTGGTTCATAGATACAACTATGATCTTGATTAAATAAGAAGTTTTTATTATAGATAATATTTATTTTCCTTAAACTTAATTTGCAAAGACTGAATTAATTATTGTTTTATTCTTTTTAAATTACTATTTATTTTTGTTCCTAAAATAAAAAAAATATATTTTTAATTCATGCATTCAACAAATCATTTCTTATATTGTCTCTTGTTCTTTTAGCTAAATCCGAATATTGCTCGATGTCCAATGAATGTTGTTGCAAGTTAACAGGATTTGCATCTTCTTCCAAAAAAACGTCTTGGGTTGGTTCAGTCAACGCAACTCTGTATTTTAAACACAGATTGTGGAGTGCACAACAAACGTTAACAATTTGTGCAACCTTTTTGGGCGAATAATGAAGTTCCCTTGCGGCCAAGAGACATCGAAACCTTGCCTTCAGGACACCAAAAACGCGCTCAATAATTGATCTTGAAATTGAATGCTTTTCATTGAATTTAGATTCAATAGATCCTTCGGCTGCCGTTCTGTATGGTGTCATAATCCAAGGCTCCAAGGGATACCCGGAATCTCCTATGAAAAGTTTTTAATAATATTATATATTTTAATTTAAAACTATTGTCCAACTTGCCTAAGATCCATGACGTCATTTCCCCATTTTCAAATCCCCGTTTTAGGTAAGCTCTTTCAGCACTAAGAGCCCATATGTGGGAGTCATGAGATGCGCCTCCATATCGTGGATTAACCGATCTTATTACCATTTTGTAATCACATGTCTAAAAAATAGATTTTTAGAATAGATGTTTTTTAATAATACATATATATATATATATTAAATGGACTATTTTTACTTACCACCATGACATTAATACTGTGTTTGAGCTTTCTGTTGAAGAAAAGGTGCTCCTTCGTAGCTGGGCGAATCAGTTGGATATGGGTTCCATCTACAACCCCAATTATACCTGGAATTCGCGATTTTTGCCAAAAATAGTATTTTGATTTTCTTTTTTCTTCGTCTTCCATTTCAAAATTTATAAGGAGCGGGCACATGATTCTTTCTATTGCAGCCAAAACATCTGCTAGTATTTTTGACATAGTTTGCTGTGCAATTCCAGCAAGCTTGTCACCACCGATTTGGTTTTGGTAACCTCCTGTTGCCAAAAACTTCAACGTTGCTGATAGTTTAATCATATTCGGAACAGAATGTTGCCTTCTGCAAATACTCATATCCAATGATATATTGTTTAGTAAAAACATGAAAGCGTCTTTAGAAAGACGATAGTTTTTAATAAAACTGAAATCAAAATGTAATATATTTGATTAAAAACACGTTCAACTATTTTATTATCTACATGAGAACCTTTTATCGCTGAGTTCCATTACGTTAGATTCGTCTCTAATTCTCCTTCGTTCAATTTGCTCATTTCGTTCCTGCTGATTTTCTTGTAAATCAAACCAAATTGCAACGCTGTCCATTTTTTAATTTATTTTGTTCACTGTTTTTGTTTTTCCGTAAATTTGAAGTTTTTTTTTTAAGAATGAGTTGTCAAACAGCTCGAGGCTCGTTCGAAAATCGAAAATATTTTGAAAAAAAGTTGGCATTACCGGCATCCGATTCTATTTTCATAGATAGTTCCATTTCAAAGTAGAATCGGAAATAACTTTCGAATAGAATGGAAAGTAGAATCGAATACCGTAGTAGGGCCCCAGCAAGCGATGAGTCTCAAGCAAAGTGGAGCTTTCTCTACTGTTTACATTCGCTCTAGTTCTGTTTTTGTGAAAGGGAGCACTGAGGGGGTAGAATTACTCATACAAAACGATGCAACGATGAATGCGATCACCGCCACCATCAATCAAGCAGCTGAAGCGTCAAAGGAAGACTAAAAGAAGAACCTAGCAACATGAATATGAAAATTAGAAAATCAACAATTACTAAAAGTACTTATTTTTTTTCTCTGTTCTATCATTCTCTCTCTCCTTTTATCATTTCTCTTTCATGTTTATTCTTTCATATAAATTATTACTTATTGTTGCTTTTTTCATATAAGGAATTGCATTGAACTTTTCGATGTTATGAGTATGTTGCTTGTAGCTCGAGTTACTTTTTGCAGAGTCGAGTGAAAGCATTGTGAATTCATGAGGTAACAGCTGTGACGTTATACTTCGAGCAATGCTTAGAGTCTTTTCTAATTGCCGGGAAGGTTTTAAATTAATTCACATTAATGCACAAAGTTTGATGCCGAAAATAGAAGAATTTAGACATTTGTTTGAAGATTCGGAAATTGATGCAATTTGTCTATCAGAAACTTGGTTCTCTGTAGATGTAAATGACGCTTCATATTCTTTGAATGGTTATAATTTGTTCCACTTAGATAGGTCTGGTCAGGGTGGAGGCGTCGCAATTTATGTTAAAGTCGGTCTGATATGTAAAATAAGACGTTTCTCGCCACCTACCTCTCTTATTGAGTTTTTGTTTTTAGATATAATAAATCACGAAAGCAATCTCCTTTTGGGAGTCATCTATATGCCGAATAACTTGGACCCATTTTTTCAACTTATTGAGCAAATAACAGTAAGTTCATCGAATATTATTTTATGTAGAGATTTTAACAGCGATTTTATTACTGACAAAAGTCTTTGTGAAAACTTGAGTTCCTTTGATTTGCACTCGATAAATGTATCTGAACCAACTCATTTCACCCGAACTTCAAGTACATTATTAGATCTTTTCTTTGTAAGTGAGAATGATAAGGTGCTCTTTTACAATCAATTTGCCACTCCAGCTTTTTCCAAACATGACCTCATTTTTTTGACATTTCACATTGTTACAAAAGAAAATTCCATGAATCCAACAAATATTAATATGACCGCCCTTGAATACAACATTCATTCCATACCTACATATATTTCATGCCTTCTTCAGATGACCAAGTAAAATTTTTGACTGATAATATAATTTCTTTTTTCAAATGTCACGTTCCTTTAAAAACAATGAAAACATTTGCGATTCTAAACCATGGTTTACGTGTAGAATCAAAGAGTTTATGCATCAAAGAGATCAAGCTTATCGAATTTGGGTTCGTTACCGTGTTGAAGAACTTCATTAAGCATATAAATCTTTGCGTAATAAGGTTGTTCAAGAAATAAGAATAGCTAAAAGACCATACTACTCAAATCGCCTTAATATTCATTCGGATGGACGAAAGTTATGGGAAAACCTGAGAAAACTTGGCATTGGTTAGCAAAGACCAAAGTTCAATAACATTATCGATAAAGAGGAACTAAATCAAAAATTCCTCTCTATGCCAAATGTAATACCCTCCCGTGAATCCGATAATTCATATAGTCATGCGCTTTCAACTGATTCTCCCTTTAGCTTTTTAAATGTAACAAATATGGACGTTGTAGAAGGTTTTATTTCAGTAAAATCGATTGCTATAGGGGTTGACGAACTTAACCCTATTTTCCTTAAAGCCATTTTGCCTCTGCTATTACCATATTTTACACATGTATTCAATACAGTCCTTATGACTTATGATTGCTGACGACTCTACCCTCAGCTTTTCATATTCGTTCGATAATTCACGTCCTTCGCCTTCGGACGTACAATTGCAACGGTGCCGTATGTCAAGCTCATTAAACTCCGATTTATACAGCATTGTCAAATGGGGTAATAGGAATCATGTGGAGTTTAATGCTTTTAAAACTCAATGCTGTCTTCTGTCGTTAAAGCTTAACATACCCCCAATGCCATTGTCCATGAATGGCACTTACATCGAAGAAATCGAAAAGCTCTCAGTACTCGGTATGTGTGTCAACGACGACCTCCGTTGGAACGACCATATATTTGAAATCGCTAAGAATGCTGCTAAGTGCTTAGGTTTTCTGTATCGGTGTAAGAAGTATTTTTCTCCATCTGATCTGGCTACAATTTATAAAGCGTTTATACGCCCTAAACTCGAGTATAACTCCCACCTCTGGGCAGGTGCTTCACAAACATCGCTTTACTTGCTTGATAGAATACAAAATAGAGCGTTAAAATTGATAGGAAATAGAACTGCCGCTGAAACAATTGCCCCTCTCGAACACCGACGCAATGTTTCATGTCTTTCCTTATTTTATCGTTTCTTTTACAAAAAATGTTCACTCGAAGTAGCCAGTTGCATTCCTCCCCTTAAAAGTTTCTCCCGTAATACTCGTCTCGCAAGGAATGCTCATCAGTTCACCCTGGAGCCCAATTTTTGACGTACCGTGAAATATAGAGATTCTTTTTTTAGCCGTACAACACGACTTTGGAATGGTTTACCCGGCGAGATTTTCCCTTGCCATTTCAATATGCAAACATTCAAAACCAATGTTAATCGACACCTCCTATCTCTCCCCTCCCTATCTTCCTAATGCCCGCGCAGTGTGTTACGTTAAAAGGGAAACAAATAGTCCCTTGTGCGCGCGTTAATTATAAAAAAAAAAAAAATGACTGGAACTTTTCCTCAGCAGTGGAAAATGGCCAAAATCATACCGATTTCTAAGAACACGCTCTGTGATGAGTTTCGACCTATCTCTATACTTCCATTTCTCTCAAAAGTGTTGGAACGTATTGTGCAAAAGCAACTTAATGACTATATCACACGGATAAATCTCTTGGTACAAATACAATCAGGTTTTCGCCCTCAACACAGCTGCACAACCGCACTCTTAAAGGTTATTGAAGATATTAGGGCTGAAGTTGATGATAATAACGTTATGTTTTTGGTCCTACTAGATTTTTCTGAGGCCTTTGACATGGTCAGCCACACTGTACTCTTGAATAAGTTGCGTGAAGAATTTAATATATCCATAGAAGCAATCAAATTATTTTCTTCCTACCTAACTAAAAGAAAACAGGCTGTTTGCATAGAAAATACATTTTCAGAATTCCTTCCTCTACTAAAGGGTGTTCCTCAGGGACCGATTTTGGCCCCTCTGCTATTCTCAATCTACATCAATGAAATCGCCTCCATTATCCGGAAACCCTCGAAACATTTTTATGCGGATGATATCCAAATATATAAAAGTTGCCCCCTAGGTCTTAATTGAAAACTGTGTCTTCATCATTAACCAAGAACTTGATCGTATTTTTAATTGGGCACGATCCAATGGGCTCTTAACCCCAAGAAATGCAAGTGTCTAGTCATCTCAAAAAAAGTCATAGACCTATCTTACTTTCCACCAGTCATGCTCAACAAGGCTGTCTTAGAATTTGTTGAATCCTCTAAAAATCTTGGTGTGGTATTAAATAGAACTTTAACATGGAATGACCATATTAACTCCATAGTAGGTAAAACTTATGGCACTCTTCGAACACTTTGGACGGCTCAAGAATTTATCCCACTCAAAACCAGAATTCTACTAGTGAAAACCTTGATAATATCAATCCTAACTTATGGGTTTGAAATTTATTATAACTGTGACTCCGCTAGTAAAAATAAATTAAAAAAATTGCATTAAATAGTACTATTCGTTACGTTTTCGGCTTAAGGAGATATGATCATGTCTCGCATCTACGGCAGAACCTACTTCCAATGTCTTTCGATAATTTTACAAAATTTCGAACACTTCTTCAACTGTTTAAAATTAAAAAAACTCGTCAGCCAATTTATTTATACGAAAAACTACGATTTTCGGCATCAAGCAGATCTACAGTTTTAATTTTGCCTCGGTTTTCTTGTCTGAATTCTGAAAGACAATTCTTTATAGCTGCTTGTCGCCTGTGGAATTCACTGTCAGATTATTTGCGAGAGCTTGGCAACATGCAACGATTTCGGGATGGTCTTTGCAGTTTCTTCTCTGAACAAAGCAACTAATTCCTATCTTTCTTCTTAAACTTTCTCTTTCCTTCCGTTTCTGTCTTTTTTGTTTCATATTCTATTAACAGTTAGGAGTTATTTTTGTCTTTAAAATTTACATGAATTTGTTAATTGAATTTAAAATTTTTTCTTTGTCTGAATATTTTTGTAAACTTTTATTCTTTTTTATTTAAACATTAACTTTAAATTAAATCTATAATCTTTCACAAATTTATAAGATTTATTATCTTACTGTGTAAGCTTTTTGAGATATAAACTTAAACTTAAACTTAACTTAACTTGGCTTCTATTGATACTGCTTGTGATTCTTGACGAACGATGTTCTCTTTCCGCTGTGATTGGACTCTGGACATAGTTGATCTTATTTTCAGAGTGAATGACGACTGTTGACATCTCATTTGACTGGGTTTGACTAAGAACGAATGACTTTGCACGCTTTCTCTATCCACTATCTGCAGGGAGAGGTCATCGATGTCAAGCAACAAACGCCTTAGCTTGTCATCGTTTAAACAAATGATGAAGACATCTCAGACGATTTCATCTTTATTGGAACCATACTCACATGCTTGAACCAATTCCTTTAAACGCGTCAATTGATTCATGGTTTTAGCCGCTTTTTGCCTAGCAGACAGGAATTTATATCGTTCAATAACAATATTTTTTCTAGGCTCGCAATAATTTTATAATTTCTCCATAACCTCATCAAATTTCAGATTTTCGGGAAACATGTTGTATATACGTAACCCTTCATCACTTATGTATGTGACAAAATGGCGGTGACCTTTCCCTTGCCTTCTTTTATTCCAATAAGATCTAAAGAAAATCTGTAGTTGCTGCGCTGAGGTTTGTTTGGTTGAAATTCATTTTTTGTGGTGGCTTCGCCCCAAACGACTATTCATTACTCATGTTAATGATGAGGTTACGTTCTTCTGCTTGTTCTTGCTGCGAAAGGACTGCTGGTGGTGACTTGTCCCTAATCTCCTTGGATAGTAATGTACACAACTGATCTTCTAGTATAGACTATATAGACTATAGACTATAGTGAAGCACGCATGGTGCCTATGGATTCCACCCGGTTTTACCAAAAACCTAATGGCTAACGCGAACAATCCACCTCAAGCCGCCCATGGCGGAATTTCAAAAACGCTTCATCGCCTTCGGCAGTACTTCCATAGTCCTAATATGACGGTTCAAGTAAGAAAATTTATACAAGTCCAAGTCTTCTAATTTAGTATTCAGTCAACCTATTGTTAACAGTTTCTGTACCTATCGTCCATTTCAAAAACTATACGTTGATTTTGTAGGCCCCTACCCTAGATCCAAGGCAGGGAACGCCTACGTGTTTTTTGTTTTCGACCACTAATCAAAATTTGTGTTCTTGAAACCCTTAGGAGCTGCAAACTCAAGCAGTATCTGCGAGAGGACATTTTTAGCATGTTCGGAGTTCCTGAGATTATACATTCCGACAATGGAAAATAGTTTCTGGCTAAGGAGTTCCAGAACTTTTTAAAGGGGTATGGTGTTAGGCACTTTAAGACTGCAAACTATGCGCCACAATCAAACGCTTTTGAACGGGTCAACAAGACGCTGCTTGCCACCATACGGTCCTACATCAAAGAGGATCAACGCGACTTCATCTAAGTGACATCGCAGGCGCGTTGAGAAGTTCGATGCATTCGACAATTGGTTTGTCGTCGTATTTTTCTTTATTCGGGTGCAATATGACGACCCATGGAAGCAACTATGCTTTAGCGAAAATTTGATCATCCTTGAAGACGGCGAACCCCTGGTATGGAAAGAAAAGCTGCAATTGATTCGCAATAAAATAAAAGACAATATCCTGGAAGCCCAGGAAAAAAGTACCCAGAAATACAATACGCAAGCAAGAAATATTACCTACGTACCAGAGCAAGAAGTTTATAAGCGTAATTTTATTCTAAGTGACTCTTCGAAATGTCTTGCTGCGAAACTTTGCCCAAAATATACCAAATGCCGGATCGTCAGAGCGATCGGCAAAAATATGCATGAGCTGGTAATCTACTCGATTAACTACGCATATTAGTTGAGCATTTCGCTCACTGATTGGGAAAAAAATTAATTTTGTTAAGGAAACGATAAAACAATAAAAATTTCAGTATATATATCAAAAATATCTAAGCTATTGGCAAAAATGGTTCCAACATTTAGCGGTGAAATATCTGTTAATACAACAAGAGACCTGCAGACATTTTTGGGATGCTGTAAGAAAGTTTTTGGTTGCCTCAAGCAGAAAAAGAAATTTTCCTACAAGTATTTCCAATAAGGCTTAGAAGTGAAGCATGTCAATTGATTGCCTCAAACACCTTAAACTCTTTTGAAGAAGCCGAAAGCATACCTTCCACGGAAAACATACCAGGGCCTGGTCAACAGATTAATAACAATTCGGCAATCTCCACTAGAAGCTCTGTCTGCATTTATTTACAGAATAAATCAGATGTTGACGCTTTGTAAGGAGGCCACAAATACGATGTTAAGGCAGCCCCAGCTGTGACCACAAAGTTAGAGGATTTTACCAAAAGTGCTCTTAAAAGTGGTGTGACAAATCCAAACCTTTGCTAATATTTACTTGCAACAGGTGAAGAAACGTTCGATAAATACTGTCCAGAAAGCCCTAGATATGGAACGTCTCCAACAGATCGCCTAAGTCGCACATTATAATTCTTATACAACCACACATTTTCAAACTGTTCCAAACAACGTAACCCCTGGCTTCAATCTTCAGAATTGGCAAATATCACATGCGTTAAAACTAAATCCTTGTACAAATCCACAGTTTCAACACATACCAACCAACCAAGCTACTAGTATTAATTTTCCAAATACTAGTTACAATTCTCTCGACCCCACAAGCAATTATCGTTCCCCAAATAATAACTATTTGACGTCCGATATTAATTTTGTAAGTCCTATTACATAACAGAACTGTGGACCCAATTATGCAACCCCAAATCTTTCCACAAAGTAAAGTTACACAGAAAAACAATATATACACAAAATTTATTTCTTTTGCGGACAGCATAATATGCAGTTTCTGTAAAAAACGAGGACACGCCTACACTGATTGTATCACTAGAAAAAACACACTTTTCTGTACGATATTAAAAATGAATAACCACGATGCCACAGACTGCAGAAGAACACAAGCAAATTATAATAACATGGAGTTACAAAGAAATCCTTTCAAGGATCGAGAAGCCAACAAAAACCAAAACCCTTCAAGGGTTCACAATATAAGGCAAATGTGTGACTTCTGTGGTCGTCGGAACCATGATGTTTTGGAGTGTCATCTGAAGAGCAGATGGGAATCAAAAAATTCGGGAAACTCGATGCGGTCGGGCTCAAAATCCCCAGCTCGACGAAAAAAAACTCCCTTTAGACATGGGCGTTCACAAAACTGTTAATTAGTAGTAGACACTGGGGCTGAGGTGAGCATTATTAACGAAAAACAAATAAAATCAAAAGAAACAATAAAAACAAATAACGCATGCACACTGCAAACACCGTTTGGTATAGGAAACGCAATGGGAAATTGTCAGGGAAACTTCAATCTTGAAACAAAAATCCCCTGCAGTTTCCAAGTTGTTAACAACTTGCCCGGTTTGCCGGAAGATGGTTTGTTAGGGAAAGATTTTCTTTCAAAAAATTGTAATATAGAAGGTCCTAAGCAACAGCTAAAATTTTCTCGCACGCAAAGAAATAAAAAAGAATTCAGTATTCCTTTAGAAAATTGTCAACTACAAACAAAAATACTAACCCTTTCCCTGAATGGAGAAGGTTCTGATAGTTCAAAAGTTAGCATATTAACCTCCTACAAAAATAAAGAAGGCAATGGTATTTAAAGCTGGAACGTATTACCCTCTTCAAATGGAGAAGCTGGCTCTAGTACATCGACTCAAGGAGTTGAAAATACAATTAAAAACAAAGTTGAAGTGCCTACACGGACACAGGAAAACATTTCACTTAGCGAAGAAGGTTCTGGTATGTCAAAAACTAACATATTAACCTCCTACAAAAATAAAGGAGGCAATGGTATCCAAAGCTCAAACATCCTACCCTTTTGTGAAGTGGACGTTGAAAACACCACTGAAATCATTCTAAACAACATATTTGAAATCCCGCGCGGACACAGAAAATAATTAAAATACCAATAAAATTGAAAGAGGACATGATCTGCTTATCACAGGAGTTAGAAGTTGGAATGTTTACTTCAAATTGTATATTATCGGCGGGTAAAAATGCAGTGGTAGATGCTCTTAATGCTAACTCCAAACCTATAAGTATCAATAAAATTAAATTCAATTTTAGGTCAATGAAACAAACTTTGAATGAAAGCATTCCCCGTAATACTGCATACGAATGTCGGTTGGAAAAGATAAAATCGGTATTGGACCAAATCTTAACCCTGACAAAAAACAATCAATCATAAACCTATGTTACGAATATTGTGATATTTTCATTTAAAAGGTGACAACCTTACCTTCACCAATTCGATAACGCATGAAATACCACTTGTGCAGCATCAAGCTCCTATCAATCAAAAATTATATAGACTTCCCGAGACCCAGAGACAAATTATCAACGATCAAATAAGGGAAATGCTAGAACACGACATTGTACAACCTAGCAAAAGTCCAAGGAACGCACCACTGTTCCGAAAAAGGTGGGCTCTTCAGGAAAAAAATATGACGAGTTGTTGTCGATTTCCGTAAACTAAATGAAAAAAACAATCGGGGACGCTTACCCACTACCGCACGTTACTTCACCACCCTTGATCTGGCAAGTGGCTATCACCAAGTGTTGGTCAACGCAGCAGATCGCCCCAAAACAGCATTCAGTACAAATTATGGTCACTACGAATTTAAACGAATGCCTTTTGGGCTTAAAGGAACCCCGGCTGCGTTTCAACGTTTGATGAATTATGTACTTACTGGCCTTCAGGGCCTGGAATGTTTTGTTTACTTAGATGACATTGTCATTTATGGAAAAAATCTAGCGGATCATTACGGTTAGTTGAAAAGGGTTTTTCAAAAATTAAGAGAACACCACCTGAAACTACAACCGGAAAAGCGCAGGTCCTTACAAAAGGAAGTCGTCTATTTAGGACATATATGTTCTGAAAAGGGAGCACATCCAGACAACAGAAAGACAGCTTGTGTGCAAGAATTTCCAACTCCCCGATCGATTAAGGAGTTACAGTCCTTTTTGGGGTTGGCCAACTAGTACAGGAAATTCAATTTTTCAAAAGTAATAGAACCCCTAACCAACCTCCTCCGAAAGAATGTTAAATTCAATTGGACTGAAAATTGCCAAACGGCATTTTAATGTATTAAAAATCTTTTTAGTTTCGCCACCCTTTCTTATATACCCTGAGTTCAGTAAGGATTTTAAACTTACAACTGATGCAAGCGGTGAAGCTATTGGGGTGGTGCTGTCTCAAAGTGAAGTCGGGATAGGTTAACCCATTGCTTACGCTAGTCGAACGCTAAATAAATCGGAGCGTAATTACTCAACTATCGAGAAGGAGTTGCTAGCAATAGTATGGGCTGTGAAAAATGTTAGGTGTTACCTTCAGGGTCGAAAATTTAGGGTGTACACTGATCACAAAGCCTTGAAAGGCGTTTTTTATGTTAAATACCCTACAACTCGACTAGTTCGATTTCACCACAAACTATCAGAATATGACTACACAATAGAATACAGACCAGGCAATTATAATACTAATGCTGACGCCTAGTCGTATCCCGCAAACGGAAGAACCATCTCACCATAAGTCATCGAAACCTGTTGAGAATAACCAGAAGAGGAACCCAGAGCTTGACAAAATAACAAACTATGAACATTTTAAACAAGATTGTGAAACTTTGTTAATAAAAGCTGAAGTTCATGCCCCTCCTAAGAGTAAAAGGAGCAATAGCAGTGGAATGCAGAAAAAACTCTAAATCTGAGGAAAAAACCAATAAGACAGGGTTACAAAAATTTTCTGAGTATCAAGAGATAGTTTCAGGCGAAAAGGATGAAGAAAGTAACATTCTTGATTGCATTACGGAACAACAGACAGAGACGAATGCACAAACTATTACACCACAGGATTTATTAATACATAACACTGACAAGACAAAAGTAGAAGTTATCACGAGTACTACTGACATCCAAACCATACTTAAGGACTATCACGATTCTCTTTTCGGTGGGCACCAGGGTATGAGAAAAATTTACCTCCGAATTCGCAAAAAATACTGTTGGAGAAACATGCTAAGAGACATTAAACATTACATAAAAGCATGTAAAAAATATCAAACTATGAAAGCTACACCCGCTTTACGAATGCCTTAGTATTGTAGGCCCCTTCGAAAAAAACACATTCCAATAACCTGTACATTCTAACGTTTCCAATAATCAAACTAAGATGTTCGATTGTTATGCGTTACAAATCGCAGAATCAATAACGGTTGCACAGGTTTTCTTTGACCAAATTATAACTCGTTACGGTATTCCCAAACAACTAGTCACCGACCAGGGTACACATTTCCTTAGCGATTTATTTAAAAATATTTGCAAACTGCTAGGTATTTAAAAAATGCAAACCTCTGCGTACCATCCTCAGTCAAATGGGGCTTTGGAACGTACATATCGACTCCTTGTTGATTACTTACGTAGTATACTTGATGAAAATCCCCAATAATGGGACCAATACTTGCGGACAGCCACGTTTGTATACAATAATAGTGTACATGATAGTACCAAATTAACCCCGATGGACTGCTTATATAGTTTTTCTGCAGAAGTCCCATCAAATTTAAAAAGGGACCCTGACCCACTTTACAATCATGAAAGCTTCTACCATACACTTAAGTATAAGCTCCAAAAAACATATGAAATAGCCAGACGCAATATTCTCCTAAGTAAACAACAATCTAAGGAGTATCACGATCGTTCTTTAAGAACCCATACGTTTCACATTGGTGTCAAGGTGTTACTCAGAAACGAAACCCGTAAAGGAAAATGATCCCCTTTATGGAAAGGTCCTTATATTATTACACAAATAATAGTGAAGTGAACTCCAAAATAAAGATAGGCAAGAAGACCCCAGTTGTTCATAACAATCGCCTTAAACCATTTTATGACTAAGTTGGCTACACATATATAATTTAAATTCACACACATCTCTTTTATTTTCGAGTTTTTCTGAAAAAACCTTTGCACGTTCAAACACTCTTCCAAGATCTTTTCAGCTAGGTAAAGAACATGCTCAACCAGTAGAAAATGCTTGATAACAAAAAAATGTAACTTCGGATGTTAATGAGGAAGATTGCTTATCTTCAAATTTTCACTTCCAATTAATAATATATTTTTATAAAACAATAAAACATTTTTGTTTATAAAAATGAACACAACATACTAGAATACAAATAAATAAAAATATATATATATATATATGTATATATAAATACATAGGTATAAAATTGTATGGAAAATGAAAATTTTATAAATTCAATAAAATATGTATATATAAAAAAATTGGAAATCGTATTATTATAATACAAACATTTTTTTTATCATTTATTAATAAAGAATATTATTTGAACAAAATAAAAAATGGGCACGACTGAGTCGCACGTACTTGCTCTTGTGTGCCTAATTACATTTAAAGTTTGAACTTATAAAAAGTATCAAAACCACAATACTTAACGGTTTTTAGTAAAAATGAAGTACGCCATCACACGTCTTAAATAACAAAAAATTTATGGTTTTGATAAAATCCTGTTTTTTTTTAGTTTTTTGAAATTTTTTTTTTTTAATTTTGGAATGCAATTGCTTTAGAGTTTATTAATATACATGTGATTATAAAATTTAAAATAATTTATTTTGATTAGTCTTAAAAGCAGTCAACGGCCTTGGCTCCGATAAAGCATCGCTTCCCGTGAGATCAGCGAAATCAAGCATCGTTGCGCGTGGTTAGTGGAAAGATGGAGGACCGTCTCGAAACCAACTGCGTGCTGTTGACATGTGTTATGTGTTTTCTGTTTTTCCGTCCTCTCTCTATCTTCTGTTCTGTCCTGTATCAATGTCGTCTTTGTAATTGTCTGAGCCGATGGCCTCAGCAGCCAGTGCTCATAAGTGTCTCTGCTTCGTAGATTTATCTACGGAGCAGATCAATATGTAATGTAATGTAATGTAGTCTTAAAAATATTGTATTTTCAAAAAAAAAATTAGAAAAATTATTTTTTATTACAAAAAAAAACTTATTAAAAATTTTGATATGCAGAATCAATTAAGCTACCTAGATCTTCTCAAATATAAAATTTGACAGAAATCTAAAGAGCCGTTACCGAGAAAGGCCCGTGAATTTGGTTATAATCAAATATTAGCAAATAGCAACAAAAAAATTCTCAAAAATTTTCATTTAAATCGTTGGAGCTGTTTTCGAGAAAAATAAACTTTTCCTAAACGGTCATATGGTAGGTAACGTTATTTTTAGGCCTTAAAATAAAAATTCAATTTCCCCTCTGGGGAATGCCAAAATAATCACACACACCAAGTTTGAAGATAATCGTTTAAGCCGACAGAATTTTTTTCAGTTTTTAAGACTTCTCTATGATCGTAATGTCATGTTTCATTGTTATCTCATTTTTTTTATATTCACGAATCCTAAACTTGCCTTATAGTCCCTATAATCGCAAGTAAAAAATATATAGAATTAAGGGTATTTTTATAAAAAAAGTAGAAAAGAAATTAGATTTTCTACAAACATAAACAACCGTTATTATTTCTATAATCTTCTACCTATCTGTAAAAAAAAAATAAAAAAAAATATTATTTCAGATTACCTATTGCAAATAAAAATGTGTGTTAACGCAAAATTTTGACCAAAACTAAAAAAAAATTTTTTATTCTTATCTATTCATTTACATATATAACAAAAAAAAAAGATTATTGTAAACAAAGAAACATAGCTATAAAAACATTCTTTCAAATAGTAATACAAAATGATTACTGCATAGATATATTTATACAATGTACGTCAATTAAGTTAAGTATTTTTTTTTCTCTTCAAGATGAAATTATAAAATGTAAAACTTAACATACAACAAAGTAAAAATAAAAGGCACGACTGGGTCGCACGTACTTGCTCCCATGTGCTAATCCTTTTTAGGTACAGGCGTCTTTTTGACAAAGATTTAATTTTAATGTTTTTTTGACGTGCAACTTCTTTAGAATCGTTGTGATTTTAAGCTCGAACGAACATGCGTCACGATAAAGGGATAAACACATAAATATATAGGACTGTTAGCTTTTGCAGTTTTTTAGTGTATTATCTTTCCACTTGTTGTTTAGTGCTTATAATATAATTTGCTAATAGAAAGCTATAAAGGACTTTTTTCAGAAAAATTTGAACAACTGGCATAAAGATTCGTCGGAATCAGCAGTATGGCAATAATGCTAGGTAAAGGGACCTTTATACGTCCCAATATGGGACCAATGGAATTTATAAAGGATTAAGGTACCTATAATAAGGTTGGAAGGAAGGTAGGTACTAAAATTAAGATACGTGTTCCAACTACTGTTAAGCCAGTAGGTATAGAGACAATATTAAAAGTTAACACAGTGGTTTTGTTTATTTATAGGAAGGTGTAAACTTTTGTTTTCTCGATTGAAATTTTTGCATTCAGTAGTAATCGAATAGTTTTTTTTATTTGTTAGTTGTTTTTGTGTGTTTATCAAAGGCTTCCTTATTTATTCTGTGCTTTTATGATGATGAAAAATACTTTAAAATACGTAAGTATGTATGTAATGTAGGTTGTCACTTTCTTTTATTTGACTAATGGTTTGGCTAGGGCTTAGCCGAGCAATATGAAATAAAATGTTGGGGAAAAAAATTTATGAATTCAAAAAAACACTACTCATAACGTTTTTTGGAAAAAATGTTGTAAGCCATCTTATTTCTTTTGCTGTTTTCTATTTTATGAATTTTTCATTTCAAAATCGTTCGACCAGTTTTTTCAAAAAAATGTTTTTTTTTGAAAAACTTTTCGAAAACATATTTTAAAATTTGTTTTAGTATGTCAATTTTAAGAAATCTATAGATTATACTAGGAGAAAAATTTAAAAAAAAATCTATAGATCCGTTTTCAAAATATTCAAAAAACAAAATATTTTTTTAAAAAAATTATTAAAATTTAAAAAAAAATGTTTTTGAAAATTTTGATAAGCAATATTATTTAAATCATAAAACACTACATATTTTGAAAATTTCATCAAAAT
Source organism: Platycheirus rosarum (assembly GCA_963971375.1). Taxonomy (NCBI): domain Eukaryota; kingdom Metazoa; phylum Arthropoda; class Insecta; order Diptera; family Syrphidae; genus Platycheirus; species Platycheirus rosarum. The sequence goes on from OZ020507.1 coordinate 90,725,461, forward strand.
CCGTCAATTAGTTAACGAGAAAGTCTGATTTTAAAAAACCGGTCATATGGGAGGTACCGTTATAAAACTTTTTCTGAAAAATCCATTAAAATTAAAAGATAGATTTTGCACAGAAAACATCATTTTGAAAGTTTAATCAAAATCGTAGGAGCCGTTTTCGAGAAAAATAAGTTTTTTAATAAAAGTTATATGGCAGGTACCGTTAGTTTTGGAGCTAGAATGCCAATTCCAAAAACTGTCGGGTAGAGCACTCTAAAAATACTATATACCAAGTTTGAATCAAATCGGCCCAACCGTTTAGGCTGTAGATATCGATACGGACAGACAGACAGACAGACAGACAGACAGACAGACAGACGGACGGAATTTCCGGACCCACTTTTTTTGACTTCTCTATCATCGTAATATCATGTTTGATTGTTAGAATTTTTTTTTTTTTTTACGAATGCATAACTTGCCTTATAGTCTCTATAATCGCAAGTAAAAAATATATGTTATATAAAGTGTATTTATCGTATAAAGAGTAAGCATGAATTTGATTGACTTAAAATGTAAAAAGAAAAATCGCCATTAACTGAAGTAATAGCGCGAAACAATTATTTTTAAGAATTATTCCTCTTCCAATAATAATTCTTCCTTGAAAAAAGAGGGAAGAAATGTTACATACCCACTATCGGGCTGCAATCGATGCGCCTTCTCTGGGAATATTTAAAAAAATATTTCCAATGAAAGAACTACATACCGTAAATTTTATAACCTTGAACTTGAATGCTCAATACGAGAATGTTCATACGAGCAACAGTTTCAAGGTGTAGGATTACCTTTTGGCCAGGTTGCATATTCTTTTATGGGAATGAAATAATTCCCACAGAAGGTAAATCACCTTGAACCCGTTATATGCTCACGAAAGTGTCATCTAACGGTTTCAATGTTAAGAAAAAAAGTTCAATCGTTGGTTCGAAGTGCTTTTGCATGCGCGGATAGAGTCAATTGTAAAATAATATTAATGGTGATAAGTTCGAAATTTTTGTAATGTTAAAATTCTTCCAAAGTGTAAAAATTATTTAAACAAAACATAATAAAATTGCTTCAAAAAGACGATACCTTTTGATTTTTATTAAACGCAGGTACAGTTTTAAAGAATTGAAAAAAGCAATAGACAGTTAAGTTAATCAACAAAATTTAAAAGAATTAAAACAAAATAGAGAAAATATATTTGTTAAAACTTGTACATATTTTACCGTAATAATAAATGATATATATAAATAAAAATGTTGAAGTGTGATAAAAAAATATAACACATTTCTTCCATCTCTTTATTTTTTATTTTGGTCGAGCCAGTAATCATTCGGTTTATTGTCGAACCGATTACATATTGTCTTGCCTTATTTTACAAACTGTGATGTTTGTTTTTTCGGTTTGACAACCTTGGCATCACACTATGCCCCCGAAAGGCAACCTTATACTGGATTTTTATATACATATGTTGTTTTAAACAACTATTACGTGCAATAATTTTTGTTCACTTGGTACCAGATTTTTTTTATTTTTATACTTTTGACATATCTGTGTTATTTTTATTTGATCGACTTCACACATGACTATACAACCACTACCTTATAGTGTTCTCTCCATTTTATTATCTGAATAACGACCAACTATGTGCAATATAGAGCAAGTTTCCTACGCCACTGACGATATATCCAGAAAACAGTGCTCCCTACAGCAGTACCTTAACAAAAACCCCAACCCTGAACCAACTGTGATATCACAATTTTAAAAGATTGAGAAGCTATACATACGCTAGGAACCGTTCCATTTAAAGGCAACGAATGGGTGCTTAAGAAACAAAAATACACCATTGAATACACCTAAATTCAGTTTTCCTTTTAATTTAAAAATGATTATTAAACGATGCGAGGCATTACATAGGAATACCTAAACGATACATAAATTTAGGAATACTTAAATGAGGGACATACCTTATATGAGCCCGGGTTGCAGGAGGTTATGGTTCAGCGGACATGATACTAGCAAAGATCAAACATATGCCCAGCTTGAGAAACGTGAGTTCTCCCCACTTCAAAAATGCCTACAGCAGAACCCCAAAGTAGATGACAGGTTTATCATGGTATGGGTATTCATCCTTGTGACATAATCCGCCTGCAACTACGTGATATTGGCCTCTGTTCCGTTGAGTTCTTAATGTTACTACTAGCAAGAACTTAGGTAATTTAAACTTCAAGAACATATGGTGTACATATCACACAGCCTACCGGTTTATCTTCCCATCGTTATTTCAGTATGAGTTGGTTTAGTTTTTGTTGTTCCAAATTTATTCTGGACGAGATGCATAAAGGGTGAAAGTTAAGCAACCTAGAAGTAAGATACTTATCTGTTATCACTGCCACTTCCGATCAGCCAAAGGATATGGGCCGTCTCACCGTGCCTGTAGACACTCCAGCGGAATCCCCAGATCCGGAGTTTTGTTGCGGCCCACCAGAATGGGAAAAAAATAAAAAATTAAATGTCGCTCTTTTGATTTTCCACAGAGAAAATTAAGTTCATAAAACAAATAATACCCATATAAAATTGTCCGAACAATAGATTTACCTGGATTGTAGTCATTTTTTACATTTAATTTTATTATTGTTTAATTTATTTAACTATATTTTCCTCATTCGTTCTTGTCATTTATTTTTGATTAAGATATGTTTTCTGGTGGTCTTATGACTAATTGTTTGAAAATTAAACAATAAAACAAGAATGTAAGTCACGCCTGTAAGGAAAATTCCTGTTTTTTTGTTTGTATAAAATTTGAGTTCGTGAGCACTATGGCGTGATGAGCCCATTTTTCAGTGGATGCGGTAAGGCGGACAAGACCGGTGCGGTGCAAGATGCCCCACATCCGGTGAGCTTAGCCGTACACGCCAGCGTGCCTACGCCTCCACGGTGAACATTTTTTCCCTTCCTATCCCCTCCTACCGACCCCTCCTCGATATATCCTTCCAATATCCTTCCCTTGTTCTCTTCTCATTGGCCGTCCCATGTCCTTCCTACTGAGGGATTTGGGAGCAAACTGGGCTACATGAAACCCCTTCTAAGTTCCTCCTTTTAAGAAGTGAGAATTTTCTTTTATAAAAAAAGGGAAAAGAAAACAAATTTAAAACTAATGAAGTAGTAACTTACACGTTACATGCATATAAAAAAAATGTAATTACAATTTTTATCTCGCTCTATTGTTACAGGAGCAAACGAATGTTTGAGATACATTTTTTTTCTATTGTCTGGTTATATATTTACCTTCGTAGATTTACCTGGATTGTAGTCTTCTGTTTAACAGTTTAAAAGAGTCAATGTTTACATTTAATTTTATTATTGTTTAATTTATTTAACTGTATTTTCCTCTTTCGTTCTTGTTATTTATTTTTGATTAAGATATGTTTTCTAGTGGTCTTATGACTAATTGTTTGAAAATTAAGCAATAAAACAAGAATGTAAGTCATGCCTGTAAGGAAAATTCCTGTTTTTTTGTTTGTATAAACTTTGAGTTCGTGAGCACTATGGCGTGATAAGCCCATTTTTCAGGGGGTGCGCATTGTATATACTTACATTGCCTATAGTACTATCATGAGACGAGAAAAAATCTTTTTACCTAGAGCCGCTTGGAGTGCTAGTGTAGGGACATTTGATATGAGTGAGAGAGAATTAAGAGCATGGTTTTTAGTGTTATGCCATAGAGTAAATATATTATATAGAGGAAAAACTTTCGTACGTTCCACGCCTCAAAACCCTCAATTTTCGTTGTTGCTTTGGTATATCATTCATTGTGTTTCGTGTTCTCTTTTGTATATCATTCATTGTCGGCGTTAAAAAACAAAGAAAAAACGATGTGGTGAGTTTTGTTAATTTTGACATTTCATTTTGTTCTTGTTGACAACAACTGTCAGTGAATTGTTGACAAAAATTATTGCAAACATTTTTTTAAAATAAAATTTATTATTAGTATTTTCGAATGCTGACGCTGAGGGAAGAAGGTCCTCAAAAATGGATTTTTGACGAATGTTGTGACATCAATCAAATTCACTTTAGATTCAAGGACAAGGATTTGCCAGAGAACTTGGTGACCAGTGTGGTTGCTTCTATGCAGGTTTGCAGTTATACCCAGACACCACTATCGTTCTTTTTCATTTTAATCTTTTCAGATGTATCCGCTAGAAAAAGTTCTAACGGCGCCGTACTAAATAAATGAATGGGAACCAAAGCTAATACCTATCCTTCTGAATAAACTTGTTCCAGAAAAATGTCGCAGAAGAAGACTTCATGTATCAATAGAATTAATAATCTCCTTGTAAAGCTGTGGCTTATTTTTTTAATAAACATTTATATTGAACTTATACAACTTCACCGGACTCTTCAGGATCAAGCTTGTTTCCCCCAAACAAATTCTTATAAAAGCAACACAAAACAAAGTCTTCACAAACGGTATTAAGAAATATTTTTTTATTTTTTAAAAACTTACAAACCCTAGACTATCTAAAAAAATCATACTATCGTACTTCATTTTCTTCTGTTTGAGTAGATGATTCCTTAGAGCCTTCTGTTTGTCCTTAAAACTCTTCTTGACCTTGCCACGTGCCTTGTGCCTCATCATAATAAAGTTCTTGCCCTTGCGTTTCTCTCTATTTGTCGTTGAACAGTTTTCATTCTTCCTGCCGTCTTTGTAGCCAAACTTATTATTCTGAAGAAAAGTCCTCAAATTCTTGTCCGGACAACGGAGCAATTAAAAAAACAGCTGCAACAAGTCCAATGCAGGAATAAGATTCTTATTTCGAAGCAGAATCAGTGCCTTAACAAAACAGTTGCGCCTAGTAGGATCCAGAGTTGTGGCATGATTTTTCAGCAAATCGACTAAATGCTGTGGAAATTGGATGCAAACATCAGGATAGCATGGAGCGACCTACAAAACAAACATCATATTTATAAAGCATCATTAAATGCAACACTTGCTTTCTTTTTTTTTTATTACCTGCGCAATAAACATAATCAATTCATCGAGACTTTTATTTTCATTGCTGGGATTTAATTCGAAAACTTCCAAGCTGCTCAAGAAATGGCGATATTGCTGGGAGAATTCTTCCTTGTATGATTCCGGATCACGTTTTATAAGATTTTGCACTTGTGGAAGATTGTCTGGTAGCTGACCACTAATAATTAATTAATAAAACGGATAAGCAGTTTAATTTTGTAAATAGGACACAATAATTCACAAAATACCATCAACGACGACGACGTGCCTGATGAGAATACTTGATACAAGATACAATTCTCATCAGGCACGTCGTCGTCGTCTTTCGATGGTGGTATTTTATGTAATTCTCACAAATTGTTCGAAGTAAAGGAACTCCGTGAATTATTGTGTCTTTTTAACAAAATTAAACTGCTTATTCGTTTTATTGATGATAATAAGATCAGTTCTTATTATCAGTACACTACACAACACAATACAATATTCACTAAACAATTTGATGTTGACGTTTTAGACACTCACCTCCACCATACTCCTACATATCGAGAAGGATGTGTTCGGAATGTATACCTTAAGGGTTAAGGTGATTTTCTTAGGTCTTAGAGCTTGTTTACATGATTCCTTTTTTCGGATGTTTCTTCATTCGTTCTTTTTGCAATTAGGTAAGGGGTGTAAAAAAGTAAGGGGAATGAACTAACGAATGGACGAATGAAAATTTTAAGGATTTTTGTGATTGAGCTTTGAAGTTTCTTGTTTGAGAAAGAAAATGCTATGCACGGACTAAAAATAAGAACTTTTGAAATTGAAAACAATTCCCAATTATGTTTTTTTAGTGGTAATGGATGGTTTTAATTGTTTTTTTTTAATTTTGCAAATTTCTTTAGAATAAAATAGTATAGTTTGTAGGAAAACATTGGTTATATTCGGGGTAATCCAAATCAGTGTACACACCAACGTACGTGCCTGTCCAAAAGAAGAATGAAGAAACAACCGAAAAGAGAAATCATGTACACAAGGTCTAATTAGTACGGATAAATATAATGTCTACAATTTTCTAATATAAACCAATATAATGCAGTGTTTTTCTTTTTAAGTTTGTAGGATTAATAATTTGTTGAGATTATTTTACCTTGTGTTGAGATTATTTTAACACGGCATTCTAAACACGGCGTTAGAGAACGTCAGACAGAGAGTATCCGCAGCGCGTTTAATATTTGAATCTTGATTTTCATTTTCTCACTAAATGCCTATTAGGTTATTTTTTTCCATTTAAACAATACACTATTAAATGACACAAAATAATTTAATAAAATAAATTTCTACAATAAATTCAAAATGACTTAATTACTAAACACAAAATATGAAAACAAAATTTTTTTTTGGAACGCCGCGTCAAAGTTATCTCAACGCAGCGTAAAATAATCTCTACGCCGCATTAAAAATGCGACTTAAAAAAAACCAATTTGTAAATTATCACAATGCGACGTTTTGACGCCGTGTGGAACTTGACGCGGCGTTCAAAACGCGCTCTATGTGACTTGGGATATGTTTGTTTTACTGTATATTACAACGCGGCGTCAGAACGCGCTATGTTTGACTAGGTTTCTACTCCTGTGTAAACGAATACAATAGGTGTAAAGAAAGATAATTTAACTTTAAAAAAGTACACCTTTATCGCTACTTTGTATAATACGATCTTGCAAATATACATAGTACGTAATCTTCTGACCGAATGCTTGTTTAAATTCATTCTTAGAATAATCAATACACTATCATCAGTATCAGGTAAAATGTTTAAAACTCTTGGATATTGTTTAACCAGTTTTAAACGTTTATATAGAGTTTTCAAGCACACAATATGTAAAAGGCAGGGAAAAATAATAAAGTATAACAACTTGCATTCGAGTAACTTGCTAGTGGCTCCTCATGGTACAAGAAAACAAGATAGCGACTTTCGTATTTTACGTCATTAGTGACCCTTGTTGAATAAATTTATTTCCGTTTTAGAAAAAAAACGGAAAAGTAAGTTTTAATTGATGCAGGTTTGGTCCAATGATTGATTAAATATACATTGATTGATTTAATATACATTTTAAGTCCACTAACACTTCGGATTCTTTCCAAAAATGGTAATTTAATTTAGTCAGTTTGAGTCACTGATGACGTCAAATTTCGGGATGGCGCTTTTTTTTAGCAGTATCTTCCAACACGCCCAATTTCGTGGTGAGAAACAAAAGGGAACTGAAAAGAAGAGGTCAATTATTTGACTACTACACTCTCAATCGGCGTCTATTTTTTGACAGTTCAGCACTACTACACTCTCAATCGGCGTCTATTTTTTGACAGTTCAGCACTACTACACTCTCAATCGGCGTCGATTTTTTGACAGTTCTACACCAATACTTATTTGACCAGCTTGTAGGTCTTGTCAAATGAAGGCAGTAGATTTCCCTCTTTGTAGTATAGTTACTCTATGGTTATGCTTTGTGCTTAGTTTATTGCGCATGTGCAATGTGAGGCAAGAAAAAACAGAAGGAGAACATGAAATAATTCAGTATTTTGTTTTGTTCATTGTATACCTATGCATTATGTATATAAACTGCTAGCAGTTTTGAAGTTAATACATAATGGTTTCGCTTAGCTAAGGCTAATAGTTTTTTGTAAGGATTTATGCACGATCCAACATTTTCATTGCATACGTTTTTTTTATATGGAATATATAATATGAGAACTGGTTCTTACATAAGTATTTATATATGCGTACGTCATTGACCAGACTTTTGATTTGAGTTTTTTAGGATTTCAAGTTTTGTACGAGCACTTCAAACATATTTGTCATATTTGTACTTATACCTATACACCATTGACCAGACTTTTGATTCGAATTCTTTAGGATTTTCAATTTTTTTACTATTATGAAGGTTGTCGTCTTCAAATAATGTACACATTCATTCTTGAAATTTAAAAACAAACTTACTTCTTGCTATATTTATACAAAGATACAAACGTCCTTGCAGTGGATGGATTTTTGTTTTGAATTTTACTTTCCATTCAGTTAGGTACCTACATATACTTATAGGTACATACATATGTAGGTACCTATCAGAATGAACTATGTGCAGGAATTCAATCAAATATTGTTTGTAAATTGATTTATATTATTATTGATTGATTATATATTATTGATTTATAATAACAAAGATCTTTTGTTTGTCTGAGGTTTATATAATAGGTACTAGTTGACCTACCCAGCTTAGCTCGCGGGAAAGATATTTATAGTTAAACCAAAATATTTCTTTGTACTAATCTTCTATAGAATTGCTAAAAATACCACGGGTTTCTTACATTTGTAATACCTAATTGTTTAATTTTTACTTGCAATTATAGGTAGGTACTAAGTACAAGTTATGCATTCGTGCAGAAAAAAAATTGAGATAACAATCAAATACCTATAACATTACGATGATAGAGAAACATATTTGAGTCACTGGCAAAATTCTGTCCGTCTACTAAAAGGTTTGGCCAGTTGTCTTTAAATTTGGAATATAAGTTTATTTTGACATTCGACATAGGATTTTTTTAAGTTTCTTTTTAGCTGAAATATTTACGGTACTTGCGATATAACCGTCAAGTAAAAGCTTATTTTTGTCAAAAACAGTTCCAAGAATTTTTTATGTAAAAAATCAATGTGCATTCTATTTTGGTTAAAAAATACCACCCATAGGATTTTTTTTTTGGCATCGACTTTTCTGAGAACTGGTTAGCTAACCGATTACAACCAAAATTGATATTCAGAAAAATGTAAGTAGCCTAAGTAATCTTACACTAAAATATATTTATATAGGTATATTTAAAAATAACGGCAACATTTAAAATAATGTGCTATACCTTTTTTAAAGCCAAAAGTCTGTTCAATCATATGATTTTTTAAATAAAGAATTTCAGAAAAAAATAAATATACATATAAAAGGCACGACTGGGTCGCACGTACTTGCTCTTGTGTGCTAATTTGTTTATTTAGGGGCAGGTGTAAGCTTTCGTTTTCTCGATTGAAATTTAAAATGAAAATAGTTTTTTACTTGCGATTTATAGGGACTATAAGGCAAGTTATGCATTCGTTAAAAAAATTCTAACAATCAAACATGACATTACGATGATAGAGAATTTAAAAAAAGTGGGTCCGGAAATTCCGTCCGTCTGTCTGTCTGTCCGTATCGATATCTACAGCCTAAACGGTTGGGCCGATTTGATTCAAACTTGGTACATAGTATTCTTAGAGTGCTCTACCCGCCGGTTTTTGGAATTGGCATTCTAGCTCCAAAACTAACGGCACCTGCCATATAACTTTTAATGAAAAGAATGATGTTTTCTATGCAAAATCTATCTTTTCGTTTTAATGCATTTTCAGACCGGTTTTTTGAAACTAGACTTTCTCGTTAACTAATTGACGGATTTTGATAAAATTTTCAAAATATGTAGTGTTTTATGATTTAAATAATATTGTTTATTAAAATTTTCAAAAACATTTTTTTTTTAATTTTTAATAATTTTTAAAAACTTATTTTGTTTTTTGAATATTTTGAAAATGGATCTATAGATTTTTTTTAATTTGTTCTCCTTGTATAAACTATAGATTTCTTTAAATTGACATAGTCAAATAAAATTATATATATGTTTTCGAAAAGTTTTTCAAAAAACTGGTCGAACGATTTTGAAATGTAAAAATTGTAAAATAGAAAACAGCAAAAGAAATAAGATGGCTTACAACATTTTTTTCCAAAAAACGTTATGAATAGTGTTTTTTGATTTCATAAAAAAATTATTTGTTTAATATTTTCCCCAAATTTTGCCACTAGTCTAATGAAAGCAAACTTCGTTATTTGTATTATTATTTATTTATCGTTATTTATTTTAAAGCATATCATAATCGTAACAGCATACAGCATACAGAATAAATAATAAGGACGCCTATGATAAACACATAAACATGCAAAAACAACTAACAAATAAAAAAAATACTCGATTACCTACTGAATGCGAAAATTTCAATCAAGAAAACAACTCAACTCAACGGTCATATGGCACTTCCTTTACTTTAAGGCCTACAATTTAAATTTCAATGTCCCCTCTGGGGAATGCCAAAATAATCAAAAACACCAATTTTAATGATAATCGCTTAAGCCATTTAGGCTGCAGCTCGTTATACATACCTACTGACAGACAGACAGTCATTTTTTGTCGATCACTTTTTTAGACTTCTCTATGATCGTTATGTCATGTTTCATTGTTATCTATTTTTTTTATATTCACAAATTCTAAACTTGCATTATAGTTCCTATAATCGCAAGTAAAAATTGAAAAAACTCCTGTGTAAAATGTCAAAATAACCTTAAGTTCTAAATTTGAAGACGATTGGCTAATCGGTTTAGGCTATTGTCCAAAATACATCCGTAGACAGACCTACAGACAGACGGACAGAATTTTGCCAGTAACTCAAATATGTTTCTCTATCATCGTAATGTAATGTTTGATTATTATCACAATTTTTTTAAGTTCACGAATCCTGAACTTGACTTATAGTCCCTATAATCACAAAGCTACTTGTGCAGAAAATTCAACATCAAGGATAACGAAGCCAATGAAATGAAAATTCAAAAAATAAAATCATTGTCGATCCTCTTCGTTGTTCACCCTCACCGAGAACAGGATATACACAATACACATGTGCTTATTAAGTTTTCCTTGTTAGTATCTCCCTCACCCTCGCTCACACCATCTACACTACCGACAACCGACCGATCGACCTGAAATTTATTTAACTATATTTTCCTCATTCGTTGTTGTCATTTATTTTTGTTTAAGATATGTTTTCTGGTGGTCTTATGACTAATTATTTGAAAACTAAGCAATAAAATAAGAATGTAAGCCACGCCTGTAAGGAAAGTTCCTGTTTTTTTGTTTGTATAAACTTTGAGTTCATGTGCACTATGGCGTGATAAGCTCATTTTTCAAGGGGTGCGGTAAGGCGGACAAAACTCGCGGGATTAGATGACTTGACAGCATCCGGACATACCAAAGTTGGGGAATCCCTAGTCTTAGGACTGACGGATTCCAGGTTGGGTGGGAAAAAGATCCTCCCTGCGACGACACCAGAAGGGCATCCCGGGTGTGGTCCTACTATATTTATGTATGTGGTGTAAGTATGGCACGATAATTTTTTTTAAATAGGTGAGGTCAATCTGTGGGTGCAAGATCCCCCCACATCCGGCGAGCTTAGCCGTACATGCCAGCGTGCCAACGCCTCCTCGGTGAACATTCTTTCCCTTCCTATACCCTTATACCGACCCCTCCTCGACATATCCTTCCAATACCTAGCTTCCCTTGTTCTCTTCTCGTCCCATGTCCTTCCTACTTACCAATCTCCCAACTCCTACTCTCCTCTTCCATTTCCCCATATCCTTAAGCATTCCAATCCTCCCCTCTCCTATCCTACACTTCCCATCCTCTTACCTCGTCTCGGATTCCTCTTCTGCCCGAGTTCCTTTTTTCTTCCTGATACCCTTAACTATTGTCCTATACCATCAAATCCCTATCACTTCCTTCATCCAGTCCCAACCGATATCTTCCCTCCTGCCTAGCGCAATCCTATCCCATCCCCTCTCCTATTGTCTTAGTTAACTTTTGAATGCAATAGGTACTTAAAATGAGAAATGAAAATACATAAATGTTATACTTGAACGTCATTATAAAAAATACTTTCTAACTTCAGTGGGAAAATAGTGTGCATTGCAGCTTTTCTCGTTTTCTTGTACCTAACAATCGTGCATCAATCTGCTTTGGCAACCTAGCTAACTTTACGTGTTCTTTAAATTCTTAAGCACTAACAAATAATAAAACATAGGAGCTCTTTAAGTTGACCCAGTCGTGGAATTCTTTAAAAATTACGTACCCTTTTTATATCGAATACATATAATAGTCACTACGTATTTTATTAAGCTTATATAGATACATGTATAATTGAAATCTGAAACATCCGCACAGAACAAAACCACCACCAAGAATACAAAAATTACGTCCTAAACAAAAAATCATCAATTATTCAATGCTATATCCCTACTTAAGAAAAGTAAGGTACATAAATATCTATCCATATATAGCACTACTTGAGATGTATATATAGCACATAGCAATACAAAATATACTGTTTTTTAGAGTTTAATTTATTTTTCAATTTTAGGATTATTCGAATACACCATTGCAAGTCGCAACACTTCAACAGAATATTATTCAATTTCAAATATTTCAGAAATCAATATACAGTTAACTTAAACAACAAAATTTAAAAGAATTAATACAAAATAGAGAAAATATATTTGTTAAAACTCGTACATATTTTACCGTAATAATAAAAAATATATATAAAAAAAAAGAGTGTGATAAAAAATATAACACATTTCTGCCATCTCTTTATTTTTTATTTTTGTCGAACCAGTAGTACCTCGGCTTATTACCACCAATGATATATTGTCTTGCCTGATTTTACAAACTGTGACTGGATTGTTATATACATATGTTGTTTTAAACAACTATTACTTGCAATAATTTTTGTTCACTTGGTACCAGATATTTTTTTACTTTTATATTTTTGACCTATCTGTGCTATTTTTATTTGATCGACACATGACTATACAACCACTACCTTATAGTGTTCTCTCCACTTTGTTATCTGAATAACAACCAACTATGTGCAATAAAGAGCAAGTTTCCTACGCCACTGACATTATATCCAGAAAACAGTGCTCCCTACAGCAGTACCTTAACAAAAACCCCAACCCTGAACCAACTGTGATATCACAATTTTAATTGATTGAGAAGCTATACGCTAGGAACTGAGACTTCTTTTATTCTAATAATATTTATTTCTTAAGTTAATTAAATATACAACCCCTGCTATCTGTGATAAAACCTACAAATTGACCTTCAACCCAAATACACTAAGACCTTGCATACACTGTCCAAACCTGACACTGCCTACAAAACAAAAGGAGAAGCAAAAAGACCAATTTTTCTGACTGCGGCCTACACGGCCCACCGTTCCATGAAAAGGCAAGTCTCCTCATCGAATGGGTGCTTAAGAAACAAAAATACACCATTGAATACACCTAAATTCAGTTTTCCTTTTTATTTAAAAATGATTATTAAATGACGCGAGGCATTACATAGGAATACCTAAACGATACATAAATTTAGGGGACATACCTTATATGAGCCCGGGTTGCAGGAGGTTATGATGCATCGGAGATGATACTGGCAAAGATCAAACATATGCCCGCCTTGAGAAACGTGAGTTCTCCCCACTTCAAAAATGCCTACAGCAGAACACAAAAGTAGATCACAGGTTTATCATGGTATGGGTATTCATTCATCCTTGTGACATAATCCGCCTGCAACTACGCCGGTTTCAGGTGATATTGGCCTCTGTTCCCTTGAGTTCTTAATGTTACTACTAGCAAGAACATAGATAATTTAAACTTCAAGAACATATGGTGTACATATCACACAGCCTACTGGTTTATCTTCCCATCGTTATATTAGTATGAGTTGGTTAAGTTTTTGTTTTACCAAATTTATTCTGGATGAGATGCATAAAGGGTGAAAGTTAAGCAACCTAGAAGTAAGATACTTATCTGTTATCACTGCCACTTCCGACCAGCCAAAGGATATGGGCCGTCTCACCGTGCCTGCAGACACTCCAGCGGAATCGATAGACCCGGAGTTTTGTTGCGGCCCACCAGAATGGGAAAAAATTAAAAAAATTAAATGTCGCTCTTTTGATTTTCCACAGAGAAAATTAAGTTAATAAAACAAATGAAACCCATATAAAATTGTCCGAACAATAAATGTGAAAAATGCGCACATAAAAATAACCCTTTCAAATCCGTGTGTATATAAAATCACTAGAAATACATGCCAGAATTCCTCCACTGGAAACAGAGGATTTCTAGAAGGCTGATTCCGGGACGCGTAAAAAGTTTTTTTGTGTCATATAAATATATTTTTGGCATTCTTTATTTTACATTAGGCGTGATTTTTGTTATATACTATTTTTTGTTGGATTAATTTTTGTACCTATATTATGTAAATTGATAACCTAAAGTACTGTAATTTCTTTTTGGGAACAAAAAACCATTGGATCAGGGTTTCCATCTGGCAGGTTTCCTCGTGGCTCCCTGGTGTATAACGGCAAAATATTACCAATCACATCCCTTTAGCCCCTTTATAGAGCTCTGTGGAGGTAGGACCTGGGGGAATAGTAGATTAAATTTACAAATTCTTTAATAAAGTTCCAGCATAGGTTCGCGTGAGGGATTTGGGAGGAAGCTGGGCTACATGATACCCCTTCTAAGTTCCTCCTTTTAAGAAGTGAAAGTTTTCTTTTATAAAAAAGGGAAAAGAAAACAAACTTAAAACTAATGAAGGAGTAACTTACACGTTACATGCATATAAAAAAATGTAATTGCAATTTTTATCTCGCTCTATTGTTATAGGAGGAAACGAGTGTTTGAGATATATTTTTTCTTCTATTGTCTGGTTATCTATTTACCTTCGTAGATTTACCTGGATTGTAGTCTTCTGTTTAACAGTTAAAAAGAGTCAATGTTTACATTTAAATTTATTATTGTTTAATTTATTTAACTATATTTTCGTCATTCGTTCTTGTCATTTAATTTTGTTTAAGATATGTTTTCTGGTGGTTTTATAACTAATTGTTTGAAAACTAAGCAATAAAACAAGAATGTAAGTCACGCCTGTAAGGAAAATTCCTGTTTTTTGTTTGTATAAACTTTGAGTTCGTGAGCACTAGGCGTGATAAGCCCATTTTACACGGGGTGCGGTAAGGCGGACAAAACTCGCGGGATTAGATGACTTGACAGCATCCGGACATACAAAAGTTGGAGAATCCCTAGTCTTAGGACTGACGGATTCCAGGTTGGGTGGGAAAAAGATCCTCCCTGCGATGACACCAGCAGGGCATCCCGGGTGTGGTCCTACTATATTTATGTATGTGGTGTAAGTATGGCACGATATTTTTTTTTAAATTGGTGAGGTTAATCTGTGGGTGCAAGATACTCCCACATCCGGTGAGCTTAGCCGAACACGCCAGCGTGCCTACGCCTCCACGGTGAACATTCTTTCCCTTCCTATCCCCTCCTACCGACCCCTCCTGGACATATCCTTCCAATACCTAGCTTCCCTTGTTCTCTTCTCATTGGCCGTCCCATGTCCTTCCTACTTACCAATCTCCCAACTCCTACTCTCCTCTTCCATTTCCCCATATCC
Organism: Platycheirus rosarum; assembly: GCA_963971375.1. Taxonomy (NCBI): domain Eukaryota; kingdom Metazoa; phylum Arthropoda; class Insecta; order Diptera; family Syrphidae; genus Platycheirus; species Platycheirus rosarum. The sequence goes on from OZ020507.1 coordinate 90,740,831, forward strand.
TTCAGTATTCCAATCCTCCCCTTATCCTACACTTCCCATCCTGTTACCTCGTCTCGGATTCCTCTTCTGCTTGAATTCCTTTTTCCTTCCTGATACCCTTAACCATTGTCATATACCATCAAATCCCTATCACTTCCAACACCCAGTCCCAACCGATATCTTCCCTCCTGCCTATCGCAATCCTATCATCCCATCCCCCTTCCTATTGTCTTAGTTAACTTTTGAATGCAATAGGTGTTTAAAACGAGTAAAAATTATTCCATTCCCTTTTATTAATTTACTCTTAACACAAAAGTAGAAATGAAAATACCTAAATGTTATAATTGAACGTCATTACAAAAAATACTTTCTAACCTCAGTGGGAAAATAGTGTGCATTGCAGCTTTTCTCGTTTTCTTGTACCTAACAATCGTGCATCAATCTGCTTTGGCAACCTAGCTAACTTTACGTGTTCTTTAAATTCTTAAGCACTAACAAATAATAAAACATAGGAGCTCTTTAAGTTGACCCAGTCGTTGAATTCTTTAAAAATTACGTACCCTTTTTATATCGAATACATATAATAGTCACTACGCATTTTATTAAGCTTATATACATACAAGTATAATAGAAATCTGAAACTTCCGCACAGAACAAAACCACCACCAAGAATACAAAAAATACGTCCTAAACAAAAAACCATGGCCTACAACAACAACAACACCACCTAAATCTTACTCGTCTCGTAACTCAGACAGAACACCTTCAAAGATTTATAAAAATTAAAAATAGAATATGAAATAGCAAATAAGAGATCCAAAAATAAATAATTTGAGCTTCTTAAAGTAACCACAGGGGACCATCGGTCTCAAGAGTCGTTTGAGCAACGTCCGGTGTCCTCTTCTATTTGTAATTATTCAATGCTATATCCCTACTTAAGAAAAGTAAGGTACATAAATATCTATCCATATATAGCACTACTTGAGATATATATATAAAGCACATAGATATCTAAGCAATACAGAATATACTGTTTTTTTTTAGTTTAATTTATTTTTCAATTTTAGGATTATTCGAATACACCATTGCAAGTCGCAACCCTTCAACAGAATATTATTCAATTTCAATAATTTCAAAAAGCAATAGACAGTTAAGTTAAACAACAAAATTTAGAAGAATTAAAACAAAATAGAGAAAATTTATTTGTTAAAACTCGTACATATTTTACCGTAATAATAAAAGAAATATATAAATAAAAAGATGGAAGTGTGATAAAAAAATATAACACATTTCTGCCATCTCTTGTTTTAAATAACTATTACGTGCAATAATTTTTGTTCACTTGGTATCAGATATTTTTTATGTTTATATTTTTGACCTATCTGTGTTATTTTTATTTGATCGACTTCACACATGACTATACAACCACTACCTTACAGTGTTCTCTCCACTTTGTTATCTGAATAACGACCAACTATGTGCAATATAGAGCGAGTTTCCTACGCCACTGATGATATATCCAGAAAACGGTGCTCCCTACAGCAGTACCATAACAAAAACCCCAACCCTCAACCAACTGTGATATCACAATTTTAATTGATTGAGAAGCTATACGCTAGGAACTGAGACTTTTTTTTGTTCTAATAATATTTATTTCTTAAGATAATATACAACCCCTGCTATCAGTGATAAAACCTACAAATTTATCTTCAACCCAAACACACTAAGACCTTGCATTCACTGTCCAAACCTGACACTGCCTACAAAACAAAAGGAGAAGCAAAAAGACCAATTTTTTTGACTACGCCTACACGGCCCACCGTTCCATGAAAAGGCAAGTCTCCTCATCGAATGGGTGCTTAAGAAACAAAAATACACCATTGAATACACCTAAATTCAGTTTTCCTTTTTTTTAAAAAATGATTATTAAATGACGCGAGGCATTACATAGGAATACCTAAACGATACATAAACTTAGGAATACTCAGTATCGATTAGCATCCCACCCGCTACGCATGTGCGGAAGTCATGGGAAAGTCAAGTGACGGTTTACTTCATACGTTCTGTGTTTTATTTCAATCCCTTTATCTTTAACCACCCTCCAATAACCCAATAAAAAATAAATAAATAAAAAAAAAAAAAAACGTCAATTCACGCGCGGTCTATATAAAATTTATTCAGTTTAATAATTCATAATCCAGTGCAAATAACACAAATAAATTGTGCTTTGAAATCAAAAATAAGTTTTTATTAATACCCACTAACGAGAAAAAAAAACACACCACAGCGAATAAGCTGCTTCTCTTGTCTTTTTTCCATATTTCCTTCCTCACAGAAGATTTAGTTTAATCATTGCGGTAAATCCTTATGGTTAAGCTAGATCGTTATCGGATATATTAATTGATGTTCTCTGAGTAACCAGGGGCGGATCAACACAATTATTATTAAGGCATAACACTAATAATAATTGTTTTTGTGAAGCTCAAATTGGGACTTAGTGGAGTATTAATTATAGTTAATTGTCCGTCTTTGTTTTTTAAGTTTTGTATTCTTTATGGGGGTATTTTCAGAGTTGATTTTTCCAACATTCGTGGGCTTAGGAAAAATTTCTGTGCTGCATACGTTTATACTTCATTAAACAAGCCAGCTGTTTTGGCATTAAGTGAAACCCAAGTAGGAGAAAATTCTGATCACTCGGCATTTAACCTTCATGGGTATAACTTAGTGCCATTATTCTTTGCCTATCACGGAATCGCCGTATATATTAGGAATGATGTCGCATACCAACTTCTACCACAATATGGTCTTTGTTCAAATACAGATTTTAACTTCATATGGCTAAAATTCACGGTAAATAAGAGCATTATACATACTTGTTTTATCTATAGAAGCCCTAAGTTGGATAGAGTGTCAACTTCCAACGAATTTGATGCTTTGTCAGACTCCATTCAAAGTATTGTTGCCCATTATCCTCACACTGAAATCATTTTTACGGGTGATTTCAATGTACACAATTCAAGTTGGCTTCGCTATTCTGGCCAGACAACACCCGAAGGAAGGTATGTTGAAATCTTTGCTGAGTTAAACCAACTAACTCAGCTTGTTGATGAGCCAACGCGAATTCCTGACATTATAGGCCAAGCCGCCAACACACTAGACTTGTTTCTTACCTCCGATCCTGATAAATACAAAATTCGTGTTTTTTCGCCTCTAGGCACATCAGACCATTGTGTCTTTTCTGCAAATCTCACGTGCCAACAAAACTCAGTTGAAGAGAAACCCCCTAGGAGAAACGTTTGGCAATACGAGAAAGCCAACTGGGACGGTCTCAATAATTTCTTCAGGATCTTCAACTGGTCGCTCTGCTTCCTCGGTAGTGACATAGGCTCCAGCGCAGTTATGGTAACAAATGTTATCCTCTTAGGTATGCGAAATTTTGTCCCGAATAGGTCAAAAAGTATCAAACCTAAAGATAACTCATGGTTTGATTCGAGCTGTAAAGAGATTATCAGGTTGAAAGAGGTAAGTTTCCGATGTTATAAAGCCAACAAAACCGAGGAAAACCGGAAAAAGTTTCAGCAAGCTAGAAAGGCCTGTAATGTTCACATTCGAAAGACATGAACAAAAAATCCGGCAAAAAAATACTGCAATGTCCCAAAGGCAGTAAAAAGTTTTGGTCATTTGTTAAAAACCTAAAGAACTCCTTGTCATCATCGGTTCCTACGCTTGTCTTCAATGATACTCCTGTTGTCAGTTCTCAAGAAAAAGCAGATCTGCTTGCAGCCCAATTCGCTGCTAACTCAGCTACTCCTCCTGTACTCGAGAGCGTAAATGACTTCATGGGACCTATCTTCTTTTGCACTCGTACAGTCGCAAGAGTATTAAAAGATCTTTACATAAACAAATCCGCTGGCCCGGATAAAATCCCCGCTATTGTTCTGAAGAGGTGTTCTTCAACGCTGGCAAAACCATTGCGAAAGTTTTTCCATCTGTCCTATTCCTCTGGTCTCTTTCCGAGTGGATGGAAAACAGCATTTGTCCAGCCAATCCCTAAGAAAGGCGAATCTTCTTCTCCCTCAAACTATCGACCAATTGCACTTACGTCCCTTCTTTCCAAGGTCATGGAAACGTTGATTAATTTTCAGCTTAAGAAATATCTTGAGGACCGAAAGCTTCTTAATGACCGGCAGTACGGCTTTCGTAGCAACAGGTCCACTGGTGATTTGATGGGATATCTCACCGAAAAGTGGAACCAATCTCTCCATCGTTTTGGGGAAAGCAAAATTATTGCACTTGATATTTCTAAGGCATTTGATAGAGTTTGGCATCAAGCTCTTTTATCGAAAATGCGTGCATTTGGACTCGACAAATCTCTTCTAGTAATTACCTTTCGAAACGCTCAATACAAGTTGTATTGGACGGATTCAAGTCTGATTCTCACAAAATAAACGCTGGCGTGCCCCAGGGCTCTGTTTTGTCTCCGACTCTCTTCCTTATTTTAATCAACGACTTATTATCTGAAAAAACTAATCCTATCAATTGTTTCGCAGACGACAGTACTCTCAGCTTCTCATATTCGTTTCCAGATTCACATCCTCGTTCTTCGGAAGTGGAACTGCAACGGCAGCGTATGATAAGTTCATTAAATTCTGATCTTGAACAGAGCTTTAAAAATGATAGGCGACATTTACATCTCTGGAGCACAGACGTAATGTTTCTTGCCTTTCATTATATTCATTATACCCTTGAGCCCAACTTCGGACGCACTGTCAAGTACAGGGATTCTTTCTTTAGTCGTACCACGCGAATGTGGAATGCCTTGCCAGACTCTGTTTTGAAGTGCAGAACTTTAAAACAAATGTGCATCGTTACCTCCTTTCACATCCTTCCCTATTTTCCTAAAGCCCTCGCTGTGTTTAATTAACATTATAAGGGTAGTCAAATCCCTTTAGTGCGGGCTAATTATAAAAAAAAAAAAAAAACTTAAATGAGGGGGGTTGCAGGAGGTTATGGTGCAGCGGACATGATACTGGCAAAGATCAAACATATGCCCGCCTTGTGACATAATCCGCCTGCAACTACGCCGGTTTCAGGTGATATTGGCCTCTGTTCCGTTGAGTTCTTAATGTTGCTACTAGCAAGAACTTAGGTAATTTAAACTTCAAGAACATACGCTGTACTTATCACACAGCCTACCGGTTTATCTTCCCATCGTTATATCAGTATGAGTTGGTTTAGTTTTTGTTGTTCCAAATTTATTCTGGACGAAGGGTGCAAGGATTCTTATCTGTTATCACTGCCACTTCCGTTCAGCCAAAGGATATGGGCCATCTCACCGTGCCTGCAGACACTCCAGCGGAGTCCCCAGACCCGGAGTTTTGTTGCGGCCCACCAGAATGGGAAAAAAATTCAAAAATTAAATGTCGCTATTTTGATTTTCCACAGAGAAAATTAAGTTAATAAAACAAATGAAACCCATATAAAATTGTCCGAACAATACATGTGAAAAAAGCGCACATAAAAATAACCCTTTCAAATCCGTGTGTATATAAAATCACTAGAAATACATGCCAGAATTCCTCCACTGGAAACAGAGGATTTCTAGAAGGCTGATTCCGGGACGCGGAAGAAGTTTTTTTGTGTCATATAAATATATTTTTGCCATTCTTTATTTTACATTAGGCGTGATTTTTGTTATATACTTTTTTTTGTTGGATTAATTTTTGTACCTATATTATGTAAATTGATAACCTAAAGTACTGTAATTTCTTTTTGGGAACAAAAAACCATTGGGTCAAGGTTTCCATCTGGCAGGTTTCCTCGTGGCTCCCTGGTGTATAACGGCAAAATATTGCCAATCACATCCCTTTAGCCCCTTTATAGAGCTCTGTGGAGGTAGGACCTGGGGGAATAGTAGATTAATTTTACAAATTCTTAAATAAAGTTCCAGCATAGGTTCGCGTGAGGGATTTGGGAGGAAGCTGGGCTACATGATACCCCTTCTTAGTTCCTCCTTTTGAGAAGTGAGAATTTTCTTTTATAAAAAAGGGAAAAGAAAACAAATTTAAAACTAATGAAGGAGTAACTTACACGTTACATGCATATAAAAAATGTAATTACAATTTTTATCTCGCTCTATTGTTATAGGAGCAAACGAGTGTTTGAGATATATTTTTTCTTCTATTGTCTGGTTATCTATTTACCTTCGTAGATTTACCTGGATTGTAGTCTTCTGTTTAACAGTTAAAAAGAGTCAATGTTTACATTTAAATTTATTATTGTTTAAATTATTTAACTATATTTTACTCATTCGATCTTGTCATTTATTTTTGTTTAAGATATGTTTTCTGGTGGTCCTATGACTAATTGTTTGAAAACTAAGCAATAAACCAAGAATGTAAGTCACGCCTGTAAGGAAAATTCCTGTTTTTTGTTTGTATAAACTTTGAGTTCGTGACCACTATGGCGTGATAAGCCTATTTTTCAGGGGGTGCGGTAAGGCGGACAAGACCGCGGGGATTAGATGACTTGACAGCATCCGGACATACCAAAGTTGGGGAATCCCTAGTCTTAGGACCGACGGATTCCAGGTTGGGTGGGAAAAAGATCCTCCCTGCGACGACATCAGCAGGGCATCCCGGGTGTGGTCCTACTATATTTATGTATGTGGTGTAACTATTGCACGATATTTTTTTTTAAATAGGTAAGGTCAATCTCTGGGTGCAAGATCCCCCCCACATCCGGCGAGCTTAGCCGTACACGCCAGCGTGCCTACGCCTCCACGGTGAACATTCTTTCCCTTCCTATCCTCTCCTTCTGACCCCTCCTCGACATATCCTTCCAATACCTAACTTCCCTTGTTCTCTTCTCATTGGCCGTCCCATGCCCTTCCTACTTACCAATCTCCCAACTCCTACTCTCTTCTTCCATTTCCCCATATCCTTTAGCATTCCAATCCTTCTCTCTCCTATCCTAAACTTCCCATCCTGTTACCTCGTCTCGGATTCCTCTTCTGCCCGAGTTCCTTTTTCCTTCCTGATAACCTTAACTATTGTCCTATACCATCAAATCCCTATCACTTCCGTCCTGCCTATCGCAATCCTATCCCAGTCCCTCTCCTATTGTCTTAATAACTTTTGAATACAATAGGTGTTTAAAATGAGTACAAATTATTCTATTCCTTTTTATTAATTTACTCTTAACAGAAAAGTAGAAATGAAAATACATAAATGTTATAATTGAACGTCATTATAAAAAATACTTTCTAACTTCAGTGGGAAAATAGTGTGCATTGCAGATTTTCTCGTTTTCTTGTTCCTAATATTCTTGCATCAATCTGCTTTGGCAACCTAGCTTACTTTACGTGTTCTTTAAATTCTTAAGTACTAACAAATTATAAAACATAGGAGCTCTTTAAGTTGACCCAGTCGTGGAATTCTTTAAAAATTACGTACCCTTTTCATATCGAATACATATAATAGTCACTACGCATTTTATTAAGCTTATATACATACATGTATAATCGAAATCTGAAACATCCGCACAGAACAAAACCACCACCAAGAATACAAAAAATACGTCCTAAACAAAAAACCATGGCCTACAACAACAACAACACCACCTAATTCTTACTCGTCTCGTAACCAGAACAGACTGAACACCTTCAAAGATTTATAAAAATTAAAAATGGAATATGAAATAGCAAAGAAATCAAAAAATAAATGACTTGAGCTTCTTAAAGTAACCACAGGGGACCATAGGTCATAAGAGTCGTTTGAGCAACGTCCGGTTTCCTGTTCTATTGTAATTATTCAATGCTATATCCCTACTTAAGAAAAGTAAGGTACATAAATATCTATCCATATATAGCACTACTTGAGATATATATATATAGCACATAGCAATACAAAATATACTGTTTTTTAGAGTTTAATTTATTTTTCAATTTTAGGATTATTCGAATACACCATTGCAAGTCGCAACACTTTAACAGAATATTATTCAATTTCAATAATTTCAAAAAGCAATAGACAGATAAATTAAACAACAAAATTTAAAAGAATTAATAAAAAATAGAGAAAATATATTTGTTAAAACTCGTACATATTTTACCGTAATAATAAATGAAATATATAAATAAAAAGGTTGAAGTGTGATAAAAAAATATAACACATTTCTGCCATCTCTTTATGTTTTATTTTTGTCGAACCAGTAGTACCTCGGTTTATTACCACCAATTTCATATTGTCTTGCCTGATTTTACAAACTGTGATGTTTATTTTTTCGGTTTTTTTTCCTACGCTTGTCTTCAATGATACTCCTGTCGTCAGTTCTCAAGAAAAAGCAGATCTGCTTGCAGCCCAATTCGCTGCTAACTCAACGCTGCCAGCAGGTGTTTGTACTCCTCCTGTACTCGAGAGCGTAAATGACTTCATGGGACCTATCTTCTTTCGCACTCGTACAGTCGCAAGAGTATTAAAAGATCTTAACATAAACAAATCCGCTGGCCCGGATAAAATCCCCGCTATTGTTCTGAAGAGGTGTTCTTCATCGCTGGCAAAACCATTGCGTAAGCTTTTCCATCTGTCCTATTCCTCTGGTCACTTTCCGAGTGGATGGAAAACAGCATTTGTCCAGCCAATCTCTAAGAAAGGCGAATCTTCTTCTCCCTCAAACTATCGACCAATTGCACTTACGTCCCTTCTTTCCAAGGTCATGGAAACGTTGATTAATTTTCAGCTTAAGAAATATCTTGAGGACCGAAAGCTTCTTAATGACCGGCAGTACGGCTTTCGTAGCAACAGGTCAACTGGTGATTTGATGGGATATCTCACCGAAAAGTGGAACCAATCTCTCCATCGTTTTGGGGAAAGCAAAGTTATTGCACTTGATATTTCTAAGGCATTTGATAGAGTTTGGCATCAAGCTCTTTTATCGAAAATGCGTGCATTTGGACTCGACAAATCTCTTCTTCTAGTAATTACCTTTCGAAACGCTCAATACAAGTTGTATTGGACGGATTCAAGTCTGATTCTCACAAAATAAACGCTGGCGTGCCCCAGGGCTCTGTTTTGTCTCCGACTCTCTTCCTTATTTTTATCAACGACTTATTATCTGAAACAACTAATCCTATCAATTGTTTCGCAGACGACAGTACTCCCAGCTTCTCATATTCGTTTCCAGATTCACATCCTCGTTCTTCGGAAGTGGAACTGCAACGGCAGCGTATGATAAGTTCATTAAATTCTGATCTTGACAGCATTGTACAATGGGGAATAAGAAACCGCGTAGAATTTAATGCTTCGAAAACACAATGTTGTCTTTTGTCGTTAAAGCGAAATATACCCCTAATGCCACTATTCATGAGTGGCACTTGCATAGAGGAAACCAACCACCTCTCAGTTCTCAGTATGTGCATTACAGACTACCTTCTGTGGAATGACCACATATTTGACGTTGCCAAAAATGCCGCGAAATGTTTAGGTTTCCTTCGAAGATGCAAGAAGTTCTTCACCCCGTCTGATCTGGCTACAGTATATAAAGCATATATTCGCCCTAAACTTGAGTATAACTCCCACATTTGGGCAGGTGCTCCTGTAACCCACTTGAGTTTTCTAGATAGAATACAAAAAAGAGCTTTAAAAATGATAGGCGATCGAACAATAACAGAAACATTTACATCTCTGGAGCACAGACGTAATGTTTCTTGATTTTCATTATTCTATCGCTACTTCCATAAAAAATGCTCTAGCTATATAGCCAGTTGCATTCCTCCCATGAAACGCTTTAACCGTAATACTCGCTTTGCAAGGAATGCCCATCATTATACCCTTGAGCCCAACTTCGGACGCACTGTCAAGTACAGGGATTCTTTCTTTAGTCGTACCACGCGAATGTGGAATGCCTTGCCAGACTCTGTTTTGAAGTACAGAAATTTAAAACAAATGTTCATCGTTACCTCCTTTCACATCCTTCCCTATTTTCCTAAAGCCCCCCTCGCTGTGTTTAATAACCATTATAAGGGTAGTAGAAATCCCTTTAGTGCGGGCTAATTATAAAAAAAAAAAAAAAATTAAATGAGGGGGGTTGCAGGAGGTTATGGTGCATCGGACATGATACTGGCAAAGATCAAACATATGCCCGCCTTGAGAAACGTGAGTTCTCCCCACTTCAAAAATCCCTACAGCAGAACCCCAAAGTAGATCACAGGTTTATCATGGTATGGGTGACATAATCCGCCTGCAACTACGCCGGTTTCAGGTGATATTGGCCTCTGTTCCGTTGAGTTCTTAATGTTGCTACTAGCAAGAACTTAGGTAATTTAAACTTCAAGAACATACGGTGTACATATCATACAGCCTACCGGTTTATCTTCCCATCGTTATATCAGTATGAGTTGGTTTAGTTTTTGTTGTTCCAAATTTATTCTGGACGAAGGGTGCAAGGATTCTTATCTGTTATCACTGCCACTTCCGTTCAGCCAAAGGAGTCTCCAGACCCGGAGTTTTGTTGCGGCCCACCAGAATGGGAAAAAAATTCAAAAATTAAATGTCGCTCTTTTGATTTTCCACAGAGAAAATTAAGTTAATAAAACAAATGAAACCCATATAAAATTGTCCGAACAATACATGTGAAAATGCGCACATAAAAATAACCCTTTCAAATCCGTGTGTATATAAAATCACTAGAAATACATGCCAGAATTCCTCCACTGGAAACAGAGGATTTCTAGAAGGCTGATTCCGGGACGCGGAAGAAGTTTTTTTGTGTCATATAAATATATTTTTGCCATTCTTGATTTTACATTAGGCGTGATTTTTGTTATATACTATTTTTTGTTGGATTAATTTTTGTACCTATATTATGTAAATTGATAACCTAAAGTACTGTTATTTCTTTTTGGGAACAAAAAACCATTGGGTCAGGGTTTCCATCTGGCAGGTTTCCTCGTGGCTCCCTGGTGTAAAACGGCAAAATATTGCCAATCACATCCCTTAAGCCCCTTTATAGAGCCCTGTGGAGGTAGGACCTGGGGGAATAGTAGATTAATTTTACAAATTCTTTAATAAAGTTCCAGCATAGGTTCGCGTGAGGGATTTGGGGGAAGCTGGGCTACATGATACCCCTTCTTAGTTCCTCCTTTTAAGAAGTGAGAATTTTCTTTTATAAAAAAAGGGAAAAGAAAACAAATTTAAAACTAATGAAGGAATAACTTACACGTTACATGCATATAAAAAATGTAATTACAATTTTTATCTCGCTCTATTGTTATAGGAGCAAACGAGTGTTTGATATATATTTTTTCTTCTATTGTCTGGTTATCTATTTACCTTCGTAGATCAACCTGGATTGTAGTCTTCTGTTTAACAGTTAAAAAGAGTCAAAGTTTACATTTAAATTTATTATTGTTTAATTTATTTAACTATATTTTACTCATTCGATCTTGTCATTTATTTTTGTTTAAGATATGTTTTCTGGTGGTCCTATGACTAATTGTTTTAAAACTAAGCAATAAAACAAGAATGTAAGTCACGCCTGTAAGGAAAATTCCTGTTTTTTGTTTGTATAAACTTTGAGTTCGTGACTATGGCGTGATAAGCCTATTTTTCAGGGGGTGCGGTAAGGCGGACAATACCGCGGGGATTAGATGACTTGACAGCATCCGGACATACCAAAGTTGGGGAATCTCTAGTCTTAGGACCGACGGATTCCAGGTTGGGTGGGAAAAAGATCCTCCCTGCGACGACATCAGCAGGGCATCCCGGGTGTGGTCCTACTATATTTATGTATGTGGTGTAAGTATGGCACTATTTTTTTTTTTAAATAGGTGAGGTCAATCTGTGGCTGCAAGATCCCCCCTACATACGGCGAGCTTAGCCGTACACGCCATCGTGCCTACGCCTCCACGGGGAAAATTCTTTCCCTTCCTATCCTCTCCTACTGACCCCTCCTGGACATATCCTTCCAACACCTAGCTTCCCTTGTTCTCTTCTCATTGGCCGTCCTATGTCCTTCCTACTTACCAATCTCCCAACTCCTACTCTCCTCTTCCATTTCCCCATATCCTTCAGCATTCCAATCATCCCCTCTCCTATCCTAAACTTCCCATCCTGTTACCTCGTCTCGGATTCCTCTTTTGCCCGAGTTCCTTTTTCCTTCCTGATACCCTTAACTATTGTCCTATACCATCAAATCCCTTTCACTTCCCTCCTGCCTATCGCAATCCTATCCCATTCCCTTTCCTATTGTCTTAATAACTTTTGAATACAATAGGTGTTTAAAATGAGTACAAATTATTCTATTCCTTTTAATTAATTTACTCTTAACAGAAAAGTAGAAATGAAAAAACATATATGTTATAATTGAACGTCATTAAAAAAAATACTTTCTAACCTCAGTGGGAAAATAGTGTGCATTGCAGCTTTTCTCGTTTTCTTGTACCTAAGATTCTTGCATTAATCTGCTTTGGCAACCTAGCTAACTTTACGTGTTCTTTAAATTCTTAAGCACTAACAAATTATAAAACATAGGAGCTCTTTAAGTTGACCCAGTCGTGGAATTCTTTAAAAATTACGTACCCTTTTCATATCGAATACATATAATAGTCAGTACGCATTTTATTAAGCTTATATACATACATGTCTAATCGAAATCTGAAACATCCGCACAGAACAAAACCACCACCAACAATACAAAAAATACGTCCTAAACAAAAAACCATGGCCTACAACAACAACAACACCACCTAATTCTTACTCGTCTCGTAACCAGAACAGACAGAACACCTTCAAAGATTTATAAAAATTAAAAATGGAATATGAAATAGCAAAGAAGAGATCAAAAAATAAATGATTTGAGCTTCTTAAAGTAACCACAGGGGACCATCGTTCTCAAGAGTCGTTTGAGCAACGTCCGGTGTCCTCTTCTATTTGTAATTATTCAATGCTATATCCCTACTTAAGAAAAGTAAGGTACATAAATATCTATCCATATATAGCACTACTTGAGATGTATATAGCACATAGTAATACAGAATATACTGTTTTTTAGAGTTTAATTTATTTTTCAATTTTAATTAATTAATTTGCATGTCGCAACACTTCAACAGAATATTATTCAATTTCAATAAATTCAAAAAGCAATAGACAGTTAAGTTAAACAACAAAATTTAAAAGAATTAATACAAAATAGAGAAAATATATTTGTTAAAACTCGTACATATTTTACCGTAATAATAAATGAAATATATTAATAAAAAGGTTGAAGTGTGATAAGAAAAATATAACACATTTCTGCCATCTCTTTATGTTTTATTTTTGTCGAACCAGTAGTAAGTACCTCGGTTTATTACCACCAAATTTGTCTTGCCTGATTTTACAAACTGTGATGTTTATTTTTTCGGTTTGTCAACCTTGGCATCACACTATGCCCCCGAAAGGCAACCTCATACTGGATAGTTATATATACATATGTTGTTTTAAACAACTATTACGTGCAATAATTTTTGTTCACTTGGTACCAGATTTTTTTTATTTTTATATTTTTGACCTATCTGTGTTATTTTTATTGGATCGACTTCACACATGACTATAAAACCACTACCTTATAGTGTTCTCTCCACTTTGTTATCTGAATAACAACCAACTATGTGCAATAGTCCAAACCTGACACTGCCTACAAAACAAAAGGAGAAGCAAAAAGACCATTTTTTTAACTACGCCTACACGGGACACCGTTCCATGAAAAGGCAAGTCTCCTCATCGAATGGGTGCTTAAGAAACAAAAATACACCATTGAATACACCTAAAATCAGTTTTCCTTTTTATTTAAAAATGATTATTAAATGACGCGAGGCATTACATAGGAATACCTAAACGATACATAAATTTAGGAATACTTACATGAGGGTACATACCTTATATGAGCCCGGGTTGCAGGAGGTTATGATGCATCGGACATGATACTGGCAAAGATCAAACATATGCCCGCCTTGAGAAACGTGAGTTCTCTCCACTTCAAAAATGCCTACAGCAGAACCCCAAAAGAGATGACAGGTTTATCATGGTATGGGTATTCATCCTTGTGACATAATCCGCCTGCAACTACGCCGGTTTCAGGTGATATTGGCCTCTGTTCCGTTGAGTTCTTAATGTTGCTACTAGCAAGAACTTAGGTAATTTAAACTTCAAGAACATACGGTGTACATATCACACAGCCTACCGGTTTATCTTCCCATCGTTATATCAGTATGAGTTGGTTTAGTTTTTGTTGTTCCAAATTTATTCTGGACGAAGGGTGCAAGGATTCTTATCTATTATCACTGCCACTTCCGTTCAGCCAAAGGATATGGGCCATCTCACTGTGCCTGCAGACACTCCAGCGGAGTCCCCAGACCCGGAATTTTGTTGCGGCCCACCAGAATGGGAAAAAATTAAAAAAATTAAATGTCGCTCTTTTGATTTTCCACAGAGAAAATTAAGTTAATAAAACAAATGAAACCCATATAAAATTGTCCGAACAATACATGTGAAAAATGCGCACATAAAAATAACCCTTTCAAATCCGTGTGTATATAAAATCACTAGAAATACATGCCAGAATTCCTCCACTGGAAACAGAGGATTTCTAGAAGGCTGATTCCGGGACGCGGAAGAAGTTTTTTTGTGTCATATAAATATATTTTTGCCATTCTTTATTTTACATTAGGCGTGATTTTTGTTATATACTATTTTTTGTTGGATTCATTTTTGTACCTATATTATGTAAATTGATAACCTAAAGTACTGTTATTTCTTGTTGGGAACAAAAAACCATTGGGTCAGGGTTTCCATCTGGCAGGTTTCCTCGTGGCTCCCTGGTGTATAACGGCAAAATATTGCCAATCACATCCCTTTAGCCCCTTTATAGAGCTCTGTGGAGGTAGGACCTGGGGGAATAGTAGATTAATTTTACAAATTCTTTAATAAAGTTCCAGCATAGGTTCGCGTGAGGGATTTGGGAGGAAGCTGGGCTACATGATACCCCTTCTTAGTTCCTCCTTTTAAGAAGTGAGAATTTTCTTTTATAAAAAAAGGGAAAAGAAAACAAATTTAAAACTAATGAAGGAGTAACTTACATGTTACATGCATATAAAAAAATGTAATTACAATTTTTATCTCGCTCTATTGTTATAGGAGCAAACGAGTGTTTGAGATATATTTTTTCTTCTATTGTCTGGTTATCTATTTACCTTCGTAGATTAACCTGGATTATAGTCTTCTGTTTAACAGTTAAAAAGAGTCAATGTTTACATTTAAATTTATTATTGTTTAAATTATTTAACTATATTTTACTCATTCGATCTTGTCATTTATTTTTGTTTAAGATATGTTTTCTGGTGGTCCTATGACTAATTGTTTGAAAACTAAGCAATAAAACAAGAATGTAGGTCACGCCTGTAAGGAAAATTCCTGTTTTTTGTTTGTATAAACTTTGAGTTCGTGACTACTATGGCGTGATAAGCCTATTTTTCAGGGGGTGCGGTAAGGCGGACAAGACCGCGGGGATTAGATGACTTGACAGCATCCGGACATACCAAAGTTGGGGAATCCCTAGTCTTAGGACCGACGGATTCCAGGTTGGGTGGGAAAAAGATCCTCCCTGCGACGACATCAGCAGGGCATCCCGGGTGTGGTCCTACTATATTTATGTATGTGGTGTAAGTATGGCACTATATTTTTTTTTTAAATAGGTCAGGTCAATCTCTGGGTGCAAGATCCCCCCACATCCGGCGAGCTTAGCCGTACACGCCAGCGTGCCTACGCCTCCACGGGGAACATTCTTTCCCTTCATATCCTCTTGTACTGACCCCTCCTCGACATATCCTTCCAACACCTAGCTTCCCTTGTTCTCTTCTCATTGGCCGTCCCATGTCCTTCCTACTTACCAATCTCCCAACTCCTACTCTCCTCTTCCATTTCCGCATATCCTTCAGCATTCCAATCCTCCCCTCTCCTATCCTAAAACTTCCCATCCTGTTACCTCGTCTCGGATTCCTCTTCTGCCCGAGTTCCTTTTTCCTTCCTGATACCCTTAACTATTGTCCTATACCATCAAATCCCTATCACTTCCCTCCTGCCTATCGCAATCCTATCCCAGTCCCTCTCCTATTGTCTTAATAACTTTTGAATACAATAGGTGTTTAAAATGAGTACAAATTATTCTATTCCTTTTTATTAATTTACTCTTAACAGAAAAGTAGAAATGAAAATACATAAATGTTATAATTGAACGTCATTATAAAAAAATACTTTCTAACCTCAGTGGGAAAATAGTGTGCATTGCAGCTTTTCTCGTTTTCTTGTTCCTAATATTCTTGCATCAATCTGCTTTGGCAACCTAGCTAACTTAAGGTGTTCTTTACGTGTTCCTAAACAAAAAACCATGGCCTACAACAACAACAACACCACCTAATTCTTACTCGTCTCGTAACCAGAACAGACAGAACACCTTCAAAGATTTATAAAAATTAAAAATGGAATATGAAATAGCAAAGAAGAGATCAAAAAATAAATGATTTGAGCTTCTTAAAGTAACCACAGGGGACCATCGGTCTCAAGAGTCGTTTGAGCAACGTCCGGTGTCCTCTTCTATTTGTAATTATTCAATGCTATATCCCTACTTAAGAAAAGTAAGGTACATAAATATCTATCCATATATAGCACTACTTGAGATGTATATAGCACATAGTAATACAGAATATACTGTTTTTTAGAGTTTAATTTATTTTTCAATTTTAATTAATTAATTTGCATGTTGCAACACTTCAACAGAATATTATTCAATTTCAATAAATTCAAAAAGCAATAGACAGTTGAGTTAAACAACAAAATTTAAAAGAATTAATACAAAATAGAGAAAATATATTTGTTAAAACTCGTACATATTTTACCGTAATAATAAATGAAATATATTAATAAAAAGGTTGAAGTGTGATAAGAAAAATATAACACATTTCTGCCATCTCTTTATGTTTTATTTTTGTCGAACCAGTAGTACCTCGGTTTATTACCACCAAATTTGTCTTGCCTGATTTTACAAACTGTGATGTTTATTTTTTCGGTTTGTCAACCTTGGCATCACACTATGCCCCCGAAAGGCAACCTCATACTGGATAGTTATATACATATGTTGTTTTAAACAACTATTACGTGCAATAATTTTTGTTCACTTGGTACCAGATTTTTTTTATTTTTATATTTTTGACCTATCTGTGTTATTTTTATTGGATCGACTTCACACATGACTATAAAACCACTACCTTATAGTGTTCTCTCCACTTTGTTGTCTGAATAATAACCAACTATATGCAATAGTCCAAACCTGACACTGCCTACAAAACAAAAGGAGAAGCAAAAAGACCATTTTTTTTTAACTACGCCTACACGGGACACCGTTCCATGAAAAGGCAAGTCTCCTCATCGAATGGGTGCTTAAGAAACAAAAATACACCATTGAATACACCTTAATTCAGTTTTCCTTTTTATTTAAAAATGATTATTAAATGACGCGAGGCATTACATAGGAATACCTAAACGATACATAAATTTAGGAATACTTACATGAGGGGACATACCTTATATGAGCCCGGGTTGCAGGAGGTTATGATGCATCGGACATGATACTGGCAAAGATCAAACATATGCCCGCCTTGAGAAACGTGAGTTCTCCCCACTTCAAAAATGCCTACAGCAGAACCCCAAAGTAGATGACAGGTTTATCATGGTATGGGTATTCATCCTTGTGACATAATCCGCCTGCAACTACGCCGGTTTCAGGTGATATTGGCCTCTGTTCCGTTGAGTTCTTAATGTTGCTACTAGCAAGAACTTAGGTAATTTAAACTTCAAGAACATACGGTGTACATATCACACAGCCTACCGGTTTATCTTCCCATCGTTATATCAGTATGAGTTGGTTTAGTTTTTGTTGTTCCAAATTTATTCTGGACGAAGGGTGCAAGGATTCTTATCTTATCACTGCCACTTCCGTTCAGCCAAAGGATATGGGCCATCTCACTGTGCCTGCAGACACTCCAGCGGAGTCCCCAGACCCGGAATTTTGTTGCGGCCCACCAGAATGGGAAAAAATTAAAAAAATTAAATGTCGCTCTTTTGATTTTCCACAGAGAAAATTAAGTTAATAAAACAAATGAAACCCATATAAAATTGTCCGAACAATACATGTGAAAAATGCGCATATAAAAATAACCCTTTCAAATCCGTGTGTATATAAAGTCACTAGAAATACATGCCAGAATTCCTCCACTGGAAACAGAGGATTTCCAGAAGGCTGATTCCGGGACGCGGAAGAAGTTTTTTTGTGTCATATAAATATATTTTTGCCATTCTTTATTTTACATTAGGCGTGATTTTTGTTATATACTATTTTTTGTTGGATTAATTTTTGTACCTATATTATGTAAATTGATAACCTTAAGTACTGTTATTATTTTTGGGAACAAAAAACCATTGGGTCAGGGTTTCCATCTGGCAGGTTTCCTCGTGGCTCCCTGGTGTATAACGGCAAAATATTGCCAATCACATCCCTTTAGCCCCTTTATAGAGCTCTGTGGAGGTAGGACCTGGGGGAATAGTAGATTAATTTTACAAAATCTTTAATAAAGTTCCAGCATAGGTTCGCGTGAGGGATTTGGGAGGAAGCTGGGCTACATGATACCCCTTCTTAGTTCCTCCTTTTAAGAAGTGAGAATTTTCTTTTATAAAAAAAGGGAAAAGAAAACAAATTTAAAACTAATGAAGGAGTAACTTACACGTTACATGCATATAAAAAAATGTAATTACAATTTTTATCTCGCTCTATTGTTATAGGAGCAAACGAGTGTTTGAGATATATTTTTTCTTCTATTGTCTGGTTATCTATTTACCTTCGTAGATTAACCTGGATTATAGTCTTCTGTTTAACAGTTAAAAAGAGTCAATGTTACATTTAAATTTATTATTGTTTAAATTATTTAACTATATTTTACTCATTCGATCTTGTCATTTATTTTTGTTTAAGATATGTTTTCTGGTGGTCCTATGACTAATTGTTTGAAAACTAAGCAATAAAACAAGAATGTAGGTCACGCCTGTAAGGAAAATTCCTGTTTTTTGTTTGTATAAACTTTGAGTTCGTGACTACTATGGCGTGATAAGCCTATTTTTCAGGGGGTGCGGTAAGGCGGACAAGACCGCGGGGATAAGATGACTTGACAGCATCCGGACATACCAAAGTTGGGGAATCCCTAGTCTTAGGACCAACGGATTCCAGGTTGGGTGGGAAAAAGATCCTCCCTGCGACGACATCAGCAGGGCATCCCGGGTGTGGTCCTACTATATTTATGTATGTGGTGTAAGTATGGCACTATATTTTTTTTTTAAATAGGTCAGGTCAATCTCTGGGTGCAAGATCCCCCCCACATCCGGCGAGCTTAGCCGTACACGCCAGCGTGCCTACGCTTCCACGGGGAACATTCTTTCCCTTCATATCCTCTTGTACTGACCCCTCCTCGACATATCCTTCCAACACCTAGCTTCCCTTGTTCTCTTCTCATTGGCCGTCCCATGTCCTTCCTACTTACCAATCTCCCAACTCCTACTCTCCTCTTCCATTTCCGCATATCCTTCAGCATTCCAATCCTCCCCTCTCCTATCCTAAACTTCCCATCCTGTTACCTCGTCTCGGATTCCTCTTCTGCCCGAGTTCCTTTTTCCTTCCTGATACCCTTAACTATTGTCCTATACCATCAAATCCCTATCACTTCCCTCCTGCCTATCGCAATCCTATCCCAGTCCCTCTCCTATTGTCTTAATAACTTTTGAATACAATAGGTGTTTAAAATGAGTACAAATTATTCTGTTCCTTTTTATTAATTTACTCTTAACAGAAAAGTAGAAATGAAAATACATAAATGTTATAATTGAACGTCATTATAAAAAAATACTTTCTAACCTCAGTGGGAAAATAGTGTGCATTGCAGCTTTTCTCGTTTTCTTGTTCCTAATATTCTTGCATCAATCTGCTTTGGCAACCTAGCTAACTTTACGTGTTCTTTAAATTCTTAAGCACTAACAAATTATAAAACATAGGAGCTCTTTAAGTTGACCCAGTCGTGGAATTCTTTAAAAATTACGTACCCTTTTCATATCGAATACATATAATAGTCAGTACGCATTTTATTAAGCTTATATACATACATGTATAATCGAAATCTGAAACATCCGCACAGAACAAAACCACCACCAAGAATACAAAAAATACGTCCTAAACAAAAAACCATGGCCTACAACAACAACAACACCACCTAATTCTTACTCGTCTCGTAACCAGAACAGACAGAACACCTTCAAAGATTTATAAAAATTAAAAATGGAATATGAAATAGCAAAGAAATCAAAAAATAAATGACTTGAGTTTCTTAAAGTAACCACAGGGGACCATAGGTCTCAAGAGTCGTTTGAGCAACGTCCGGTGTCCTCTTCTATTTGTAATTATTCAATGCTATATCCCTACTTAAGAAAAGTAAGGTACATAAATATCTATCCAGATATATAGCACTACTTGAGATATATATATATAGCACATAGCAATACAGAATATACTGTTTTTTAGAGTTTAATTTATTTTTCATTTTTTAGGATTATTCGAATACACCATTGCATGTCGCAACACTTCAACAGAATATTATTTAATTTCAATAATTTCAAAAAGCAATAGACAGTTAAGTTAAACAACAAAATTTAAAAGAATTAATACAAAATAGAGAAAATATATTTGTTAAAACTCGTACATATTTTACCGTAATAATAAATGAAATATATAAATAAAAAGGTTGAAGTGTGATAAAAAAAATGTAACACATTTCTGCCATCTCTTTATGTTTTATTTTTGTCGAACCAGTAGTACCTCGGTTTATTACCACCAATTTCATATTGTCTTGCCTGATTTTACAAACTGTGATGTTTATTTTTTCGGTTTGTCAACCTTGGCATCACACTATGCCCCCGAAAGGCAACCTCATACTGGATTTTTATATACATATGTTGTTTTAAACAACTATTACGTGCAATAATTTTTGTTCACTTGGTACCAGATTTTTTTTATTTTTACATTTTTGACCTATCTGTGTTATTTTTATTGGATCGACTTCACACATGACTATAAAACCACTACCTTATAGTGTTCTCTCCACTTTGTTATCTGAATAACGACCAACTATGTGCAATAGTCCAAACCTGACACTGCCTACAAAAAAAAAGGAGAAGCAAAAGACCAATTTTTTTGACTGCGGCCTACACGGCCCACCGTTCCATGAAAAGGCAAGTCTCCTCATCGAATGGGTGCTTAAGAAACAAAAATACACTATTTAATACACCTAAATTCAGTTTTCCTTTTTATTTAAAAATGATTATTTAACGACGCGAGGCATTACATAGGAACACCTAAACGATACATAAATTTAGGGATACTTAAATGATGGGACATACCTTATATGAGCCCGGGTTGCAGGAGGTTATGGTGCAGCGGACATGATACTGGCAAAGATCAAACATATGCCCGCCTTGAGACACGTGAGTTCTCCCCACTTCAAAAATGCCTACAGCAGAACCCCAAAGTAGATGACAGGTTTATCATGGTCTGAGTATTCATCCTTGTGACATAATCCGCTTGCAACTACGCCGGTTTCAGGTGATATTGGCCTCTGTTCCGTTGAGATGTTAATGTTATTACTAGCAAGAACTTAGGTAATTTAAACTTCAAGAACATATGGTGTACATATCACACAGCCTACCGGTTTATCTTCCCATCGTTATATCAGTATGAGTTGGTTTAGTTTTTGTTGTTCCAAATTTATTCTGGACGAGATGCATAAAGGGTGAAAGTTAAGCAACCTAGAAGTAAGATACTTATCTGTTATCACTGCCACTTCCGATTAGTCAAAGGATATGGGCCGTCTCGTCGTGCCTGTAGACACTCCAGCGGAATCCCTAGACCCGGAGTTTTGTTGCGGCCCACCAGAATGGGAAAAAAAATCAAAAATTAAATGTCACTCTTTGGATTTTCCACAGAGAAAATTAAGTTAATAAAACAAATGAAACCCATATAAAATTGTCCAAACAATACATGTGAAAAATGCGCACATAAAAATAACCCTTTCAAATCCGTGTGTATATAAAATCACTAGAAAAACATGCGAGAATTCCTCCACTGGAAACAGAGGATTTTTAGAAGGCTGATTCCGGGACGCGGAAGAAGTTTTTTTGTGTCATATAAATATATTTTTGCCATTCTTTATTTTACATTAGGCGTGATTTTTGTTATATACTATTTTTTGTTGGATTAATTTTTGTATCTATATTATGTAAATTGATAACCTAAAGTACTGTAATTTCTTTTTGGGAACAAAAAACCATTGGGTCAGGGTTTCCATCTGGCAGGTTTCCTCGTGGCTCCCTGGTGTATAACGGCAAAATATTGCCAATCACATCCCTTTAGCCCCTTTATAGAGCTCTGTGGAGGTAGGACCTGGGGGAATAGTAGATTAATTTTACAAAATCTTTAATAAAGTTCCAGCATAGGTTCGCGTGAGGGATTTGGGAGGAAGCTGGGCTACATGATACCCCTTCTTAGTTCCTCCTTTTAAGAAGTGAGAATTTTCTTTTATAAAAAAAGGGAAAAGAAAACAAATTTAAAACTAATGAAGGAGTAACTTACACGTTACATGCATATAAAAAAATGTAATTACAATTTTTATCTCGCTCTATTGTTATAGGAGCAAACGAGTGTTTGAGATATATTTTTTCTTCTATTGTCTGGTTATCTATTTACCTTCGTAGATTTACCTGGATTGTAGTCTTCTGTTTAACAGTTAAAAAAAGTCAATGTTTACATTTAAATTTATAATTGTTTAAATTATTTAACTATATTTTACTCATTCGATCTTGTCATTTATTTTTGTTTAAGATACTTATGTTTTCTGGTGGTCCTATGACTAATTGTTTGAAAACTAAGTAATAAAACAAGAATGTAAGTCACGCCTGTAAGGAAAATTCCTGTTTTTTGTTTGAATAAACTTTAAGTTCGTGACTACTATGGCGTGATAAGCCTATTTTTCAGGGGGTGCGGTAAGGCGGACAAGACCGTGGGGATTAGATGACTTGACAGCATCCATACATACCAAGGTTGGGGAATCCCTAGTCTTAGGACCGACGGATTCCAGGTTGGGTGGGTGCCCAGCAGGGCATCCCGGGTGTGGTCCTACTATATTTATGTATGTGGTGTAAGTATGGCACGATATTTTTTTTTTAATAGGTGAGGTCAATCTCTGGGTGCAAGATCCCCCCCACATCCGGCGAGCTTAGCCGTACACAACAGCGTGCCTACGCCTCCACGGTGAACATTCTTTCCCTTCCTATCCCCTCCTACTGACCCCTCCTGGACATATCCTTCCAATACCTAGCTTCCCTTGTTTTCTTCTCATTGGCCGTCCCATGTCCTTCCTACTTACCAATCTCCCAACTCCTACTCTCCTCTTCCATTTCCCCATATCCTTCAGCATTCCAATCCTCCCCTCTCCTATCCTTAACTTCCAATCCTGTTACCTCGTCTCGGATTCCTCTTCTGCCCGAGTTCCTTTTTCATTCCTGATACCCTTAACTATTGTCCTATACCATCAAATCCCTATCACTTCCTTCATCCAGTCCCAACCGATATCTTCCCTACTGCCTAACGCAATCCTATCCCATCCCCTCTCCTATTGTCTTAATAACTTTTGAATACAATAGGTGTTTAAAATGAGTAAAAATTATTCGATTCCTTTTTATTAATTTACTCTTAACAGAAAAGTAGAAATGAAAATACATAAATGTATATATAATATAATTGAACGTCATTATAAAAAAATACTTTCTAACCTCAGTAGGAAAATAGTGTGCATTGCAGCTTTTCTCGTTTTCTTGTTCCTAATATTCTTGCATCAATCTGCTTTGGCAACCTAGCTAACTTTGCGTGTTCTTTAAATTCTTAAGCACTAACAAATTATAAAACATAGGAGCTCTTTAAGTTGACCCAGTCGTGGAATTCTTTAAAAATTACGTACCCTTTTCATATCGAATACATATAATAGTCACTACGCATTTTATTAAGCTTATATACATACCTGTATAATCGAAATCTGAAACATCCGCACAGAACAAAACCACCACCAAGAATACAAAAAATACGTCCTAAACAAAAAATCATGGCCTACAACAACAACAACACCACCTAATTCTTACTCGTCTCGTAACCAGAACAGACAGAACACCTTCAAAGATTTATAAAAATTAAAAATGGAATATGAGATAGCAAAGAAGAGATCAAAAAATAAATGATTTGAGCTTCTTAAAGTAACCACAGGAGACCATCGGTCTCAAGATTCGTTTGAGCAACGTCCGGTGTCCTGTTCTATTTGTAATTATTCAATGCTATATCCCTACTTAAGAAAAGTAAGGTACATAAATATCTATCCATATATAGCACTACTTGAGATATATATATATAGCACATAGCAATAAAGAATATACTGTTTTTTAGAGTTTAATTTATTTTTCAATTTTAGGATTATTCGAATACACCATTGCAAGTCGCACACTTAAAAGAATATTATTCAATTTCAATAATTTCAAAAAGCAATAGACAGATAAGTTAAACAACAAAATTTAAAAGAATTAATACAAAATAGAGAAAATATATTTGTTAAAACTCGTACATATTTTACCGTAATAATAAATGAAATATATAAATAAAAAGGTTGAAGTGTGATAAAAAAATATAACACATTTCTGCCATCTCTTTATGTTTTATTTTTGTCGAACCAGTAGTACCTCGGTTTATTACCACCAATTTCATATTGTCTTGCCTGATTTTACAAACTGTGATGTTTATTTTTTCGGTTTTCAACCTTGGCATCACACTATGCCCCCGAAAGGCAACCTCATACTGGATAGTTATATACATATGTTGTTTTAAACAACTATTACGTGCAATAATTTTTGTTCACTTGGTACCAGATTTTTTTTATTTTTATATTTTTGACCTATCTGTGTTATTTTTATTGGATCGACTTCACACATGACTATAAAACCACTACCTTATAGTGTTCTCTCCACTTTGTTATCTGAATAACGACCAACTATGGGCAATAGTCCAAGCCTGACACTGCCTACAAAACAAAAGGAGAAGCAAAAGACCAATTTTTTTGACTGCGGCCTACACGGCCCACCGTTTCATGAAAAGGCAAGTCTCCTCATCGAATGGGTGCTTAAGAAACAAAAATACACCATTGAATACACCTTAATTCAGTTTTTCTTTTTATTTAAAAATGATTATTTAACGACGCGAGGCATTACATAGGAATACCTAAACGATACATAAATTTAGGGATACTTAAATGAGGGGACATACCTTATGGTGCAGCGGACATGATACTGGCAAAGATCAAACATATGCCCGCCTTGAGACACGTGAGTTCTCCCCACTTCTAAAATGCCTACAGCAGAACCCCAAAGTAGACGACAGGTTTATCATGGTCTGAGTATTCATCCTTGTGACATAATCCGCTTGCAACTACGCCGGTTTCAGGTGATATTGGCCTCTGTTCCGTTGAGATCTTAATGTTACTACTAGCAAGAACTTAGGTAATTTAAACTTCAAGAACATATGGTGTACATATCACACAGCCTACCGGTTTATCTTCCCATCGTTATATCGGTATGAGTCGGTTTAGTTTTTGTTGTTCCAAATTTATTCTGGACGAGATGCATAAAGGGTGAAAGTTAAGCAACCTAGAAGTAAGATACTTATCACTGCCACTTCCGATCAGCCAAAGGATATGGGCCGTCTCATCGTGCCTGTAGACACTCCAGCGGAATCCCCAGACCCGGAGTTTTGTTGCGGCCCACCAGAATGGGAAAAAAATTAAAAAATTAAATGTCACTCTTTTGATTTTCCACAGAGAAAATTAAGTTAATAAAACCCATATAAAATTGTCCGAACAATACATGTGAAAAATGCGCACATAAAAATAACCCTTTCAAATCCGTGTGAATGTAAAATCACTAGAAATACATGCGAGAATTCCTCCACTGGAAACAGAGGATTTCTAGTAGGCTGAATCCGGAACGCGAAAGAAGTTTTTTTTGTGTCATATATACATTTTTTTGGCATTCTTTATTTTACATTAGGCGTGATTTTTTGTATATACTAATTTTTGTTGGATTTATTTTTTGTACCTATATTATGTAAATTGATAACCTAAAGTACTGTAATTTCTTTTTGGGAACAAAAAAACAATTGGGTCAGGGTTTCCATCTGGCAGGTTTCCTCGTGGCTCCCTGGTGTATAACGGCAAAATATTGCCAATCACATCCCTTTAGCCCCTTTATAGAGCTCTGTGGAGGTAGGACCTGGGGGAATAATAGATTAATTTAACAATTTCTTTAATAAAGTTCCAGCATAGGTTCGCGTGAGGGATTTGGGAGGAAGCTGGGCTACATGATATGGCGTGATAAGCCCATTTTTCAGGGGGTGCGGTAAGGCGGACAAGACCGTGGGGATTAGATGACTTGACAGCATCCGGACATACCAAAGTTGGGGAATCCCTAGTCTTAGAACCGACGGATTCCAGGTTGGGTGGGAAAAAGATCCTCACTGCGACGACACCAGCAGGGCATCCCGGGTGTGGTCCTACTATATTTATGTATGTGGTGTAAGTATGGCACGATATTTTTTTTTTAATAGGTGAGGTCAATCTCTGGGTGCAAGATCCCCCCCACATCCAACGAGCTTAGCCGTACACGCCAGCGTGACTACGCCTCCACGGTGAACATTCTTTTCCTTCCTATCCCCTCCTACTGACCCCTCCTCGACATATCCTTTCAATACCCAGCTTCCCTTGTTCTCTTCTCATTGGCCGTCCCATGTCCTTCCTACTTACCAATCTCCCAACTCCTACTCTCCTCTTCCATTTCCCCATATCCTTCAGCATTCCAATCCTCCCCTCTCCTATCCTAAACTTCCCATCCTGTTACCTCGTCTCGGATTCCTCTTCTGCCCGAGTTCCTTTTTCCTTCCTGATACCCTTAACTATTGTCCTATACCATCAAATCCCTATCACTTCCTCCATCTAGTCCCAATCGATATCTTCCCTCCTGCCTATCGCAATCCTATGCCATCCCCTCTCCTATTGTCTTAACAACTTTTGAATACAATAGGTGTTTAAAATGAGTAAATATTATTCGATTCCTTTTTATTAATTTACTCTTAACAGAAAAGTAGAAATGAAAATACATAAATGTTATAATTGAACGTCATTATAAAAAATACTTTCTAACCTCAGTGGGAAAATAGTGTGCATTGCAGCTTTTCTCGTTTTCTTGTACCTAAGATTCTTGCATCAATCTGCTTTGGCAACCTGGCTAACTTTACGTGTTCTTTAAATTCTTAAGCACTAACAAATTATAAAACATAGGAGCTCTTTAAGTTGACCCAGTCGTGGAATTCTTTAAAAATTACGTACCCTTTTCATATCGAATACATATAATAGTCACTACGCATTTTATTAAGCTTATATACATACATGTATAATCGAAATCTGAAACATCCGGACAGAACAAAACCACCACCAAGAATACAAAAAATACGTCCTAAACAAAAAATCATGGCCTACAACAACAACAACACCACCTAATTCTTACTCGTCTCGTAACCAGAACAGGCAGAACACCTTCAAAGATTTATAAAAATTAAAAATGGAATATGAAATAGCAAAGAAGAGATCAAAAAATAAATGATTTGAGCTTCTTAAAGTAACCACAGGAGACCATCGGTCTCAAGAGTCGTTTGAGCAACGTCCGGTGTCCTCTTCTATTTGTAATTATTCAATGCTATATCCCTACTTAAGAAAAGTAAGGTAAATAAATATCTATCTATATATAGCACTACTTGAGATATATATATAGCACAAAGCAATACAGAATATACTGTTTTTTAGAGTTTAATTTATTTTTCAATTTTAGGATTATTCGAATACACCATTGCAAGTCGCAACACTTCAACAGAATGTTATTCAATTTCAATAATTTCAAAAAGCAATAGACAGTTAAGTTAAACAACAAAATTTAAAAGAATTAATACAAAATAGAGAAAATATATTTGTTAAAACTCGTACATATTTTACCGTTATAATAAATGAAATATATAAATAAAAAGGTTGAAGTGTGATAAAAAAAATATAACACATTTCTGCCATCTCTTTATGTTTTATTTTTGTCGAACCAGTAGTACCTCGGTTTATTACCACCAATTTCATATTGTCTTGTCTGATTTTACAAACTATGATGTTTATTTTTTCGGTTTGTCAACCTTGGCATCACATTATGCCCCCGAAAGGCAACCTCATACTGGATTTTTATATACATATGTTGTTTTAAACAACTATTACGTGCAATAATTTTTGTTCACTTGGTACCAGATTTTTTTTTATTTTTATATTTTTGACCTATCTGTGTTATTTTTATTGGATCGACTTCACACATGACTATAAAACCACTACCTTATAGTGTTCTCTCCACTTTGTTATCTGAATAACGACCAACTATGTGCAATAGTCCAAACCTGACACTGCCTACAAAATAAAAGGAGAAGCAAAAAACCAATTTTTTTGACTGCGGCCTACACGGCCCACCGTTCCATGAAAAGGCAAGTCTCCTCATCGAATGGGTGCTCAAGAAACAAAAATACACCATTGAATACACCTAAATTCAGTTTTCCTTTTTATTTAAAAATGATTATTTAACGACGCCAGGCATTACATAGGAATACCTAAACGATACATAAATTTAGGGATACTTAAATGAGGGGACATACCTTATGGTGCAGCGGATATGATACTGGCAAAGATCAAACATATGCCCGCCTTGAGAAACGTGAGTTCTCCCCACTTCTAAAATGCCTACAGCAGAACCCCAAAGTAGACGACAGGTTTATCATGGTCTGAGTATTCATCCTTGTGACATAATCCGCTTGCAACTACGCCGGTTTCAGGTGATATTGGCCTCTGTTCCGTTGAGATCTTAATGTTACTACTAGCAAGAACTTAGGTAATTTAAACTTCAAGAACATATGGTGTACATATCACACAGCCTACCGGTTTATCTTCCCATCGTTATATCAGTATGAGTCGGCTTAGTTTTTGTTGTTCCAAATTTATTCTGGACGAGATGCATAAAGGGTGAAAGTTAAGCAACCTAGAAGTAAGATACTTATCTGTTATCACTGCCACTTCTGATCAGCCAAAGGATATGGGCCGTCTCATAGTGCCTGTAGACACTCCAGCGGAATCCCCAGACCCGGAGTTTTGTTGCGGCCCACCAGAATGGGAAAAAAATTAAAAAAATAAATGTCACTCTTTTGATTTTCCACAGAGAAAATTAAGTTAATAAAACAAATAAAACCCATATAAAATTGTCCGCACAATACATGTGAAAAATGCGCACATAAAAATAACCCTTTCAAATCCGTGTGAATGTAAAATCACTAGAAATACATGCGAGAATTCCTCCACTGGAAACAGAGGATTTCTAGTAGGCTGAATCCGGAACGCGAAAGCAGTTTTTTTTGTGTCATATATACATTTTTTTGGCATTCTTTATTTTACATTAGGCGTGATTTTTTGTATATACTAATTTTTGTTGGATTTATTTTTTGTACCTATATTATGTAAATTGATAACCTAAAGTACTGTAATTTCTTTTTGGGAACAAAAAAACAATTGGGTCAGGGTTTCCATCTGGCAGGTTTCCTCGTGGCTCCCTGGTGTATAACGGCAAAATATTGCCAATCACATCCCTTTAGCCCCTTTATAGAGCTCTGTGGAGGTAGGACCTGGGGGAATAATAGATTAATTTAACAATTTCTTTAATAAAGTTCCAGCATAGGTTCGCGTGAGGGATTCGGGAGGAAGCTGGGCTACATGATATGGTGTGATAAGCCCATTTTTCAGGGGGTGCGGTAAGGCGGACAAGACCGCGGGGATTAGGACTTGACAGCATCCGGACATACCAAAGTTGGGGAATCCCTAGTCTTAGGACCGACGGATTCCAGGTTGGGTGGGAAAAAGATCCTCACTGCGACGACACCAGCAGGGCATCCCGGGTGTGGTCCTACTATATTTATGTATGTGGTGTAAGTATGGCACGATATTTTTTTTTAATAGGTGAGGTCAATCTCTGGGTGCAAGATCCCCCCCACATCCGGCGAGCTTAGCCGTACACGCCAGCGTGCCTACGCCTCCACGGTGAACATTCTTTCCCTTCCTATCCCCTCCTACTGACCCCTCCACGACATATCCTTTCAATACCTAGCTTCCCTTGTTCTCTTCTCATTGGCCGTCCCATGTCCTTCCTACTTACCAATCTCCCAACTCCTACTCTCCTCTTCCATTTCCCCATATCCTTCAGCATTCCAATCCTCCCCTCTCCTATCCTAAACTTCCCATCCTGTTACCTCGTCTCGGATTCCTCTTCTGCCCGAGTTCCTTTTTCTTTCCTGATACCCTTAACTATTGTCCTATACCATCAAATCCCTATCACTTCCTCCATCCAGTCCCAATCGATATCTTCCCTCCTGCCTATCGCAATCTTATCCCATCCCCTCTCCTATTGTCTTAATAACTTTTGAATACAATAGGTGTTTAAAATGAGTAAATATTATTCCATTCCTTTTTATTAATTTACTCTTAACAGAAAAGTAGAAATGAAAATACATAAATGTTATGATTGAACGTCATTATAAAAAATACTTTCTAACCTCAGTGGGAAAATAGTGTGCATTGCAGCTTTTCTGGTTTTCTTGTACCTAACATTCTTTCATCAATCTGCTTTGGCAACCTAGCTAACTTTACGTGTTCTTTAAATTCTTAAGCACTAACAAATTATAAAACATAGGAGCTCTTTAAGTTGACCCAGTCGTGGAATTCTTTAAAAATTACGTACCCTTTCCATATCGAATACATATAATAGTCACTACGTATTTTATTAAGCTTATATACATAAGTACATGTATAATCGAAATCTGAAACATCCGCACAGAACAAAACCACCACCAAGAATACAAAAAATACGTCCTAAACAAAAAATCATGGCCTACAACAACAACAACACCACCTAATTCTTACTCGTCTCGTAACCAGAACAGACAGAACACCTTCAAAGATTTATAAAAAATAAAAATGGAATATGAAATAGCAAAGAAGAGATCAAAAAATAAATTATTTGAGCTTCTTAAAGTAACCACAGGGGACCATCGGTCTCAAGAGTCGTTTGAGCAACGTCCGGTGTCCTGTTCTATTTGTAATTATTCAATGCTATATCCCTACTTAAGAAAAGTAAGGTACATAAATATCTATCCATATATAGCACTACTTGAGATATATATATAGCACATAGCAATACAAAATATACTGTTTTTTAGAGTTTAATTTATTTTTCAATTTTAGGATTATTCGAATACACCATTGCAAGTCGCAACACTTCAACAGAATATTATTCAATTTCAATAATTTCAAAAAGCAATAGACAGTTAAGTTAAACAACAAAATTTAATAGAATTAAAACAAAATAGAGAAAATATATTTGTCAAAACTCGTACATATTTTACCGTAATAATAAATGAAATATATAAATAAAAAGGTTGAAGTGTGATAAAAAAAATAAAACACATTTCTGCCATCTCTTTATGTTTTATTTTTGTCGAACCAGTAGTACCTCGGTTTATTACCACCAATTTCATATTGTCTTGCCTGATTTTACAAACTATGATGTTTATTTTTTCGGTTTGTCAACCTTGGCATCACACTATGCCCCCGAAAGGCAACCTCATACTGGATTTTTATATACATATGTTGTTTTAAACAACTATTACGTGCAATAATTTTTGTTCACTTGGTACCAGATTTTTTTTTTATTTTTATATTTTTGACCTATCTGTGTTATTTTTATTGAATCGACTTCACACATGACTATAAAACCACTACCTTATAGTGTTCTCTCCACTTTGTTATCTGAATAACGACCAACTATGTGCAATAGTCCAAACCTGACACTGCCTACAAAACAAAAAGAGAAGCAAAAGACCAATTTTTTTGACTGCGGTCTACACGGCCCACCGTTCCATGAAAAGGCAAGTCTCCTCATCGAATGGGTGCTTAAGAAACAAAAATACACTATTTAATACACCTAAATTCAGTTTTCCTTTTTATTTAAAAATGATTATTTAACGACGCGAGGCATTACATAGGAACACCTAAACGATACATAAATTTAGGGATACTTAAATGATGGGACATACCTTATATGAGCCCGGGTTGCAGGAGGTTATGGTGCAGCGGACATGATACTGGCAAAGATCAAACATATGCCCGCCTTGAGACACGTGAGTTCTCCACACTTCTAAAATGCCTACAGCAGAACCCCAAAGTAGATGACAGGTTTATCATAGTCTGAGTATTCATCCTTGTGACATAATCCGCTTGCAACTACGCCGGTTTCAGGTTGAGATCTTAATGTTACTACTAGCAAGAACTTAGGTAATTTAAACTTCAAGAACATATGGTGTACATATCACACAGCCTACCGGTTTATCTTCCCATCGTTATATCAGTATGAGTTGGTTTAGTTTTTGTTGTTCCAAATTTATTCTGGACGAGATGCATAAAGGGTGAAAGCTAAGCAATCTAGAAGTAAGATACTTATCTGTTATCACTGCCACTTCCGATCAGCCAAAGGATATGGGTCGTCTCATCGTGCCTGTAGACACTCCAGCGGAATCCCCAGACTCGGAGTTTTGTTGCGGCCCACCACAATGGGAAAAAAATTAAAAAATTAAATGACACTCTTTTGATTTTCCACAGAGAAAATTAAGTTAATAAAAAAAATAAAACCCATATTAGGGGGTGCGGTAAGGCGGACAAGACCGCGGGGATTAGATGACTTGACAGCATCCGGACATACCAAAGTTGGGGAATGCCTAGTCTTAGGACTGACGGATTCCAGGTTGGGTGGGAAAAAGATCCTCCCTGCGACGACACCAGCAGGGCATCCCGGGTGTGGTCCTACTATATTTATGTATGTGGTGTGCACGATATTTTTTTTTAAATAAGTGAGGTCAATCTCTGGGTGCAAGATCCCCCCCCCACATCCGGCGAGCTTAGCCGTACACGCCAGCGTGCCTACGCCTCCACGGTGAACATTCTTTCCCTTCCTATCCCCTCCTACTGACCCCTCCTGGACATATCCTTCCAATACCTAGCTTCCCTTGTTCTCTTCTCATTGGCCGTCCCATGTCCTTCCTACTTACCAATCTTCCAACTCCTACTCTCCTCTTCCATTTCCCCAAATCCTTCAGCATTCCAATCCTCCCATCTCCTATCCTAAACTTCCATCCTGTTACCTCGTCTCGGATTCCTCTTCTGCCCGAGTTCCTTTTTCCTTCCTGATACCCTTAACTATTGTTTTACTTTTACTTTTACTTTTAAGAGATTTTTATTTTAACTTTTTCTTATATCTACTTAAATGCTAGACAAAAATCTTAAAACTAGCTAAAAATATCATCTTAATTAACTTACTGGCCCTATGCGGGCGCTCTAAATTAATCTCTAACTTAATTTTAATTGCCTTTCGGCCTAAAAATAACTTAATTTTATCTTATCTGTATTGGGGTTTTATTTTTTACCCAGAAAAAATTAAAAACTAGGTCATCATTATCGTTTTCTTAATCTATCTTAAACTACCTAAAAACTAACTTAAAATAAACTGAAAATAAGCTTAAACTTAATTAATATAAACCTAAAATACTTAAAATTACAACAGCCACAGCAGCCGTTTTTTTTATTACCCTTAACTATTGTCCTATACCATCAAATCCCTATCCATTCCTTCATCCAGTGCCAACCGATATCTTCCCTCCTGCCTATCGCAATCCTATCCCATCCCCTCTCCTATTGTCTTAGTTAACTTTTAAATGCAATAGGTGTTTAAAATTAGAAATGAAAATATATAAATGTTATAATTGAACGTCATTATAAAAAATACTTTCTAACCTCAGTGGGAAAATAGTGTGCATTGCAGCTTTTCTCGTTTTCTTGTACCTAACGTTCTTTCATCAATCTGCTTTGGCAACCTAGCTAACTTTACGTGTTCTTTAAATTCTTAAGCACTAACAAATTATAAAACATAGGAGCTCTTTAAGTTGACCCAGTCGTGGAATTCTTTAAAAAATACGTACCCCTTTCATATCGAATACATATAATAGTCACTACGCATTTTATTAAGCTTATATACATACATGTATAATCGAAATCTGAAACATCCGCACAGAACAAAACCACCACCAAGAATACAAAAAATACGTCTTAAACAAAAAATCATAGCCTACAACAACAACAACATCACCTAATTCTTACTCGTCTCGTAACCAGAACAGACAGAACACCTTCAAAGATTTATAAAAAATAAAAATGGAATATGAAATAGCAAAGAAGAGATCAAAAAATAAGTTATTTGAGCTTCTTAAAGTAACCACAGGGGACCATCGGTCTCAAGAGTCGTTTGAGCAACGTCCGGTGTCCTCTTCTATTTGTAATTATTCAATGCTATATCCCTACTTAAGAAAAGTAATGTACATAAATATCTATCCATTTATAGCACTACTTGAGATATATATATAGCAATACAGAATATACTGTTCTTAAGAGTATAATTTATTTTTCAATTTTAGGATTATTCGAATACACCAACATTCTTTCCCTTTCTATCCCCTCCTACTGACCCCTCCTCGACATATCCTTCCAATACCTAGCTTCCCTTGTTCTCTTCTCATTGGCCGTCCCATGTCCTTCCTACTTACCAATCTCCCAACTCCTACTCTCCTCTTCCATTTCCCCATATCCTTCAGCATTCCAATCCTCCCTTCTCCTATCCTAAACTTCCCATCCTGTTACCACGTCTCGGATTCCTCTCCTGCCCGAGTTCCTTTTTCCTTCCTGATACCCTTAACTATTGTCCTATACCATCAAATCCCTATCACTTCCTTCATCCAGTCCCAATTGATATCTTCCCTCCTGCCTATCGCAATCCTCTCCCATCCCCTCTCCTATTGTTTTAATTAACTTTTGAATAAAATAGGTGTTTAAAATGAGTAAAAATTATTCGATTCCTTTTTATTAATTTACTTTTAACAGAAAAGTAGAAATGAAAATACATAAATGTTATAATTGAACGTCATTATAAAAAATACTTTCTAATCTCTTTATTTTTTATTTTTGTCGAACCAGTAGTACCTCGGTTTATTACCACCAATAACATATTGTCTTGCCTGATTTTACAAACTGTGACTGGATTGTTATATACATATGTTGTTTTAAACAACTATTACGTGCAATAATTTTTGTTCACTTGGTACCAGATATTTTTTTACTTTTATATTTTTGACCTATCTGTGCTATTTTTATTTGATCGACCTCACATATGACTATACAACCACTACCTTATAGTGTTCTCTCCACCTTGTTATCTGAATAACGACCAACTATGTGCAATATAGAGCAAGTTTCCTACGCCACTGACGATATATCCAGAAAACTGTGCTCCCTACAGCAGTACCTTAACAAAAACCCCAACCCTGAACCAACTGTGATATCACAATCTTAATTGATTGAGAAGCTAAACGCTAGGAACTAAGACTTTTTTTATTCTAATAATATTTATTTCTTAAGTTAATTAAATATACAACCCCTGCCACCTGTGATAAAAACTACAAATTGACCTTCAACCCAAACACACTAAGACCTTGCATACACTTTCCAAACCTGAAACTGCCTACAAAACAAAAGGAGAAGCAAAAAAGACCAATTTTTTTGACTACGCCTACACGAGACAACGTTCCATGAAAAGGCAAGTCTCCTCATCGAATGGGTGCTTAAGAAACAAAAATACACCATTGAATACACCTTAATTCAGTTTTCCTTTTTATTTAAAAGTGATTATTAAATGACGCGAGGCCTTACATAGGAATACCTAAACGATACATAAATTTAGGAATACTTAAATGGACATACCTTATATGAGCCCGGGTTGCAGGAGGTTATGATGCATCGGAGATGATACTGGCAAAGATCAAACATATGCCCGCCTTGAGAAACGTGAGTTCTCCCCACTTCAAAAATGCCTACAGCAGAACCCCAAAGTAGATGACAGGTTTATCATGGTATGGGTATTCATCCTTGTGACATAATCCGCCTGCAGGTGATATTGGCCTCTGTTCCGTTGAGTTCTTACTACTAGCAAGAACTTAGGTAATTTAAACTTCAAGAACATATGGTGAACATATCACACAGCCTACCGGTTTATCTTTCCATCGTTATATCAGTATGAGTTGGTTTAGTTTTTGTTGTTCCAAATTTATTCTGCACGAGATGCATAAAGGGTGAAAGTTAAGCAACCTAGAAGTAAGTATCTTTTATCACTGCGACTTCCGATCAGCCAAAGGATATGGGCCGTCTCACCGTGCCTGTAGACACTCCAGAAGAATCCCCAGACCCGGAGTTTTGTTGCGGCCCACCAGAATGGGGAAAAAGTAAAAAAATTAATGTCTCTCTTTTGATTTTCCACAGAGAAAATTAAGTTAATAAAACAAATAATTCCCATATAAAATTGTCCGAACAATACATGCGAAAAAGGCGCACATAAAAAAACCCATTCAAATCCGTGTGTATGTAAAATCACTAGAAAAACATGGGAGAATGAATGAAAAAGAATATGCCAAAATATATTTAAATAGTGATTAAAATATTGATTTAACAGTGATTTTGAATTACATGTATAATTATTTTGGTAGCATGCAATCAGAATCTTAAAAAGTGGATTAAAAAAAATTAATTAACTGAAATTAAATTCAGTAAGAAAAGTTTTTTTCATAAATAAAAGAGAACAAGTAGATAGTGGTATATTCTCTATAACAAAAATTTGGATATGGCCAACGGTTAACGGATAACGGATGAGTACCTCTAAACTAAGTTTTTGCATGCATTGATTTTAATCATTTAAATGAACTTTGAAAATCTTTCTACGAAACAATTACAAACTATACTTAAAGATCGCGGTCTTTCGTATAGGTACAGAGTTAAAACAGATTTAATAGAACGACTTCGAAACTACTTTATGGCTGAAGGGGTAACAAATCAAGAAGGTGACTTAAATAGTGAAATAGGTCTTTTAGAAAAAAACGAAAACTTTAAAGATACAGAAACAGATCAGGATAACGGCTTTAACAGTGAAAAAGATTTTTTAGAAAATAATAAAAAACTTGAAGATTTAAAAACAGATATGAAACAAACTAACAATTTTGTTTTTAAAGATGTTGAAGATTCGTTAGAGCAAAAAAAGTGGCAGAAACGGAAGTTCATAGTTGGGCGGACCTAAAAATAAGTTGTTAAAAGAATTCGGTCAGGTAATATCTAGTCTTTCAGTGCATAGAACTTTAGAATCGAGATGGAAAAACAATAATGAAACATATCTTGAGAACATGTTTCAAATGGAGCAAACCGCAAGTAGAGGTTCCGTTGACGAAGAATCTCTAATCGCGTACATCGTCGCTGGTATACCAGACAGCATTCCTAACAAAACAATTTTATTTGAGGCTAGAACATTTGAAAATTATAAACGAAATTCAAAGTTTACCAAGAAATGAAGCTTCAAAAATCGAAGCAAAATATTGTTGACCGCGTTGCCGCCCCTGTAACTACAAAAAATCAAGAAACAGAAGTTCAAAATTATCGGTGCGTGAATTGCGGTGCAAAAAGCCATAAGACAGACAATTGTCCTGATAAAGCGAAAGGTTCTAGATGTTTCAATTGCAATGAATATGGCCATCTTTCAAAAAACTGTCCCAAAAAAGCCCATTCAAAGTTAATAGAATTTCAGTCCCCACGGTTCACGCTGATCTTAAAATTGATAACGTAACGTTTTCCGGTTTAATTGATACCGGTAGTTAATTGTGTTTAATAAAGAAATTCGTTTTCGAAAGCTTAGGAAAAAAAATACAAAGTGCAGGGACAGTACTTGCTGGATTGGGACAGGAAGCACGAAAGTCTATAGGCTCACTTGAATTAAGAGTCCAAATACAAGAAGCGATGTATAAGCTAAACTTTGACGTAGTACCAGACGACTGGATTTCAGAAGATGTTATAATTGGCACGGAAATATTGGAATACGCAGACATAGATATACGCAACAAAACGATCAAACTTACACCTATACCCTGGAATTACTTATGCGTCGAAAACTTTGAAAATAATTTGAATAAAATTGATCCCTGTGTTTTTGAAAACAACACAGATAATTTTGTAAATATCGAAGATTCTACAATAAAGGATTGTTTGAAGAATCTTATCGAATCATTCACCCCAAAACAACAATAGAATCATGCGTAAAAATGACCATTTTGCTTGAAGACGAAAAACCAATTTATCAACAGCCACGTAGGTTAGCCCCAAAGGAAAGGAATTTGTAACCGAACAAACCTCAAAATGGTTAGAAGAAGGTATTATTGTTCCAAACAATTCGGATTTTGCAAGCCCAATTGTCCTTGCAAAAAAAAAGATGCAACTTACCGTTTATGCATAGATTATCGTAAACTGAATTCTAAAACTATAAAAAAAAGATTCCCGTTACTTACCGCTCATGGAGGATGTATTAGACGAATTGTACAATGCCCGAGTCGTTACTATTTAGATCTAAAAGATGGATTCTTCCACGTCGATATAGATTCTCAAAGTCAAAAATATACGTCATTTGTGACGCCAGATGCACAATATGAATTTCGTAAGGTTCCTTTCGGACTTTGTAACGCTCCATCTACGTTTCAAGAATTTATTAACATATTATAAATATATATCAAATCAAACGATTAATTTTTAAGAAATAAATACGTATCTATGTTGACGATATAGCAACGCAAAATGAATACGAAACTTTGGCTACGTTAAAAGAGGTTTTAAAATTAGCTGAGGAGCACGGCTTAAGAATAAAATGGGAAAAATGTAAATTAATTTCACGCTCTATAGAATTTCTGGGCCACATAGTTCAAAATGGTTCTATTAGACCTTCGATAGAAAAAACTAAAGCAGTTCGATGCTTCCCTTAGCCAAAGAACATAAAACAACTGCAGAGTTTCCTTGGTTTAACTGGGGTTTTCCGTAAATTTATACCAAATTACTCTACAATAGCAAAACCACTCACAGAGCTAACTAGAAACTCCTCTTCTTCCTTCCATTTTGGATACGATAAAAAAAATACAAAGTGCAGGATTCGGACAGGAAGCACGAAAGTCTATAGGCTCACTTGAATTAAGAGTCCAAATACAAGAAGCCATGTATAAGCTAAACTTTGACGTAGTACCAGACGACTGGATTTCAGAAGATGTTATAACTGGCACGGAAATATTGGAATACGAAGACATAGATATACGCAACAAAACGATCAAACTTACACCTATACCCTGGAATTACTTATGCGTCGAAAACTTTGAAAATAATTTGAATAAAATTGATCCCTGTGTTTTTGAAAACAACACAGATAATTTTGTAAATATCGAAGATTCTACAATAAAGGATTGTTTGAAGAATCTTATCGAATCATTCACCCCAAAACAACAATAGAATCATGCGTAAAAATGACCATTTTGCTTGAAGACGAAAAACCAATTTATCAACAGCCACGTAGGTTAGCCCCAAAGGAAAGGAATTTGTAACCTAAAAAACCTCAAAATGGTTAGAAGAAGGTATTATTGTTCCAAACAATTCGGATTTTGCAAGCCCAATTGTCCTTGCAAAAAAAAAAGATGCAACTTACCGTTTATGCATAGATTATCGTAAACTGAATTCTAAAACTATAAAAAAAAGATTCCCGTTACCGCTCATGGAGGA
The DNA here is from genome assembly GCA_963971375.1 of Platycheirus rosarum. Lineage (NCBI taxonomy): Eukaryota > Metazoa > Arthropoda > Insecta > Diptera > Syrphidae > Platycheirus > Platycheirus rosarum. The sequence goes on from OZ020507.1 coordinate 90,780,870, forward strand.
TGTATTAGACGAATTGTACAATGCCCGAGTCGTTACTATTTAGATCTAAAAGATGGATTCTTCCACGTCGATATAGATTTTCAAAGTCAAAAATATACGTCATTTGTGACGCCAGATGCACAATATGAATTTCGTAAGGTTCCTTTCGGACTTTGTAACGCTCCAACTACGTTTCAAGAATTTATTAACAGATTATAAATATATATCAAATCAAACGATTAATTTTTAAGAAACAAACACGTATCTATGTTGACGATATAGCAACGCAAAATGAATACGAAACTTTGGCTACGTTAAAAGAAGTTTTAAAATTAGCTGAGGAGCACGGCTTAAGAATAAAATGGCAAAAATGCAAATTAATGTCACGCTCTATCGAATTTCTGGGCCACATAGTTCAAAATGGTTCTATTAGACCTTCGATAGAAAAAACTAAAGCAGTTCGATGCTTCCCTTAGCCAAAGAACATAAAACAACTGCAGAGTTTCCTTGGTTTAACTGGGGTTTTCCGTAAATTTATACCAAATTACTCTACAATAGCAAAACCACTCACAGAGCTAACTAGAAACTCCTCTTCTTCCTTCCATTTTGGATACGAATAAATAAAGGAATTATTATGTCGTGAACCAGTCTTGAAAATTTTTAATCCAAATTTAAGCACAGAGCTGCATACAGATGCAAGCAAAATAGGCCTCGGAGCAGTTCTTCTGCAACGACATGAAGATGCTTTGCATCCAACATTTTATTTGAGCTTTAAAACAAAACCCGCTGAAGAAAATTACAGTAGTTACGAATTGGCAGTACTGGCCATCGTAAAATCATTGAAAAAGCTACGCGTTTACTTAATTGGCCTAACATTCAAAATCTACACCGATTGCCAAGCGTTTCATTTAACGATGAAGAAAAAAGATCTGTGCTCCAGAGTTGCCAGATGGGCACTTCAACTCGAAGAATTTGACTGCCAAGTATTGCACAGGCCGGCTAAAGCTATGAAGCATGTTGATGGTTTGAGTCATGTTCTTACAGTAACGAGGATTGAAACAGGGATTATACATCAAGTACGAAATGCACAAAGTTATGCAAACTTATACTCAACGTTCTGGAAAGGGATAACTATGAAGACTATATGAACAGGAACGGTGTTTTGTACAAATTTGCTAAGGGGACGTATTTACTAGTCATTCCAAAAAATTTGCAGAAGGAAATAATTCGAGGTATACATGAAATTGGGCACATCAATGCACAGAAAGTCGAAGCCGTCTTGAATCAGGATTACTACATACCTAACGCTTGAAAAAAAATTAATGACGTTATCTCAAATTGTGTTGCATGTATTCTTGCAGTAAAAATAAAAGGCACGACTGGGTCGCACGTACTTGCTCTTATGTGCTAATCCTTTTTAAGTGCAGGCGTCTTTTTGACAAAGATTTTATTTTAATATTTTTTGTATGACGTGCAACTTCCTTAGAATCGTTTTGGGGTGAAGCTCGAACGAACATGCGTCACGACAAAGGGATAAACACATAAATATATAGGATTGTTAGCTTTTGCAGTTTTTTAGTGTAGTATTATCTTTCCACTTGCTGCTTACTGTTTATAATATAATTTGCTAATAGAAAGATACAAAGAACTTTTTTCAGTTAAATTTTCATTTTGGTATGGAAAAATTTGAACAACTGGCATAAAGATTCGTCGGAATCAGCAGTATGGCAATAATGCTAGGTAAGGGGACCTTTATACGTCCCAATATGGGACCAATGGAATTTATAAAGGATTTAGGTACCTATAATAAGGTTGGAAGGAAGGTAGGTACTAAAATTAAGATACGTGTTCCAACTACTGTTAAGCCAGTAGGTATAGAGACAATATTAAAAGTTAACACAGTGGTTTTGTTTATTTATAGGAAGGTGTAAACTTTTGTTTTCTCGATTGAAATTTTTGCATTCAGTAGTAATTGAATAGTTTTTTTTATTTGTTAGTTGTTTTTGTGTGTTTATCAAAGGCTTCCTTATTCATTCTGTGCTTTTATGATGATGAAAAATACTTTAAAATACGTAAGTATGTATGTAATGTAGGTTGTCACTTTCTTTTATTTGACTAATGGTTTGGCTAGGGCTTAGCCGAGCAATATGAAATAAAATGTTGGGGAAAAAAATTTATGAATTCAAAAAAACACTACTCATAACGTTTTTTTGGAAAAAATGTTGTAAGCCATCTTATTTCTTTTGCTGTTTTCTATTTTATGAATTTTTCATTTCAAAATCGTTCGACCAGTTTTTTCAAAAAAATGTTTTTTTTGAAAAACTTTTCGAAAACATATTTTAAAATTTGTTTTAGTATGTCAATTTTAAGAAATCTATAGATTATACTAGGAGAAAAATTAAAAAAAAAATCTATAGATCGGTTTTCAAAATATTCAAAAAACAAAATATTTTTTTAAAAAAATTATTAAAATTTAAAAAAAATGTTTTTGAAAATTTTGATAAGCAATATTATTTAAATCATAAAACACTACATATTTTGAAAATTTCATCAAAATCCGTCAATTAGTTAACGAGAAAGTCTGATTTTAAAAAACCGGTCATATGGGAGGTACCGTTATAAAACTTTTTCTGAAAAATCCATTAAAATTAAAAGATAGATTTTGCACAGAAAACATCATTTTGAAAGTTTAATCAAAATCGTAGGAGCCGTTTTCGAGAAAAATAAGTTTTTTTAATAAAAGTTATATGGCAGGTACCGTTAGTTTTGGAGCTAGAATGCCAATTCCAAAAACTGTCGGGTAGAGCACTCTAAAAATACTATATACCAAGTTTGAATCAAATCGGCCCAACCGTTTAGGCTGTAGATATCGATACGGACAGACAGACAGACAGACAGACAGACAGACAGACGGACGGAATTTCCGGACCCACTTTTTTTGACTTCTCTATCATCGTAATATCATGTTTGATTGTTAGAATTTTTTTTTTTTTTTTTACGAATGCATAACTTGCCTTATAGTCCCTATAATCGCAAGTAAAAATTAATGACGTTATCTCAAATTGTGTTGCATGTATTCCTGCAGTAAAAAAAAGTGGGAAGCAAGAGGGTTATTTAAATCCAATCGACAAAATGTATATTCCTTTACATACATATCATATGGATCATCTTGGGCCGATGCCTTCTACAGGAAAGAACTACAAGCACCTTTTTGTGATTATGGATGCATTCACCAAATTTGTTTGGATGTTCCCGGTCAAATCCACAACGACTGAAGAAGTTCTTAAAAAGTTAAGTTTAGTTGAAGATATTTTTGGAAATCCACATCGAATAATTACTGATAAAGGATCTGCGTTTACGTCAACAGCTTTTCAAGAATACACCGAAAAGAAAAACATACGGCATCTACGAATAACTACTGGCGTACCGAGAGGAAACGGTCAAGTGGAAAGGATGAACCGAATAATTATTGAGATGCTGACCAAAATGTCAATCGAAAACCCATTAAAATAGTATGAACATGTACCGAAACTTCAAAGGACAATTAATTCTACAGTATCCAGAACAACAATGAAAACCCCTTTCAAACTTTTAATTGGCGTACCTATGAGAACTGAAGAAGACATCAAACTGTCCGAGCTACTTGAAGATGAGATGAGAAACGAGTTCGAGTCAAGTAGAGCTTAATCCGAACACCAATGGCTTACAAGAAAAACAAAGAACGAGAAGAACAGAAAGGAAAAGCGATAACGTGAGGAGATGAGTACGGTTACGGTCACGGTCACGACAAGTTGATTCCCACAAACATATTTTATGAATTATTAATTTTCTTAAATTTCTGAATTATTTGTTTAATTTTATTTTTAAAACTCTTTTATTTTTTTGATAAATAATTGAACTTTAATTGTGCGTTTAATCGACGAATTACCCACACTAAATCTAGCAGTGTTCTCCACGTGGTGTCAGAAGTGGGATAACCCCCTGCCTCGTTTAGTTAATTTAAGAATATGCCAAAATATATTTAAATGGTGAATAAAATATTGATTTAACAGTGATTTTGAATTACATATATAATTATTTTGGTAGCATGCAATAAGAATCTTAAAAATTGGATTAAAAAAAAATTAATTAACTGAAATTAAATTCAGTAAGAAAATTTTTTTTCATAAATAAAAGAGAACAAGTAGTGGTATATTCTCTATAACAAAATTTTGGATATGGCCAACGGTTAACGGATAACGGATGAGTACCTCTAAAATAAGTTTTTGCATGCATTGATTTTAATCATTTAAATAAACTTTGAAAATCTGTCTACGAAACAATTACAGACTATACTTAAAGATCGCGGTCTTTCGTATGGGTACAGAGTTAAAACAGATTTAATAGAACGACTTCGAAACTACTTTATGGCTGAAGGGGTAACAAATCAAGAAGGTGACTTAAATAGTGAAATAGGTCTTTTAGAAAAGAACGAAAACTTTAAAGATACAGAAACAGATCAGGATAACGGCTTTAACAGTGAAAAAGATCTTTTAGAAAATAATACCAAAACTTGAAGATTTAAAAACAGATATGACACAAACTAACGATTTTGTTTTTAAAGATGTTGAAGATTCGTTAGAGCAATTTAATGGGGAAACGGGTAAAAGTGGCAGAAACGGAAGTTCATAGTTGGGCGGACCTAAAAATAAGTTGTTAAAAGAATTCGGTCAGGTAATGTCTAGTCTTTCAGTGCATAGAACTTTAGAATCGAGACGGAAAAACAATAATGAAACATATCTTGAGAACATGTTTCAAATGGAGCAAACCGCAAGTAGAGGTTCCGTTGACGAAGAATCTCTAATCGCGTACATCGTCGCTGGTATACCAGACAGCATTCCTAACAAAACAATTTTATTTGAGGCTAGAACATTTGAAAATTTAAAAACGAAATTCAAAGTTTACCAAGAAATGAAGCTTCAAAAATCGAAGCAAAATATTGTTGACCGCGTTGCCGCCCTTGTAACTACAAAAAATCGCGAAACAGAATTTCAAAATTATCGGTGCGTGAATTGCGGTACACAAAGCCATAAGACAGACAATTGTCCTGATAAAGCGAAAGGTTCTAGATGTTTCAATTGCAATGAATATGGCCATCTTTCAAAAAACTGTCCCAAAAAAAGCCCATTCAAAGTTAATAGAATTTCAGTCCCCACGGTTCACGCTGATCTTAAAATTGATAACGTAACGTTTTCCGCTTTAATTGATACAGGTAGTTAATTGTGTTTAATAAAGAAATTCGTTTTCGAAAGCTTAGGAAAAAAATACAAAGTGCAGGATTGGGACAGGAGGCACGAAAGTCTATAGGCTCACTTGAATTAAGAGTCCAAATACAAGAAGCGATGTATAAGCTAAACTTTGACGTAGTACCAGACGACTGGATTTCAGAAGATGTTATAATTGGCACGGAAATATTGGAATACGCAGACATAGATATACGCAACAAAACGATCAAACTTACACCTATACCCTGGAATTACTTATGCGTCGAAAACTTTGAAAATAATTTGAATAAAATTGATCCCTGTGTTTTTGAAAACAACACAGATAATTTTGAAAATATCGAAGATTCTACAATAAAGGATTGTTTGAAGAATCTTATCGAATCATTCACCCCAAAACAACAATAGAATCATGCGTAAAAATGACCATTTTGCTTGAAGACGAAAAACCAATTTATCAACAGCCACGTAGGTTAGCCCCAAAGGAAAGGAATTTGTAACCGAACAAACCTCAAAATGGTTAGAAGAAGGTATTACTGTTCCAAACAATTCAGATTTTGCAAGCCCAATTTTCCTTGCAAAAAAAAGATGCAACTTATCGTTTATGCATAGATTATCGTAAACTGAATTCTAAAACTATAAAAAAAAGATTCCCGTTACCGCTCATGGAGGATGTATTAGACGAATTGTACAATTCCCGAGTCGTTACTATTTAGATCTAAAAGATGGATTCTTCCACGTCGATATAGATTCTCAAAGTCAAAAATATACGTAATTTGTGACGCCAGATGCACAATATGAATTTCGTAAGGTTCCTTTCGGACTTTGTAACGCTCCATCTACGTTTCAAGAATTTATTAACAAATTATAAATATATATCAAATCAAACGATTAACTTTTAAGAAACAAATACGTATCTATGTTGACGATATAGCAACGTAAAATGAATACGAAACTTTGGCTACGTTAAAAGAGGTTTTAAAATTAGCTGAGGAGCACGGCTTAAGAATAAAATGGGAAAAATGCAAATTAATGTCACGCTCTATCGAATTTCTGGGCCACATAGTTCAAAATGGTTCTATTAGACCTTCGATAGAAAAAACTAAAGCAGTTCGATGCTTCCTTTAGCCAAAGAACATAAAACAACTGCAGAGTTTCCTTGGTTTAACTGGGGTTTTCCGTAAATTTATACCAAATTACTCTACAATAGCAAAACCACTCACAGAGCTAACTAGAAACTCCTCTTCTTCCTTCCATTTTGGATGCGATAAAAAAATACAAAGTGCAGGATTGGGACAGGAAGCACGAAAGTCTATAGGCTTACTTGAATTAAGAGTCCAAATACAAGAAGCGATGTATAAGCTAAACTTTGACGTAGTACCAGACGACTGGATTTCAGAAGATGTTATAATTGGCACGGAAATATTGGAATACGCAGACATAGATATACGCAACAAAACGATCAAACTTACACCTATACCCCGGAATTACTTATGCGTCGAAAACTTTGAAAATAATTTGAATAAAATTGATCCCTGTGTTTTTGAAAACAACACAGATAATCTTGTAAATATCGAAGATTCTACAATAAAGGATTGTTTGAAGAATCTTATCGAATCATTCACCCCAAAACAACAATAGAATCATGCGTAAAAATGACCATTTTGCTTGAAGAAGAAAAACCAATTTATCAACAGCCACGTAGGTTAGCCCCAAAGGAAAGGAATTTGTAACCGAACAAACCTCAAAATGGTTAGAAGAAAGTATTATTGTTCCAAACAATTCGGATTTTGCAAGGACAATTGGGCTTGCAAAAAAAAAGATGCAACTTACCGTTTATGCATAGATTATCGTAAACTGAATTCTAAAACTATAAAAAAAAGATTCCCGTTACCGCTCATGGAGGATGTATTAGACGAATTGTACAATTCCCGAGTCGTTACTATTTAAATCTAAAAGATGTATTCTTCCACGTCGATATAGATTCTCAAAGTCAAAAATATACGTAATTTGTGACGCCAGATGCACAATATGAATTTCGTAAGGTTTCTTTCGTACTTTGTAACGCTCCATCTACGTTTCAAGAATTTATTAACAAATTATAAATATATATCAAATCAAACGATTAATTTTTAAGAAACAAATACGTATCTATGTTGACGATATAGCAACGCAAAATGAATACGAAACTTTGGCTACGTTAAAAGAGGTTTTAAAATTAGCTGAGGAGCACGGCTTAAGAATAAAATGGGAAAAATGCAAATTAATGTCACGCTCTATCGAATTTCTGGGCCACATAGTTCAAAATGGTTCTATTAGACCTTCGATAGAAAAAACTAAAGCAGTTCGATGCTTCCCTTAGCCAAAGAACATAAAACAACTGCAGAGTTTCCTTCGTTTTGCTGGGGTTTTCCGTAAATGTATACCAAATTACTCTACAATAGCAAAACCACTCACAGAGCTAACTAGAAACTCCTCTTCTTCCTTCCATTTTGGATACGATAAAAAAAATACAAAGTGCAGGATTGGGACAGGAAGCACGAAAGTCTATAGGCTCACTTGAATTAAGAGTCCAAATACAAGAAGCGATGTATAAGCTAAACTTTGACGTAGTACCAGACGACTGGATTTCAGAAAATGTTATAATTGGCACGGAAATATTGGAATACGCAGACATAGATATACGCAACAAAGCGATCAAACTTACACCTATACCCTGGAATTACTTATGCGTCGAAAACTTTGAAAATAATTTGAATAAAATTGATCCCTGTGTTTTTGAAAACAACACAGATAATTTTGAAAATATCGAAGATTCTACAATAAAGGATTGTTTGAAGAATCTTATCGAATCATTCACCCCAAAACAACAATAGAATCATGCGTAAAAATGACCATTTTGCTTGAAGACGAAAAACCAATTTATCAACAGCCACGTAGGTTAGCCCCAAAGGAAAGGAATTTGTAACCGAACAAACCTCAAAATGGTTAGAAGAAGGTATTATTGTTCCAAACAATTCAGATTTTGCAAGCCCAATTGTCCTTGCAAAAAAAAGATGCAACTTATCGTTTATGCATAGATTATCGTAAACTGAATTCTAAAACTATAAAAAAAAGATTCCCGTTACCGCTCATGGAGGATGTATTAGACGAATTGTACAATTCCCGAGTCGTTACTATTTAGATCTAAAAGATGGATTCTTCCACGTCGATATAGATTCTCAAAGTCAAAAATATACGTCATTTGTGACGCCAGATGCACAATATGAATTTCGTAAGGTTCCTTTCGGACTTTGTAACGCTCCATCTACGTTTCAAGAATTTATTAACAAATTATAAATATATATCAAATCAAACGATTAACTTTTAAGAAACAAATACGTATCTATGTTGACGATATAGCAACGCAAAATGAATACGAAACTTTGGCTACGTTAAAAGAGGTTTTAAAATTAGCTGAGGAGCACGGCTTAAGAATAAAATGGGAAAAATGCAAATTAATGTCACGCTCTATCGAATTTCTGGGCCACATAGTTCAAAATGGTTCTATTAGACCTTCGATAGAAAAAACTAAAGCAGTTCGATGCTTCCTTTAGCCAAAGAACATAAAACAACTGCAGAGTTTCCTTGGTTTAACTGGGGTTTTCCGTAAATTTATACCAAATTACTCTACAATAGCAAAACCACTCACAGAGCTAACTAGAAACTCCTCTTCTTCCTTCCATTTTGGATGCGATAAAAAAAATACAAAGTGCAGGATTGGGACAGGAAGCACGAAAGTCTATAGGCTTACTTGAACTAAGAGTCCAAATACAAGAAGCGATGTATAAGCTAAACTTTGACGTAGTACCAGACGACTGGATTTCAGAAGATGTTATAATTGGCACGGAAATATTGGAATACGCAGACATAGATATACGCAACAAAACGATCAAACTTACACCTATGCCCTGGAATTACTTATGCGTCGAAAACTTTGAAAATAATTTGAATAAAATTGATCCCTGTGTTTTTGAAAACAACACAGATAATCTTGTAAATATCGAAGATTCTACAATAAAGTATTGTTTGAAGAATCTTATCGAATCATTCACCCCAAAACAACAATAGAATCATGCGTAAAAATGACCATTTTGCTTGAAGACGAAAAACCAATTTATCAACAGCCACGTAGGTTAGCCCCAAAGGAAAGGAATTTGTAACCGAACAAACCTCAAAATGGTTAGAAGAAGGTATTATTGTTCCAAACAATTCGGATTTTGCAAGCCCAATTGTCCTTGCAAAAAAAAAAAAGATGCAACTTACCGTTTATGCATAGATTATCGTAAACTGAATTCTAAAACTATAAAAAAAAGATTCCCGTTACCGCTCATGGAGGATGTATTAGACGAATTGTACAATGCCCGAGTCGTTACTATTTAGATCTAAAAGATGTATTCTTCCACGTCGATATAGATTCTCAAAGTCAAAAATATACGTCATTTGTGACGCCAGATGCACAATATGAATTTCGTAAGGTTCCTTTCGGACTTTGTAACGCTCCATCTACGTTTCAAGAATTTATTAACATATTATAAATATATATCAAATCAAACGATTAATTTTTAAGAAACAAATACGTATCTATGTTGACGATATAGCAACGCAAAATGAATACGAAACTTTGGCTACGTTAAAAGAGGTTTTAAAATTAGCTGAGGAGCACGGCTTGAGAATAAAATGGGAAAAATGTAAATTAATTTCACGCTCTATCGAATTTCTGGGCCACATAGTTCAAAATGGTTCTATTAGACCTTCGATAGAAAAAACTAAAGCAGTTCGATGCTTCCCTTAGCCAAAGAACATAAAACAACTGCAGAGTTTCCTTCGTTTAACTGGGGTTTTCCGTAAATTTATACCAAATTACTCTACAATAGCAAAACCACTCACAGAGCTAACTAGAAACTCCTCTCCTTCCTTCCATTTTGTTAACGAATAAATAAAGGAATTATTATGTCGTGAACCAGTCTTGAAAATTTTTAATCCAAATTTAAGCACAGAGCTGCATACAGATGCAAGCAAAATAGGCCTCGGAGCAGTTCTTCTGCAACGACATGAAGATGCTTTGCATCCAACATTTTATTTGAGCTTTAAAACAAAACCTGCGGAAGAAAATTACAGTAGTTACGAATTGGCAGTACTGGCCATCGTAAAATCATTTAAAAAGCTACGCGTTTACTTAATTGGCCTAACATTCAAAATCTACACCGATTGCCAAGCGTTTCATTTAACGATGAAGAAAAAAGATCTGTGCTCCAGAGTTGCCAGATTGGCACTTCAACTCGAAGAATTTGACTGCCAAGTATTGCACAGGCCGGCTAAAGCTATGAAGCATGTTGATGATTTGAGTCATGTTCTTACAGTAACGAGGATTGAAACAGGGATTATACATCAAGGACGAAATGCACAAAGTTATGCAAACTTATACTTAACGTTCTGGAAAGGGATAACTATGAAGACTATATGAACTGGAACGGTGTTTTGTACAAATTTGCTAAGGGGCGTATTTACTAGTCATTCCAAAAAATTTGCAGAAGGAAATAATTCGAGGTATACATGAAATTGGGCACATCAATGCACAGAAAGTCGAAGCCGTCTTGAATCAGGATTACTACATACCTAACGCTTGAAAAAAAATTAATGACGTTATCTCAAATTGTGTTGCATGTATTCCTGCAGTAAAAAAAAGTGGGAAGCAAGAGGGTTATTTAAATCCAATCGACAAAATGTATATTCCTTTACATACATATCATATGGATCATCTTGGGCCGATGCCTTCTACAGGAAAGAACTACAAGCACCTTTTTGTGATTATGGATGCATTCACCAAATTTGTTTGGATGTTCCCGGTCAAATCCACAACGACTGAAGAAGTTCTTAAAAAGTTAAGTTTAGTTGAAGATATTTTTGGAAATCCACATCGAATAATTACTGATAAAGGATCTGCGCTTACGTCAACAGCTTTTCATGAATACACCGAAAAGAAAAACATACGGCATCTACGAACTACTGGCGTACCGAGAGGAAACAGTCAAGTGGAAAGGATGAACCGAATAATTATTGAGATGCTGACCAAAATGTCAATCGAAAACCCATTAAAATGATATCAACATGTACCGAAACTTCAAAGGACAATTAATTCTACAGTATCCAGAACAACAATGAAAACCCCTTTCGAACTTTTAATTGGCGTACCTATGAGAACTGAAGAAGACATCAAACTGTCCGAGCTACTTGAAGATGAGATGAGAAACGAGTTCGAGTCAAGTAGAGCTTAATCCGAACACCAATGGCTTACAAGAAAAACAAAGAACGAGAAGAACAGAAAGGAAAAGCGATAACGTGAGGAGATGAGTACGGTTACGGTCACGGTCACGACAAGTTGATTCCCACAAACATATTTTATGAATTATTAATTTTCTTAAATTTCTGAATTATTTGTTTAATTTTATTTTTAAAACTCTTTTATTTTTTTGATAAATAATTGAACTTTAATTGTGCGTTTAATCGACGAATTACCCACACTAAATCTAGCAGTGTTCTCCACGTGGTGTCAGAAGTGGGATAACCCCCTGCCTCGTTTAGTTAATTTAAGAATATGCCAAAATATATTTAAATGGTGAATAAAATATTGATTTAACAGTGATTTTGAATTACATATATAATTATTTTGGTAGCATGCAATAGGAATCTTAAAAATTGGATTAAAAAAAAATTAATTAACTGAAATTAAATTCAGTAAGAAAATTTTTTTTCATAAATAAAAGAGAACAAGTAGTGGTATATTCTCTATAACAAAATTTTGGATATGGCCAACGGTTAACGGATAACGGATGAGTACCTCTAAAATAAGTTTTTGCATGCATTGATTTTAATTAATGAACTTTGAAAATCTTTCTACGAAACAATTACAGACTATACTTAAAGATCGCGGTCTTTCGTATTGGTACAGAGTTAAAACAGATTTAATAGAACGACTTCGAAACTACTTTATGGCTGAAGGGGTAACAAATCAAGAAGGTGACTTAAATAGTGAAATAGGTCTTTTAGAAAAGAACGAAAACTTTAAAGATACAGAAACAGATCAGGATACCGGCTTTAACAGTGAAAAAGATCTTTTAGAAAATAATACCACAACTTGAAGATTTAAAAACAGATATGACACAAACTAACAATTTTGTTTTTAAAGATGTTGAAGATTCGTTAGAGCAATTTAATGGGGAAACGGGTAAAAGTGTTGACGCCTGGTTGAAGAATTTAGAAGACATCGCCATAGTGTGTGGTTGGAATGAGATTCAACGGTATTTATACGCGAGGATATTGCTGAAGGGTGCAGCCAAACTTGCGATAGAGGCAGAAACGGAAGTTCATAGTTGGGCGGACCTAAAAAAAAGTTGTCAAAAGAATTCGGTCAGGTAATGTCTAGTCTTTCAGTACATAGAACTTTAGAATCGAGACGGAAAAACAATAATGAAACATATCTTGAGTACATGTTTCAAATGAAGCCAACCGCAAGTAGAGGTTCCGTTGACGAAGAATCTTTAGTCGCGTACATCGTCGCTGGTATACTAGACAGCATTCCTAACAAAACAATTTTATTTGAGGCTAGAACATTTGAAGACTTAAAAACGAAATTCAAGGTTTACCAAGAAATGAAGCTTCAAAAATCGAAGCAAAATAGTGTTGACCGCGTTGCCGCCCTTGTAACTACAAAAAATCGCGAAACAGAATTTCAAAATTATCGGTGCGTGAATTGCGGTGCAAAAAGCCATAAGACAGACAATTATCCTGATAAAGCGAAAGGTTCTAGATGTTTCAATTGCAATGAATATGGCCATCTTTCAAAAAACTGTCCCAAAAAAAGCCCATTCAAAGTTAATAGAATTTCAGTCCCCACGGTTCACGCTGATCTTAAAATTGATAACGTAACGTTTTCCGCTTTAATTGATACAGGTAGTTAATTGTGTTTAATAAAGAAATTCGTTTTCGAAAGCTTACGAACAAAATACAAAGTGCAGGATTGGGACAGGAAGCACGAAAGTCTATAGGCTCACTTGAATTAAGAGTCCAAATACAAGAAGCGATGTATAAGCTAAACTTTGACGTAGTACCAGACGACTGGATTTCAGAAGATGTTATAATTGGCACGGAAATATTGGAATACGCAGACATAGATATACGCAACAAAACGATCAAACTTACACCTATACCCTGGAATTACTTATGCGTCGAAAACTTTGAAAATAATTTGAATAAAATTGATCCCTGTGTTTTTGAAAACAACACAGATAATTTTGAAAATATCGAAGATTCTACAATAAAGGATTGTTTGAAGAATCTTATCGAATCATTCACCCCAAAACAACAATAGAATCATGCGTAAAAATGACCATTTTGCTTGAAGACGAAAAACCAATTTATCAACAGCCACGTAGGTTAGCCCCAAAGGAAAGGAATTTGTAACCGAACAAACCTCAAAATGGTTAGAAGAAGGTATTATTGTTCCAAACAATTCAGATTTTGCAAGCCCAATTGTCCTTGCAAAAAAAAAGATGCAACTTATCGTTTATGCATAGATTATCGTAAACTGAATTCTAAAGCTATAAAAAAAAGATTCCCGTTACCGCTCATGGAGGATGTATTAGACGAATTGTACAATTCCCGAGTCGTTACTATTTAGATCTAAAAGATGGATTCTTCCACGTCGATATAGATTCTCAAAGTCAAAAATATACGTCATTTGTGACGCCAGATGCACAATATGAATTTCGTAAGGTTCCTTTCGGACTTTGTAACGCTCCATCTACGTTTCAAGAATTTATTAACAAATTATAAATATATATCAAATCAAACGATTAACTTTTAAGAAACAAATACGTATCTATGTTGACGATATAGCAACGTAAAATGAATACGAAACTTTGGCTACGTTAAAAGAGGTTTTAAAATTAGCTGAGGAGCACGGCTTAAGAATAAAATGGGAAAAATGTAAATTAATGTCACGCTCTATCGAATTTCTGGGCCACATAGTTCAAAATGGTTCTATTAGACCTTCGATAGAAAAAACTAAAGCAGTTCGATGCTTCCTTTAGCCAAAGAACATAAAACAACTGCAGAGTTTCCTTGGTTTAACTGGGGTTTTCCGTAAATTTATACCAAATTACTCTACAATAGCAAAACCACTCACAGAGCTAACTAGAAACTCCTCTTTTTCCTTCCATTTTGGATGCGATAAAAAAATACAAAGTGCAGGATTGGGACAGGAAGCACGAAAGTCTATAGGCTTACTTGAATTAAGAGTCCAAATACAAGAAGCGATGTATAAGCTAAACTTTGACGTAGTACCAGACGACTGGATTTCAGAAGATGTTATAATTGGCACGGAAATATTGGAATACGCAGACATAGATATACGCAACAAAACGATCAAACTTACACCTATACCCTGGAATTACTTATGCGTCGAAAACTTTGAAAATAATTTGAATAAAATTGATCCCTGTGTTTTTGAAAACAACACAGATAATCTTGTAAATATCGAAGATTCTACAATAAAGGATTGTTTGAAGAATCTTATCGAATCATTCACCCCAAAACAACAATAGAATCATGCGTAAAAATGACCATTTTGCTTGAAGAAGAAAAACCAATTTATCAACAGCCACGTAGGTTAGCCCCAAAGAAAACGAATTTGTAACCGAACAAAACTCAAAATGGTTAGAAGAAAGTATTATTGTTCCAAACAATTCGGATTTTGCAAGGACAATTGGGCTTGCAAAAAAAAAGATGCAACTTACCGTTTATGCATAGATTATCGTAAACTGAATTCTAAAACTATAAAAAAAAGATTCCCGTTATCGCTCATGGAGGATGTATTAGACGAATTGTACAATTCCCGAGTCGTTACTATTTAGATCTAAAAGATGGATTCTTCCACGTCGATATAGATTCTCAAAGTCAAAAATATACGTAATTTGTGACGCCAGATGCACAATATGAATTTCGTAAGGTTCCTTTCGGACTTTGTAACGCTCCATCTACGTTTCAAGAATTTATTAACAAATTATAAATATATATCAAATCAAACGATTAACTTTTAAGAAACAAATACGTATCTATGTTGACGATATAGCAACGCAAAATGAATACAAAACTTTGGCTACGTTAAAAGAGGTTTTAAAATTAGCTGAGGAGCACGGCTTAAGAATAAAATGGCAAAAATGCAAATTAATGTCACGCTCTATCGAATTTCTGGGCCACATAGTTCAAAATGGTTCTATTAGACCTTCGATAGAAAAAACTAAAGCAGTTCGATGCTTCCCTTAGCCAAAGAACATAAAACAACTGCAGAGTTTCCTTCGTTTAACTGGGGTTTTCCGTAAATTTATACCAAATTACTCTACAATAGCAAAACCACTCACAGAGCTAACTAGAAACTCCTCTCCTTCCTTCCATTTTGTTAACGAATAAATAAAGGAATTATTATGTCGTGAACCAGTCTTGAAAATTTTTAATCCAAATTTAAGCACAGAGCTGCATACAGATGCAAGCAAAATAGGCCTCGGAGCAGTTCTTCTGCAACGACATGAAGATGCTTTGCATCCAACATTTTATTTGAGCTTTAAAACAAAACCTGCGGAAGAAAATTACAGTAGTTACGAATTGGCAGTACTGGCCATCGTAAAATCATTTAAAAAGCTACGCGTTTACTTAATTGGCCTAACATTCAAAATCTACACCGATTGCCAAGCGTTTCATTTAACGATGAAGAAAAAAGATCTGTGCTCCAGAGTTGCCAGATTGGCACTTCAACTCGAAGAATTTGACTGCCAAGTATTGCACAGGCCGGCTAAAGCTATGAAGCATGTTGATGATTTGAGTCATGTTCTTACAGTAACGAGGATTGAAACAGGGATTATACATCAAGTACGAAATGCACAAAGTTATGCAAACTTATACTTAACGTTCTGGAAAGGGATAACTATGAAGACTATATGAACTGGAACGGTGTTTTGTACAAATTTGCTAAGGGGCGTATTTACTAGTCATTCCAAAAAATTTGCAGAAGGAAATAATTCGAGGTATACATGAAATTGGGCACATCAATGCACAGAAAGTCGAAGCCGTCTTGAATCAGGATTACTACATACCTAACGCTTGAAAAAAAATTAATGACGTTATCTCAAATTGTGTTGCATGTATTCCTGCAGTAAAAAAAAGTGGGAAGCAAGAGGGTTATTTAAATCCAATCGACAAAATGTATATTCCTTTACATACATATCATATGGATCATCTTGGGCCGATGCCTTCTACAGGAAAGAACTACAAGCACCTTTTTGTGATTATGGATGCATTCACCAAATTTGTTTGGATGTTCCCGGTCAAATCCACAACGACTGAAGAAGTTCTTAAAAAGTTAAGTTTAGTTGAAGATATTTTTGGAAATCCACATCGAATAATTACTGATAAAGGATCTGCGCTTACGTCAACAGCTTTTCATGAATACACCGAAAAGAAAAACATACGGCATCTACGAACTACTGGCGTACCGAGAGGAAACAGTCAAGTGGAAAGGATGAACCGAATAATTATTGAGATGCTGACCAAAATGTCAATCGAAAACCCATTAAAATGATATCAACATGTACCGAAACTTCAAAGGACAATTAATTCTACAGTATCCAGAACAACAATGAAAACCCCTTTCGAACTTTTAATTGGCGTACCTATGAGAACTGAAGAAGACATCAAACTGTCCGAGCTACTTGAAGATGAGATGAGAAACGAGTTCGAGTCAAGTAGAGCTTAATCCGAACACCAATGGCTTACAAGAAAAACAAAGAACGAGAAGAACAGAAAGGAAAAGCGATAACGTGAGGAGATGAGTACGGTTACGGTCACGGTCACGACAAGTTGATTCCCACAAACATATTTTATGAATTATTAATTTTCTTAAATTTCTGAATTATTTGTTTAATTTTATTTTTAAAACTCTTTTATTTTTTTGATAAATAATTGAACTTTAATTGTGCGTTTAATCGACGAATTACCCACACTAAATCTAGCAGTGTTCTCCACGTGGTGTCAGAAGTGGGATAACCCCCTGCCTCGTTTAGTTAATTTAAGAATATGCCAAAATATATTTAAATGGTGAATAAAATATTGATTTAACAGTGATTTTGAATTACATATATAATTATTTTGGTAGCATGCAATAGGAATCTTAAAAATTGGATTAAAAAAAAATTAATTAACTGAAATTAAATTCAGTAAGAAAATTTTTTTTCATAAATAAAAGAGAACAAGTAGTGGTATATTCTCTATAACAAAATTTTGGATATGGCCAACGGTTAACGGATAACGGATGAGTACCTCTAAAATAAGTTTTTGCATGCATTGATTTTAATTAATGAACTTTGAAAATCTTTCTACGAAACAATTACAGACTATACTTAAAGATCGCGGTCTTTTGTATTGGTACAGAGTTAAAACAGATTTAATAGAACGACTTCGAAACTACTTTATGGCTGAAGGGGTAACAAATCAAGAAGGTGACTTAAATAGTGAAATAGGTCTTTTAGAAAAGAACGAAAACTTTAAAGATACAGAAACAGATCAGGATACCGGCTTTAACAGTGAAAAAGATCTTTTAGAAAATAATACCAAAACTTGAAGATTTAAAAACAGATATGACACAAACTAACAATTTTGTTTTTAAAGATGTTGAAGATTCGTTAGAGCAATTTAATGGGGAAACGGGTAAAAGTGTTGACGCCTGGTTGAAGAATTTAGAGGACATCGCCATAGTGTGTGGTTGGAATGAGATTCAACGGTATTTATACGCGAGGATATTGCTGAAGGGTGCAGCCAAACTTGCGATAGAGGCAGAAACGGAAGTTCATAGTTGGGCGGACCTAAAAAAAAGTTGTCAAAAGAATTCGGTCAGGTAATGTCTAGTCTTTCAGTACATAGAACTTTAGAATCGAGACGGAAAAACAATAATGAAACATATCTTGAGTACATGTTTCAAATGAAGCCAACCGCAAGTAGAGGTTCCGTTGACGAAGAATCTTTAGTCGCGTACATCGTCGCTGGTATACTAGACAGCATTCCTAACAAAACAATTTTATTTGAGGCTAGAACATTTGAAGACTTAAAAACGAAATTCAAGGTTTACCAAGAAATGAAGCTTCAAAAATCGAAGCAAAATAGTGTTGACCGCGTTGCCGCCCCTGTAACTACAAAAAATCGCGAAACAGAATTTCAAAATTATCGGTGCGTGAATTGCGGTGCAAAAAGCCATAAGACAGACAATTATCCTGATAAAGCGAAAGGTTCTAGATGTTTCAATTGCAATGAATATGGCCATCTTTCAAAAAACTGTCCCAAAAAAAGCCCATTCAAAGTTAATAGAATTTCAGTCCCCACGGTTCACGCTGATCTTAAAATTGATAACGTAACGTTCTCCGCTTTAATTGATACAGGTAGTTAATTGTGTTTAATAAAGAAATTCGTTTTCGAAACCTTACGAACAAAATACAAAGTGCAGGATTGGGACAGGAAGCACGAAAGTCTATAGGCTCACTTGAATTAAGAGTCCAAATACAAGAAGCGATGTATAAGCTAAACTTTGACGTAGTACCAGACGACTGGATTTCAGAAGATGTTATAATTGGCACGGAAATATTGGAATACGCAGACATAGATATACGCAACAAAACGATCAAACTTACACCTATACCCTGGAATTACTTATGCGTCGAAAACTTTGAAAATAATTTGAATAAAATTGATCCCTGTGTTTTTGAAAACAACACAGATAATCTTGTAAATATCGAAGATTCTACAATAAAGGATTGTTTGAAGAATCTTATCGAATCGTACACCCCAAAACAACAATAGAATCATGCGTAAAAATGACCATTTTGCTTGAAGACGAAAAACCAATTTATCAACAGCCACGTAGGTTAGCCCCAAAGGAAAGGAATTTGTAACCGAACAAACCTCAAAATGGTTAGAAGAAGGTATTATTGTTCCAAACAATTCGGATTTTGCAAGCCCAATTGTCCTTGCAAAAAAAAAAGATGCAACTTACCGTATATGCATAGATTATCGTAAACTGAATTCTAAAACTATAGAAATAAAAGGCACGACTGGGTCGCACGTACTTGCTCCCGTGTGCTAATCCTTTTTAGGAACAGGCGTCTTTTTGACAAAGATTTAATTTTAATGTTTTTTTGACGTGCAACTTCTTTAGAATCGTTGTGGTTTGAAGCTCGAACGAACATGAGTCACGATAAAGGGATAAACACATAAATATATAGGATTGTTAGCTGTTGCAGTTTTTTAGTGCATTATCTTTCCACTTGTTGTTTAGTGCTTATAATATAATTTGCTAATAGAAAGATATAAAGGACTTTTTTCAGTTTAATTTTCGTTTTGGTATGAAAAAAATTGAACAACTGACATAAAGATTCGTGGGAATCAGCAGTAGGGCAATAATGCTAGGTATAGGGACCTATATAGGTCCCAATAACAATAATTTACTTTTTGAAATCAAATTAATTAAAATAGCTGAATTATGTTTGATGGATCGATAAACGTATGATGTGGATAGGTATTAATGGAATTTATTAAGGATATTATTTACCTATAATAAGGTTGGAAGGAAGGTAGGTATTAAATATAAGGTAAAGCGACAATATTAAAAGTTAACACAGTGGTTTTGTTTATTTATAGGAAGGTGTAAACTTTTGTTTTCTCGATTGAAATTTTTGCATTCAGTAGTAATCGAATAATTCTTTTTATTTGTTAGTTGTTTTTGTGTGTTTATCATAGGCTCATTATTTATTCTGTGTGCTTTTATGATGATGAAATGCTTTAAAATAGGTAGGTATGTATGCAGGTTGTCACCTTCTTTTATTTGACTAATGGCTAGGCCGAGCAATATGAAATAAAATTTGGGGGAAAATTTTTTATGAAATCAAAAAAACACTATTCATAACGTTTTTTGGAAAAAATGTTGTAAGCCATCTTATGTCTTTTGCTGTTTTATATTTTATGAATTTTTCATTTCAAAATCGTTCGACCAGTTTTTTCAAAAAAATTTTTTTTTTGAAAAACTTTTCGAAAACATATTTTAAATTTTTTTTGAGTATGTCAATTCAAAGAAATCTAAAGCTTATACTAGGAGAAAATTTAAAAAAAAAATCTATTAAACCGTTTTCAAAATATTCAAAAAACAAAATATTTTTTTAAAAAAATTATTAAAAATTAAAAAAAAATGTTTTTGAAAATTTTAAAAAGCAGTATTATGTAAATCATAAAGCTCTACATATTTTGAAAATTTCATCAAAATCCGTCAATCAGTTAACGAGAAAGTCTGATTTTAAAAAACCGGTCATATGGGAGGTACCGTTATAAAACTTTTTCTGAAAAATCCATTATAATAAAAAGATAGATTTTGCACAGAAAACATCATTCTGAAAGTTTTATCAAAATCGTAGGAGCCGTTTTCGAGAAAAATAAGTTTTTCATTAAAAGTTATATGGCAGGTACCGTTAGTTTTGGAGCTAGAATGCCAATTCCAAAAACTGTCGGGTAGAGCACTCTAAAAATACTATATACCAAGTTTAAATCAAATCGGCCCAACCGTATGGGCTGTAGATATCGATACGGACAGACAGACAGACAGACAGACAGACAGACAGACAGACAGACAGACAGACAGACAGACGGACGGAATTTCCGGACCCACTTTTTTTGACTTCTCTATCATCGTAATGGCATGTTTGATTGTTAGAATTTTTTTTTTTTTTTTACGAATGCATAACTTGCCTTATAGTCCCTATAATCGCAAGTAAAAAGATTCCCGTTACCGCTCATGGAGGATGTATTAGACGAATTGTACAATGCCCGAGTCGTTACTATTTAGATCTAAAAGATGGATTCTTCCACGTCGATATAGATTCTCAAAGTCAAAAATATACGTCATTTGTGTGGCACAATATGAATTTCGTAAGGTTCCTTTCGGACTTTGTAACGCTCCATCTACGTTTCAAGAATTTATTAACAAATTATAAATATATATCAAATCAAACGATTAACTTTTAAGAAACAAATACGTATCTATGTTGACGATATAGCAACGTAAAATGAATACGAAACTTTGGCTACGTTAAAAGAGGTTTTAAAATTAGCTGAGGAGCACGGCTTAAGAATAAAATGGGAAAAATGTAAATTAATGTCACGCTCTATCGAATTTCTGGGCCACATAGTTCAAAATGGTTCTATTAGACCTTCGATAGAAAAAACTAAAGCAGTTCGATGCTTCCTTTAGCCAAAGAACATAAAACAACTGCAGAGTTTCCTTGGTTTAACTGGGGTTTTCCGTAAATTAATACCAAATTACTCTACAATAGCAAAACCACTCACAGAGCTAACTAGAAACTCCTCTTCTTCCTTCCATTTTGGATGCGATAAAAAAAATACAAAGTGCAGGATTGGGACAGGAAGCACGAAAGTCTATAGGCTTACTTGAATTAAGAGTCCAAATACAAGAAGCGATGTATAAGCTAAACTTTGACGTAGTACCAGACGACTGGATTTCAGAAGATGTTATAATTGGCACGGAAATATTGGAATACGCAGACATAGATATACGCAACAAAACGATCAAACTTACACCTATACCCTGGAATTACTTATGCGTCGAAAACTTTGAAAATAATTTGAATAAAATTAATCCCTGTGTTTTTGAAAACAACACAGATAATTTTGAAAATATCGAAGATTCTACAATAAAGGATTGTTTGAAGAATCTTATCGAATCATTCACCCCAAAACAACAATAGAATCATGCGTAAAAATGACCATTTTGCTTGAAGACGAAAAACCAATTTATCAACAGCCACGTAGGTTAGCCCCAAAGGAAAGGAATTTGTAACCGAACAAACCTCAAAATGGTTAGAAGAAAGTATTATTGTTCCAAACAATTCGGATGTTGCAAGGACAATTGGGCTTGCAAAAAAAAAGATGCAACTTACCGTTTATGCATAGATTATCGTACACTGAATTCTAAAACTATAAAAAAAAGATTCCCGTTACCGCTCATGGAGGATGTATTAGACGAATTGTACAATGCCCGAGTCGTTACTATTTAGATCTAAAAGATGGATTCTTCCACGTCGATTTAGATTCTCAAAGTCAAAAATATACGTAATTTGTGACGCCAGATGCACAATATGAATTTCGTAAGGTTCCTTTCGGACTTTGTAACGCTCCATCTACGTTTCTAGAATTTATTAACAAATTATAAATATATATCAAATCAAACGATTATTTTTTAAGAAACAAATACGTATCTATGTTGACGATATAGCAACGCAAAATGAATACGAAACTTTGGCTACGTTAAAAGAGGTTTTAAAATTAGCTGAGGAGCACGGCTTAAGAATAAAATGGGAAAAATGCAAATTAATGTCACGCTCTATCGAATTTCTGGGCCACATAGTTCAAAATGGTTCTATTAGACCTTCGATAGAAAAAACTAAAGCAGTTCGATGCTTCCCTTAGCCAAAGAACATAAAACAACTGCAGAGTTTCCTTCGTTTTGCTGGGGTTTTCCGTAAATGTATACCAAATTACTCTACAATAGCAAAACCACTCACAGAGCTAACTAGAAACTCCTCTTCTTCCTTCCATTTTGGATACGATAAAAAAAATACAAAGTGCAGGATTGGGACAGGAAGCACGAAAGTCTATAGGCTCACTTGAACTAAGAGTCCAAATACAAGAAGCGATGTATAAGCTAAACTTTGACGTAGTACCAGACGACTGGATTTCAGAAGATGTTATAATTGGCACGAAAATATTGGAATACGCAGACATAGATATACGCAACAAAACGATCAAACTTACACCTATACCCTGGAATTACTTATGCGTCGAAAATTTTGAAAATAATTTGAATAAAATTGATCCCTGTGTTTTTGAAAACAACACAGATAATTTTGAAAATATCGAAGATTCTACAATAAAGGATTGTTTGAAGAATCATATCGAATCATTCACCCCAAAACATTAATAGAATCATGCGTAAAAATGACCATTTTGCTTGAAGACGAAAAACCAATTTATCAACAGCCACGTATGTTAGCCCTAAAGGAAAGGAATTTGTAACCGAATAAACCTCAAAATGGTTAGAAGAAGGTATTATTGTTCCAAACAATTCGGATTTTGCAAGCCCAATTGTCCTTGCAAAAAAAAAAGATGCAACTTACCGTTTATGCATAGATTATCGTAAACTGAATTCTAAAACTATAAAAAAAAGATTCCCGTTACCGCTCATGGAGGATGTATTAGACGAATTGTACAATGCCCGAGTCGTTACTATTTAGATCTAAAAGATGGATTCTTCCACGTCGATATAGATTCTCAAAGTCAAAAATATACGTCATTTGTGACGCCAGATGCACAATATGAATTTCGTAAGGTTCCTTTCGGACTTTGTAACGCTCCATCTACGTTTCAAGAATTTATTAACAAATTATAAATATATATCAAATCAAACGACTAATTTTTAAGAAACAAATACGTATCTATGTTGACGATATAGCAACGCAAAATGAATACGAAACTTTGGCTACGTTAAAAGAGGTTTTAAAATTAGCTGAGGAGCACGGCTTAAGAATAAAATGGGAAAAATGCAAATTAATGTCACGCTCTATTGAATTTCTGGGCCACATAGTTCAAAATGGTTCTTTTAGACCTTCGATAGAAAAAACTAAAGCAGTTCGATGCTTCCCTTAGCCAAAGAACAACATAAAACAACTGCAGAGTTTCTTAGGTTTAACTGGGGTTTTCCGTAAATTTATACCAAATTACTCTACAATAGCAAAACCACTCACAGAGCTAACTACAAACTCCTCTTCTTCCTTCCATTTTGGATACGATACAAAAAATACAAAGTGCAGGATTCGGACAGGAAGCACGAAAGTCTATAGGCTCACTTGAATTAAGAGTCCAAATACAAGAAGAGATGTATAAGCTAAACTTTGACGTAGTACCAGACGACTGGATTTCAGAAGATGTTATAATTGGCACGGAAGTATTGGAATACGCAGACATAGATATACGCAACAAAACGATCAAACTTACACCTATACCCTGGAATTACTTATGCGTCGAAAATTTTGAAAATAATTTGAATAAAATTGATCCCTGTGTTGTTGAAAACAACACAGATAATTTTGAAAATATCGAAGATTCTACAATAAAGGATTGTTTGAAGAATCATATCGAATCATTCACCCCAAAACAACAATAGAATCATGCGTAAAAATGACCATTTTGCTTGAAGACGAAAAACCAATTTATCAACAGCCACGTAGGTTAGCCCTAAAGGAAAGGAATTTGTAACCGAACAAACCTCAAAATGGTTAGAAGAAGGTATTATTGTTCCAAACAATTCGGATTTTGCAAGCCCAATTGTCCTTGCAAAAAAAAAGATGCAACTTACCGTTTATGCATAGATTATCGTAAACTGAATTCTAAAACTATAAAAAAAAGATTCCCATTACCGCTCATGGAGGATGTATTAGACGAATTGTACAATGCCCGAGTCGTTACTATTTTGATCTAAAAGATGGATTCTTCCACGTCGATATAGATTCTCAAAGTCAAAAATATACGTCATTTGTGACGCCAGATGCACAATATGAATTTCGTAAGGTTCCTTTCGGACTTTGTAACGCTCCATCTACGTTTCAAGAATTTATTAACAAATTATAAATATATATCAAATCAAACGATTAATTTTTAAGAAACAAATACGTATCTATGTTGACGATATAGCAACGCAAAATGAATACGAAACTTTGGCTACGTTAAAAGAGGTTTTAAAATTAGCTGAGGAGCACGGCTTAAGAATAAAATGGGAAAAATGCAAATTAATGTCACGCTCTATCGAATTTCTGGGCCACATAGTTCAAAATGGTTCTATTAGACCTTCGATAGAAAAAACAAAAGCAGTTCGATGCTTCCCTTAGCCAAAGAACATAAAACAACTGCAGAGTTTCCTTGGTTTAACTGGGGTTTTCCGTAAATTTATACCAATAGCAATAGCAAAACCACTCACAGAGCTAACTAGAAACTCCTCTTCTTCCTTCCATTTTGGATACAATCAAAGATGTGCGTTTGAAAACTTAAAGGAATTATTATGTCGTGAACCAGTCTTGAAAATTTTTAATCCAAATTTAAGCACAGAGCTGCATACAGATGCAAGCAAAATAGGCCTCGGAGCAGTTCTTCTGCAACGACATGAAGCTGCTTTGCATCCAACATTTTATTTGAGCTTTAAAACAAAACCTGCGGAAGAAAATTACAGTAGTTACGAATTGGCAGTACTGGCCATCGTAAAATTATTGAAAAAGCTACGCGTTTACTTAATTGGCCTAACATTCAAAATCTACACCGATTGCCAAGCGTTTCATTTAACGATGAGGAAAAAGATCTGTGCTCCAGAGTTGCCAGATTGGCACTTCAACTCGAAGAATTTGACTGCCAAGTATTGCACAGGCCGGCTAAAGCTATGAAGCATGTTGATGGTTTGAGTCATGTTCTTACAGTAACGAGGATTGAAACAGGGATTATACATCAAGTACGAAATGCACAAAGTTATGCAAACTTATACTAAACGTTCTGGAAAGGGATAACTATGAAGACTTTATGAACAGGAACGGTGTTTTGTACAAATTTGCTAAGGGGACGTATTTACTAGTCATTCCAAAAAATTTGCAGAAGGAAATAATTCGAGGTATACATGAAATTGGGCACATCAATGCACAGAAAGTCGAAGCCGTATTGAATCAGGATTACTACATACCTAACGCTTGAAAAAAAGTTAATGACGTTATCTCAAATTGTGTTGCATGTATTCCTGCAGTAAAAAAAAGTGGGAAGCAAGAGGGTTATTTAAATCCAATCGACAAAATGTATATTCCTTTACATACATATCATATGGATCATCTTGGGCAGATGCCTTCTACAGGAGAGAACTACAAGCACCTTTTTGTGATTATGGATGCATTCACCAAATTTGTTTGGATTCCCGGTCAAATCCACAACGACTGAAGAAGTTCTTAAAAAGTTACGTTTAGTTGAAGATATTTTTGGAAATCCACATCGAATAATTACTGATAAAGGATCTGCGTTTACGTCAACAGCTTTTCATGAATACACCGAAAAGAAAAACATACGGCATCTACAAACTACTGGCGTACCGAGAGGAAACAGTCAAGTGGAATAGATGAACCGAATAATTATTGAGATGCTGACCAAAATGTCAATCGAAAACCCATTAAAATGGTATCAACATGTACCGAAACTTCAAAGGACAATTAATTCTACAGTATCCAGAGCAACAATGAAAACCCCTTTCGAACTTTTAATTGGCGTACCTATGAGAGATCAAGGCTAAATTTGCCAACATTAGCCTAATATGCGCTCATGCCCCCACAGAGGACAAAGATGACGCCACCAAGGATGACTTCTATGAGCTCCTCGACAAAACCTATGAGCAATGCCCTAAATACGACGTTAAGATCGTACTAGGCGATTTTAATGCCAAAATAGGTAAAGAGGAAATCTTTGGTAGGACTGTCGGAAAACATAGCCTACACGACACAACGTCTGAAAACGGACTTAGGCTAATTGACTTCGCAGCGGCACATAACGTCACCATTGCAAGCACACGGTTTCCTCATCTCGATATACACAAAGGGACTTGGCGACACCCAGATCAAAGAACCGTCAATCAGATTGATCACGTTGCGATCGATGCAAGACACGCCTCCAGTATCTTGGATGTTCGCACCTTCCGATCAGCTAACATCGACTCGGATCACTACCTTGTTGCAGCAAAGGTAAGAATGCGAATAACCCGAATTCCACAACAACGGAGTAATACTGTGAGGAAGTATGACGTCGGAAAGCTGCAATCGCAAGAAACCGCCAGAACCTATGCCGATCGAATATCCCGTAACCTCTCAAGAAATCCAGTACCGCCAGCATCAAGTGCCGAAGATCAGTGGCAACACTGCCAACAAGCCATCAGAGATGCCGCAACTGATGTGCTAGGTTTCACCAGACCACCACCACGAAACCTCTGGTTTGATGACGAATGCAGGCAGGCCCATGCAGCCAAACAAGAGGCATATAAAACGGCGCTGCAAAGAAAGACGAGAGCTGCTCGCGAGCTCTATGAGCAGAAAAGACGGGAAGAACACCGGCTTCTCCAAAAGAAAAAGAGAGAGCATGAGAAGCGCGCGATCGAAGATATTGAGAGATGCTACTCCAGGAACAACGTGCGGAAGTTTTACCAACAGGTAAAAAGAACATGCCAAGAAAAAAAATCCCGCACAGAAGCCTGTAGAGATAGGAATGGAAACCTCGTACGGCGATGAAGGCCAAAATCCCGCTGTCAGGCAGAATGAACCATTCAACATGGATGATGACAGACAAAACTTCCGTCCACCTGACCAAAATGAAGTAAGGATAGCAATATCTAAACTCAAAAACAACAAAGCTGCTGGACCCGACGGATTACCCGCCGAACTTTTTAAAGCGGCCGGAGATGACCTGGTGGAGTGCATACACCAACTCATCTCTAAAGTTTGGTCAGAAGAAAGTATGCCTGATGAATGGAACCTCAGCATCGTTTGCCCGATTCACAAGAAAGGAGACCCTCTAAACTGCGCCAACTATAGAGGAATAAGTCTCCTGAATATCGCCTACAAGATCCTCTCTGCCGTACTATGTGAACGCCTGAAACCTTTCGTCAGCAACCTGATTGGCCCCTATCAGTGTGGTTTTAGACCAGGAAAGTCCACAATCGATCAAATGTTCACGCTACGGCAGATCCTGGAAACCACCCAAGAATTACAAGCGTACGATAGCATTTATAGAGACGAGCTATACAGAGCCATGTCAGGTTTTGGCATTCCCACAAAACTCGTCCGACTGTGCAGGATGACGATGGAGAACTCTCGCTGCTCCGTCAAGGTTGGTTCTGACCTCACAGAAGCTTTTGACGTCAAAAAAGGATTCCGACAAGGTGATGCGCTATCGTGCGATTTCTTCAACTTAATACTTGAAAAAATTATAAGAAACTCGCAAGTCAATTGTAGTGGGACAATTTTTTTCAAGTCTGTGCAATTGCTAGCATACGCTGACGACATAGACATCATTGGCAGAACTCGGCGAGCTGTCACTGGAACGTTTGCTAGCATTGAAGCTGAAGCGGCTAAGATGGGACTAGCAGTCAATGAGGCCAAAACGAAGTACCTGCTGTCCACAAAAAGGGACACACAACACCGGCGGATTGGACAAAACATCACAATAGACAGGTACAACTTTGAGGTAGTTAGGGACTTTGTGTACCTCGGATCCGCTATAACATCTGACAACAACATCTCGTCAGAAATAAAGCGAAGAATTACTCTTGCCAATCGCTGTTTCTATGGGCTAGGAAGGCAATTGAGTAGCAAAGCCCTCTCTCGAAAGACAAAGGAGACTCTTTATAAGACCCTAATCATCCCAGTCCTGCTCTATGGCGCCGAGGCATGGACTCTATCTAAAGCGGATGAAGATATCCTTAGTCGTTTCGAGCGTAAGATTCTTCGGAAGATTTTTGGCCCTATCTGCGTTAACGGGCTTTGGAGGAGAAGGTTCAACCAAGAACTATACGAGCTGTACAGCGACATTGACCTGGTCAAAAAAATACGCATATCACGTTTAAGATGGCTAGGTCATGTAGAGCGAATGGACAACAATGCTCCGGCTCGCAGGATCTTCAATTCCATCCCAGAGGGTAGACGCAGTCAAGGAAGACCTCGCCTTAGGTGGCGCGCTCAAGTGGAGGACGACCTGAACCAACTTGGAGTGCAAAACTGGAGGCAGCTAGCCAAAGACCGAGTTGGCTGGAGAGGCATGTTGGTTGAGGCCCAGGTTCGTCCCGAACTGTAGCGCCACCTAAGTAAGTAAGTACCTATGAGAACTGAGTAAGACATCAAACTGTCCGAGCTACTTGAAGATGAGATGAGAAACGAGTTCGAGTCAAGTAGAGCTTAATCCGAACACCAATGGCTTACAAGAAAAACAAAGAACGAGAAGAACAGAAAGGAAAAGCGATAACGTGAGGAGATGAGTACGGTTACGGTCACGGTCACGACAAGTTGATTCCCACACACATATTTTATGAATTATTAATTTTCTTAAATTTCTGAATTATTTGTTTAATTTTATTTTTATAACTCTTTTATTTTTTTGATAAATAATTGAACTTTAATTGTGCGTTTAATCGACGAATTACCCACACTAAATCTAGCAGTGTTCTCCACGTGGTGTCAGAAGTGGGATAACCCCCTGCCTCGTTTAGTTAATTTAAGAATATGCCAAAATATATTTAAATGGTGAATAAAATATTGATTTAACAGTGATTTTGAATTACATATATAATTATTTTGGTAGCATGCAATAAGAATCTTAAAAATTGGATTAAAAAAAATTAATTAACTGAAATTAAATTCAGTAAGAAAAGTTTTTTTCATAAATAAAAGAGAACAAGTAGATAGTGGTATATTCTCTATAACAAAATTTTGGATATGGCCAACGGTTAACGGATAACGGATGAGTACCTCTAAACTAAGTTTTTGCATGCATTGATTTTAATCATTTAAATGAACTTTGAAAATCTTTCTACGAAACAATTACAAACTATACTTAAAGATCGCGGTCTTTCGTATGGGTACAGAGTTAAAACAGATTTAATAGAACGACTTCGAAACTACTTTATGGCTGAAGGGATAACAAATCAAGAAGGTGACTTAAATAGTGAAATAGGTCTTTTAGAAAAGAACGAAAACTTTAAAAATACAGAAACAGATCAGGATAACGGCTTTAACAGTGAAAAAGATCTTTTAGAAAATAATACCAAACACAAACTAACAATTTTGTTTTTAAAGATGTTGAAGATTCGTTAGAGCAATTTAATGGGGAAACGGGTAAAAGTGTTGACGCCTGGTTGAAGAATTTTGAGGACATCGCCATAGTGTGTGGTTGGAATGACATTCAACGGTATTTATACGCGAGGATATTGCTGAAGGGTGCAGCCAAACTTGCGATAGAGGCAGAAACGGAAGTTCATAGTTGGGCGGACCTAAAAAAAAGTTGTCAAAAGAATTCGGTCAGGTAATGTCTAGTCTTTCAGTGCATAGAACTTTAGAATCGAGACGGAAAAACAATAATGAAACATATCTTGAGTACATGTTTCAAATGAAGCAAACCGCAAGTAGAGGTTCCGTTGACGAAGAATCTTTAGTCGCGTACATCGTCGCTGGTATACTAGACAGCATTCCTAACAAAACAATTTTATTTGAGGCTAGAACATTTGAAGACTTAAAAACGAAATTCAAGGTTTACCAAGAAATGAAGCTTCAAAAATCGAAGCAAAATAGTGTTGACCGCGTTGCCGCCCTTGTAACTACAAAAAATCGCGAAACAGAATTTCAAAATTATCGGTGCGTGAATTGCGGTGCAAAAAGCCATAAGACAGACAATTGTCCTGATAAAGCGAAAGGTTCTAGATGTTTCAATTGCAATGAATATGGCCATCTTTCAAAAAACTGTCCCAAAAAAGCCCATTCAAAGTTAATAGAATTTCAGTCCCCACGGTTCACGCTGATCTTAAAACTGATAACGTAACGTTTTCCGCTTTAATTGATACAGGTAGTTAATTGTGTTTAATAAAGAAATTCGTTTTCGAAAGCTTAGGAAAAAAATACAAAGTGCAGGATTGGGACAGGAAGCACGAAAGGCTCACTTGAATTAAGAGTCCAAATACAAGAAGCGATGTATAAGCTAAACTTTGACGTAGTACCAGACGACTGGATTTCAGAAGATGTTATAATTGGCACGGAAATATTGGAATACGCAGACATAGATATACGCAACAAAACGATCAAACTTACACCTATACCCTGGAATTACTTATGCGTCGAAAACTTTGAAAATAATTTGAATAAAATTGATCCCTGTGTTTTTGAAAACAACACAGATAATTTTGAAAATATCGAAGATTCTACAATAAAGGATTGTTTGAAGAATCTTATCGAATCATTCACCCCAAAACAACAATAGAATCATGCGTAAAAATGACCATTTTGCTTGAAGACGAAAAACCAATTTATCAACAGCCAGGAAAGGAATTTGTAACCGAACAAACCTCAAAATGGTTAGAAGAAGGTATTATTGTTCCAAACAATTCGGATTTTGCAAGCCCAATTGTCCTTGCAAAAAAAAAGATGCAACTCACCGTTTATGCATAGATTATCGTAAACTGAATTCTAAAACTATAAAAAAAAGATTCCCGTTACCGCTCATGGAGGATGTATTAGACGAATTGTAAAATGCCCGAGTCGTTACTATTTAGATCTAAAAGATGGATTCTTCCACGTCGATATAGATTCTCAAAGTCAAAAATATACGTCATTTGTGACGCCAGATGCACAATATGAATTTCGTAAGGTTCCTTTCGGACTTTGTAACGCTCCATCTACGTTTCAAGAATTTATTAACAAATTATAAATATATATCAAATCAAAGGATTCATTTTTAAGAAACAAATACGTATCTATGTTGACGATATAGCAACGCAAAATGAATACAAAACTTTGGCTACGTTAAAAGAGGTTTTAAAATTAGCTGAGGAGCACGGCTTAAGAATAAAATGGGAAAAATGCAAATTAATGTCACGCTCTATCGAATTTCTGGGCCACATAGTTCAAAATGGTTCTATTAGACCTTCGATAGAAAAAACTAAAGCAGTTCGATGCTTCCCTTAGCCAAAGAACATAAAACAACTGCAGAGTTTCCTTCGTTTAGCTGGGGTTTTCCGTAAATTTATACCAAATTACTCTACAATAGCAAAACCACTCACAGAGCTAACTAGAAACTCCTCTTCTTCCTTCCATTTTGGATACGATAAAAAAAATACAAAGTGCAGGATTGGGACAGGAAGCACGAAAGTCTATAGGCTCACTTGAATTAAGAGTCTAAATACAAGAAGCGATGTATAAGCTAAACTTTGACGTAGTACCAGACGACTGGATTTCAGAAGATGTTATAATTGGCACGGAAATATTGGAATACGCAGACATAGATATACGCAACAAAACGATCAAACTTACACCTATACCCTGGAATTACTTATGCGTCGAAAATTTTGAAAATAAAGTGAATAAAATTGATCGCTGTGTTTTTGAAAACAACACAGATAATTTTGAAAATATCGAAGATTCTACAATAAAGGATTGTTTGAAGAATCATATCGAATCATTCACCCCAAAACAACAATAGAATCATGCGTAAAAATGACCATTTTGCTTGAAGACGAAAAACCAATTTATCAACAGCCACGTAGGTTAGCCCCAAAGGAAAGGAATTTGTAACCGAACAAACCTCAAAATGGTTAGAAGAAGGTATTATTGTTCCAAACAATTCGGATTTTGCAAGCCCAATTGTCCTTGCAAAAAAAAAAGATGCAACTTACCGTTTATGCATAGATTATCGTAAACTGAATTCTAAAACTATAAAAAAAAGATTCCCGTTACCGCTCATGGAGGATGTATTAGACGAATTGTACAATGCCCGAGTCGTTACTATTTAGATCTAAAAGATGGATTCTTCCACGTCGATATAGATTCTCAAAGTCAAAAATATACGTCATTAAAGACGCACAATATGAATTTCGTAAGGTTCCTTTCGGACTTTGTAACGCTCCATCTACGTTTCAAGGATTTATTAACAAATTATAAATATATATCAAATCAAACGATTAATTTTTAAGAAACAAATACGTATCTATGTTGACGATATAGCAACGCAAAATGAATACGAAACTTTGGCTACGTTAAAAGAGGTTTTAAAATTAGCTGAGGAGCACGGCTTAAGAATAAAATGGGAAAAATGCAAATTAATGTCACGCTCTATCGAATTTCTGGGCCACATAGTTCAAAATGGTTCTATTAGACCTTCGATAGAAAAAACTAAAGCAGTTCGATGCTTCCCTTAGCCAAAGAACAACATAAAACAACTGCAGAGTTTCCTTGGTTTAACTGGGGTTTTCCGTAAATTTATACCAAATTACTCTACAATAGCAAAACCACTCACAGAGCTAACTAGAAACTCCTCTTCTTCCTTTCATTTTGGATACGATCAAAGAAAGGAATTATTATGTCGTGAACCAGTCTTGAAAATTTTTAATCCAAATTTAAGCACAGATCTGCATACAGATGCAAGCAAAGTAGGCCTCGGAGCAGTTCTTCTGCAACGACATGAAGATGCTTTGCATCCAACATTTTATTTGAGCTTTAAAACAAAACCTGCGGAAGAAAATTACAGTAGTTACGAATTGGCAGTACTGGCCATCGTAAAATTATTGAAAAAGCTACGCGATTACTTAATTGGCCTAACATTCAAAATCTACACCGATTGCCAAGCGTTTCATTTAACGATGAGGAAAAAGATCTGTGCTCCAGAGTTGCCAGATTGGCACTTCAACTCGAAGAATTTGACTGCCAAGTATTGCACAGGCCGGCTAAAGCTATGAAGCATGTTGATGGTTTGAGTCATGTTCTTACAGTAACGAGGATTGAAACAGGGATTATACATCAAGTACGAAATGCACAAAGTTATGCAAACTTATACTAAACGTTCTGGAAAGGGATAACTATGAAGACTATATGAACAGGAACGGTGTTTTGTACAAATTTGCTAAGGGGACGTATTTACTAGTCATTCCAAAAAATTTGCAGAAGGAAATAATTCGAGGTATACATGAAATTGGGCACATCAATGCACAGAAAGTCGAAGCCGTCTTGAATCAGGATTACTACATACCTAACGCTTGAAAAAAAGTTAATGACGTTATCTCAAATTGTGTTGCATGTATTCCTGCAGTAAAAAAAAGTGGGAAGCAAGAGGGTTATTTAAATCCAATCGACAAAATGTATATTCCTTTACATACATATCATATGGATCATCTTGGGCCGATGCCTTCTACAGGAAAGAACTACAAGCACCTTTTTGTGATTATGGATGCATTCACCAAATTTGTTTGGATTCCCGGTCAAATCCACAACGACTGAAGAAGTTCTTAAAAAGTTACGTTTAGTTGAAGATATTTTTGGAAATCCACATCGAATAATTACTGATAAAGGATCTGCGTTTACGTCGATAGCTTTTCATGAATACACCGAAAAGAAAAACATACGGCATCTACGAACTACTGGCGTACCGAGAGGAAACAGTCAAGTGGAATAGATGAACCGAATAATTATTGAGATGCTGACCAAAATGTCAATCGAAAACCCATTAAAATGGTATCAACATGTACCGAAACTTCAAAGGACAATTAATTCTACAGTATCCAGAGCAACAATGAAAACCCCTTTCGAACTTTTAATTGGCGTACCTATGAGAACTGAGTAAGACATCAAACTGTCCGAGCTACTTGAAGATGAGATGAGAAACGAGTTCGAGTCAAGTAGAGCTTAATCCGAACACCAATGGCTTACAAGAAAAACAAAGAACGAGAAGAACAGAAAGGAAAAGCGATAACGTGAGGAGATGAGTACGGTTACGGTCACGGTTACGACAAGTTGATTCCCACACACATATTTTATGAATTATTAATTTTCTTAAATTTCTGAATTATTTGTTTAATTTTATTTTTATAACTCTTTTATTTTTTTTAATAAATAATTGAACTTTAATTGTGCGTTTAATCGACGAATTACCCACACTAAATCTAGCAGTGTTCTCCACGTGGTGACAGAAGTGGGATACCCCCTGCCTCGTTTAGTTAATTTAAGAATATGCCAAAATATATTTAAATGGTGAATAAAATATTTATTTAACAGTGATTTTGAATTACATATATAATTATTTTGGTAGCATGCAATAAGAATCTTAAAAAGTGAATTAAAAAAAATTAATTAACTGAAATTAAATTCAGTAAGAAAAGTTTTTTTTTGCATAAATAAAAGAGAACAAGTGGATAGTGGTATATTCTCTATAACAGAATTTTGGATATGGCCAACGGTTAACGGATAACGGATGAGTACCTCTAAACTAAGTTTTTGCATGCATTGATTTTAATCATTTAAATGAACTTTAAAAATCTTTCTACGAAACAATTACAAACTATATATACGCGGTCTTTCGTATAGGTACAGAGTTAAAACAGATTTAATAGAACGACTTCGAAACTACTTTATGGCTGAAGGGGTAACAAATCAAGAAGGTGACTTAAATAGTGAAATAGGTCTTTTAGAAAAGAACGAAAACTTTAAAGATACAGAAACAGATCAGGGTAACGGCTTTAACAGTGAAAAAGATCTTTTAGAAAATAATACCAAAACTTGAAGATTTAAAAACAGATATGACACAAACTAACAATTTTGTTTTTAAAGATGTTGACGATTCGTTAGAGCAATTTAATGGGGAAACGGGTAAAAGTGTTGACGCCTGGTTGAAGAATTTTGAGGACATCGCCATAGTGTGTGGTTGGAATGACATTCAACGGTATTTATACGCGAGGAGATTGCTGAAGGGTGCAGCCAAACTTGCGATAGAGGCAGAAACGGAAGTTCATAGTTGGGCGGACCAAAAAAAAAATGGTGTCAAAAGAATTCGGTCAGGTAGTGTCTAGTCTTTCAGTGCATATAACTTTAGAATCGAGACGGAAAAACAATATCTTGAGTACATGTTTCAAATGAAGCAAACCGCAAGTAGAGGTTCCGTTGACGAAGAATCTCTAGTCGCGTACATCGTCGCTGGTATACTAGACAGCATTCCTACCAAAATAATTTTATTTGAGGCTAGAACATTTGAAGACTTAAAAACGAAATTCAAGGTTTACCAAGAAATGAAGCTTCAAAAATCGAAGCAAAATAGTGTTGACCGCGTTGCCGCCCCTGTAACTACAAAAAAACGCGAAACAGAATTTCAAAATTATCGGTGCGTGAATTGCGGTGCAAAAAGCCATAAGACAGACAATTGTCCTGATAAAGCGTAAGGTTCTAGATGTTTCAATTGCAATGAATATGGCCATCTTTCAAAAAACTGTCCCAAAAAAAGCCCATTCAAAGTTAATAGAATTTCAGTCCCCACGGTTCACGCTGATCTTAAAATTGATAACGTAACGTTTTCCGCTTTAATTGATACAGGTAGTTAATTGTGTTTAATAAAGAAATTCGTTTTCGAAAGCTTAGGAAAAAAATACAAAGTGCAGGATTGGCACAGGAAGCACGAAAGTCTATAGGCTTACTTGAATTAAGAGTCCAAATACAAGAAGCGATGTATAAGCTAAACTTTGACGTAGTACCAGACGACTGGATTTCAGAAGATGTTATAATTGGCACGGAAATATTGGAATACGCAGACATAGATATACGCAACAAAACGATCAAACTTACACCTATACCCTGGAATTACTTATGCGTCGAAAACTTTGAAAATAATTTGAATAAAATTGATCCCTGTGTTTTTGAAAACAACACAGATAATTTTGTAAATATCGAAGATTCTACAATAAAGGATTGTTTGAAGAATCTTATCGAATCATTCACCCCAAAACAACAATAGAATCATGCGTAAAAATGACCATTTTGCTTAAAGACGAAAAACCAATTTATCAACAGCCACGTAGGTTAGCCCCAAAGGAAAGGAATTTGTAACCAAACAAACCTCAAAATGGTTAGAAGAAGGTATTATTGTTCCAAACAATTCGGATTTTGCAAGCCCAATTGTCCTTGCAAAAAAAAGATGCAACTTACCGTTTATGCATAGATTATCGTTAACTGAATTTTAAAACTATAAAAAAAAGATTCCCGTTACCGCTCATGGAGGATGTATTAGACGAATTGTACAATGCCCGAGTCGTTACTATTTAGATCTAAAAGATGGATTCTTCCACATCGATATAGATTCTCAAAGTCAAAAATATACGTCATTTGTGACGCCAGATGCACAATATGAATTTAGTAAGGTTCATTTCGGACAATTGTCCTTGCAAAAAAAAAAGATGCAACTTACCGTTTATGCATAGATTATCGTAAACTGAATTCTAAAACTATAAAAAAAAGATTCCCGTTACCGCTCATGGAGGATGTATTAGACGAATTGTACAATGCCCGAGTCGTTACTATTTAGATCTAAAAGATGGATTCTTCCACGTCGATATAGATTCTCAAAGTCAAAAATATACGTCATTTGTGACGCCAGATGCACAATATGAATTTCGTAAGGTTCCTTTCGGACTTTGTAACGCTCCATCTACGTTTCAAGAATTTATTAACAAATTATAAATATATATCAAATCAAACGATTAATTTTTAAGAAACAAATACGTATCTATGTTGACGATATAGCAACGCGAAATGAATACAAAACTTTGGCTACGTTAAAAGAGGTTTTAAAATTATCTGAGGAGCACGGCTTAAGAATAAAATGGCAAAAATGCAAATTAATGTCACGCTCTATCGAATTTCTGGGCCACATAGTTCAAAATGGTTCTATTAGACCTTCGATAGAAAAAACTAAAGCAGTTCGATGCTTCCCTTAGCCAAAGAACATAAAACAACTGCAGAGTTTCCTTCGTTTAACTGGGGTTTTCCGTTAATTTATACCAAATTACTCTACAATATCAAAACCACTCACAGACCTAACTAGAAACTCCTCTTCTTCCTTCCATTTTGGATACGATAAAAAAAATACAAAGTGCAGGATTCGGACAGGAAGCACGAAAGTCTATAGGCTCACTTGAATTAAGAGTCCAAATACAAGAAGCGATGTATAAGCTAAACTTTGACGTAGTACGTAGACTACTGGATTTCAGAAGATGTTATAATTGGCACGGAAATATTGGAATACGCAGACATAGATATACGCAACAAAACGATCAAACTTACACCTATACCCTGAAATTACTTATGCGTCGAAAACTTTGAAAATAATTTAAATAAAATTAATCCCTGTGTTTTTGAAAACAACACAGATAATTTTGAAAATATCGAAGATTCTACAATAAAGAATTGTTTGAAGAATCTTATCGAATCATACACCCCAAAACAACAATAGAATCAAGCGTAAAAATGACCATTTTGCTTGAAGACGAAAAACCAATTTATCAACAGCCACGTAGGTTAGCCCCAAAGGAAAGGAATTTGTAACCGAACAAACCTCAAAATGGTTAGAAGAAGGTATTATTGTTCCAAACAATTCGGATTTTGCAAGCCCAATTGTCCTTGCAAAAAAAAAGATGCAACTTACCGTTTATGCATAGATTATCGTAAACTGAATTCTAAAACTATAAAAAAAAGATTCCCGTTACCGCTCATGGAGGATGTATTAGACGAATTGTACAATGCCCGAGTCGTTACTATTTAGATCTAAAAGATGGATTCTTCCACGTCGATATAGATTCTCAAAGTCAAAAATATACGTCATTTGTGTGGCACAATATGAATTTCGTAAGGTTCCTTTCGGACTTTGTAACGCTCCATCTACGTTTCAAGAATTTATTAACAAATTATAAATATATATCAAATCAAACGATTAATTTTTAAGAAACAAATACGTATCTATGTTGACGATATAGCAACGCAAAATGAATACGAAACTTTGGCTACGTTAAAAGAGGTTTTAAAATTAGCTGAGGAGCACGGCTTAAGAATAAAATGGGAAAAATGCAAATTAATGTCACGCTCTATCGAATTTCTGGGCCACATAGTTCAAAATGGTTCTATTAGACCTTCGATAGAAAAAACTAAAGCAGTTCGATGCTTCCCTTAGCCAAAGAACATAAAACAACTGCAGAGTTTCCTTGGTTTAACTGGGGTTTTCCGTAAATTTATACCAATAGCAATAGCAAAACCACTCACAGAGCTAACTAGAAACTCCTCTTCTTCCTTCCATTTTGGATACAATCAAAGATGTGCGTTTGAAAACTTAAAGGAATTATTATGTCGTGAACCAGTCTTGAAAATTTTTAATCCAAATTTAAGCACAGAGCTGCATACAGATGCAAGCAAAATAGGCCTCGGAGCAGTTCTTCTGCAACGACATGAAGCTGCTTTGCACCCAACATTTTATTTGAGCTTTAAAACAAAACCTGCGGAAGAAAATTACAGTAGTTACGAATTGGCAGTACTGGCCATCGTAAAATTATTGAAAAAGCTACGCGTTTACTTAATTGGCCTAACATTCAAAATCTACACCGATTGCCAAGCGTTTCATTTAACGATGAGGAAAAAGATCTGTGCTCCAGAGTTGCCAGATTGGCACTTCAACTCGAAGAATTTGACTGCCAAGTATTGCACAGGCCGGCTAAAGCTATGAAGCATGTTGATGGTTTGAGTCATGTTCTTACAGTAACGAGGATTGAAACAGGGATTATACATTAAGTACGAAATGCACAAAGTTATGCAAACTTATACTAAACGTTCTGGAAAGGGATAACTATGAAGACTATATGAACAGGAACGGTGTTTTGTACAAATTTGCTAAGGGGACGTATTTACTAGTCATTCCAAAAAATTTGCAGAAGGAAATAATTCGAGGTATACATGAAATTGGGCACATCAATGCACAGAAAGTCGAAGCCGTCTTGAATCAGGATTACTACATACCTAACGCTTGAAAAAAAGTTAATGACGTTATCTCAAATTGTGTTGCATGTATTCCTGCAGTAAAAAAAAGTGGGAAGCAAGAGGGTTATTTAAATCCAATCGACAAAATGTATATTCCTTTACATACATATCATATGGATCATCTTGGGCCGATGCCTTCTACAGGAAAGAACTACAAGCACCTTTTTGTGA
This sequence comes from Platycheirus rosarum, assembly GCA_963971375.1. Classification (NCBI taxonomy): domain Eukaryota; kingdom Metazoa; phylum Arthropoda; class Insecta; order Diptera; family Syrphidae; genus Platycheirus; species Platycheirus rosarum. The sequence continues at coordinate 90,821,089 of OZ020507.1, forward strand.
TTATGGATGCATTCACCAAATTTGTTTGGATTCCCGGTCAAATCCACAACGACTGAAGAAGTTCTTAAAAAGTTACGTTTAGTTGAAGATATTTTTGGAAATCCACATCGAATAATTACTGATAAAGGATCTGCGTTTACGTCAACAGCTTTTCATGAATACACCGAAAAGAAAAACATACGGCATCTACGAACTACTGGCGTACCGAGAGGAAACAGTCAAGTGGAATAGATGATCCGAATAATTATTGAGATGCTGACCAAAATGTCAATCGAAAACCCATTAAAATGGTATCAACATGTACCGAAACTTCAAAGGACAATTAATTCTACAGTATCCAGAGCAACAATGAAAACCCCTTTCGAACTTTTAATTGGCGTACCTATGAGAACTGAGTAAGACATCAAACTGTCCGAGCTACTTGAAGATGAGATGAGAAACGAGTTCGAGTCAAGTAGAGCTTAATCCGAACACCAATGGCTTACAAGAAAAACAAAGAACGAGAAGAACAGAAAGGAAAAGCGATAACGTGAGGAGATGAGTACAGTTACGGTCACGGTCACGACAAGTTGATTCCCACACACATATTTTATGAATTATTAATTTTCTTAAATTTCTGAATTATTTGTTTAATTTTATTTTTATAACTCTTTTATTTTTTTTAATAAATAATTGAACTTTAATTGTGCGTTTAATCGACGAATTACCCACACTAAATCTAGCAGTGTTCTCCACGTGGTGTCAGAAGTGGGATAACCCCCTGCCTCGTTTAGTTAATTTAAGAATATGCCAAAATATATTTAAATGGTGAATAAAATATGTATTTAACAGTGATTTTGAATTACATATATAATTATTTTGGTAGCATGCAATAAGAATCTTAAAAAGTGAATAAAAAAAAATTAATTAACTGAAATTAAATTCAGTAAGAAAAGTTTTTTTTTGCATAAATAAAAGAGAACAAGTGGATAGTGGTATATTCTCTATAACAGAATTTTGGATATGGCCAACGGTTAACGGATAACGGATGAGTACCTCTAAACTAAGTTTTTGCATGCATTGATTTTAATCATTTAAATGAACTTTAAAAATCTTTCTACGAAACAATTACAAACTATATATACGCGGTCTTTCGTATAGGTACAGAGTTAAAACAGATTTAATAGAACGACTTCGAAACTACTTTATGGCTGAAGGGGTAACAAATCAAGAAGGTGACTTAAATAGTGAAATAGGTCTTTTAGAAAAGAACGAAAACTTTAAAGATACAGAAACAGATCAGGGTAACGGCTTTAACAGTGAAAAAGATCTTTTAGAAAATAATACCAAAACTTGAAGATTTAAAAACAGATATGACACAAACTAACAATTTTGTTTTTAAAGATGTTGACGATTCGTTAGAGCAATTTAATGGGGAAACGGGTAAAAGTGTTGACGCCTGGTTGAAGAATTTTGAGGACATCGCCATAGTGTGTGGTTGGAATGACATTCAACGGTATTTATACGCGAGGAGATTGCTGAAGGGTGCAGCCAAACTTGCGATAGAGGCAGAAACGGAAGTTCATAGTTGGGCGGACCTAAAAAAAAGTTGTCAAAAGAATTCGGTCAGGTAATGTCTAGTCTTTCAGTGCATAGAACTTTAGAATCGAGACGGAAAAACAATAATGAAACATATCTTGAGTACATGTTTCAAATGAAGCAAACCGCAAGTAGAGGTTCCGTTGACGAAGAATCTCTAGTCGCGTACATCGTCGCTGGTATACTAGACAGCATTCCTAACAAAACAAATTTATTTGAGGCTAAAACGAAATTCAAGGTTTACCAAGAAATGAAGCTTCAAAAATCGAAGCAAAGTAGTGTTGACCGCGTTGCCGCCCTTGTAACTACAAAAAATCGCGAAACAGAATTTCAAAATTATCGGTGCGTGAATTGCGGTGCAAAAAGCCATAATACAGACAATTGTCCTGATAAAGCGAAAGGTTCTAGATGTTTTAATTGCAATGAATATGGCCATCTTTCAAAAAACTGCCCCAAAAAAAGCCCATTTAAAGTTAATAGAATTTCAGTCCCCACAGTTCACGCTGATCTTAAAATTGATAACGTAACGTTTTCCGCTTTAATTGATACAGGTAGTTAATTGTGTTTAATAAAGAAATTCGTTTTCGAAAGCTTAGGAAACAAAATACAAAGTGCAGGATTGGGACAGGAAGCACGAAAGTCTATAGGCTCACTTGAATTAAGAGTCCAAATACAAGAAGCCATGTATAAGCTAAACTTTGACGTAGTACCAGACGACTGGATTTCAGAAGATGTTATAATTGGCACGGAAATATTGGAATACGCAGACATAGATATACGCAACAAAACGATCAAACTTACACCTATACCCTGGAATTACTTATGCGTCGAAAACTTTGAAAATAATTTAAATAAAATTAATCCCTGTGTTTTTGAAAACAACACAGATAATTTTGAAAATATCGAAGATTCTACAATAAAGGATTGTTTGAAGAATCATATCGAATCATTCACCCCAAAACAACAATAGAATCATGCGTAAAAATGACCATTTTGCTTGAAGACGAAAAACCAATTTATCAACAGCCACGTAGGTTAGCCCTAAAGGAAAGGAATTTGTAACCGAACAAACCTCAAAATGGTTAGAAGAAGGTATTATTGTTCCAAACAATTCGGATTTTGCAAGCCCAATTGTCCTTGCAAAAAAAAAAGATGCAACTTACCGTTTATGCATAGATTATCGTAAACTGAATTCTAAAACTATAAAAAAAAGATTCCCGTTACCGCTCATGGAGGATGTATTAGACGAATTGTACAATGCCCGAGTCGTTACTATTTAGATCTAAAAGATGGATTCTTCCACGTCGATATAGATTCTCAAAGTCAAAAATATACGTCATTTGTGACGCCAGATGCACAATATGAATTTCGTAAGGTTCCTTTCGGACTTTGTAACGCTCCATCTACGTTTCAAGAATTTATTAACAAATTATAAATATATATCAAATCAAACGATTAATTTTTAAGAAACAAATACATTTCTATGTTGACGATATAGCAACGCAAAATGAATACGAAACTTTGGCTACGTTAAAAGAGGTTTTAAAATTAGCTGAGGAGCACGGCTTAAGAATAAAATGGGAAAAATGTAAATCAATGTCACGCTCTATCGAATTTCTGGGCCACATAGTTCAAAATCGTTCTATTAGACCTTCGATAGAAAAAACTAAAGCAGTTCGATGCTTCCCTTAGCCAAAGAACATAAAACAACTGCAGAGTTTCCTTGGTTTAACTGGGGTTTTCCGTAAATTTATACCAATAGCAATAGCAAAACCACTCACAGAGCTAACTAGAAACTCCTCTTCTTCCTTCCATTTTGGATACAATCAAAGATGTGCGTTTGAAAACTTAAAGGAATTATTATGTCGTGAACCAGTCTTGAAAATTTTTAATCCAAATTTAAGCACAGAGCTGCATACAGATGCAAGCAAAATAGGCCTCGGAGCAGTTCTTCTGCAACGACATGAAGATGCTTTGCATCCAACATTTTATTTGAGCTTTAAAACAAAACCTGCGGAAGAAAATTACAGTAGTTACGAATTGGCTGTACTGGCCATCGTAAAATTATTGAAAAAGCTACGCGTTTACTTAATTGGCCTAACATTCAAAATCTACACCGATTGCCAAGCGTTTCATTTAACGATGAGGAAAAAGATCTGTGCTCCAGAGTTGCCAGATTGGCACTTCAACTCGAAGAATTTGACTGCCAAGTATTGCACAGGCCGGCTAAAGCTATGAAGCATGTTGATGGTTTGAGTCATGTTCTTACAGTAACGAGGATTGAAACAGGGATTATACATCAAGTACGAAATGCACAAAGTTATGCAAACTTATACTAAACGTTCTGGAAAGGGATAACTATGAAGACTATATGAACAGGAACGGTGTTTTGTACAAATTTGCTAAGGGGACGTATTTACTAGTCATTCCAAAAAATTTGCAGAAGGAAATAATTTGAGGTATACATGAAATTGGGCACATCAATGCACAGAAAGTCGAAGCCGTCTTGAATCAGGATTACTACATACCTAACGCTTGAAAAAAAGTTAATGACGTTATCTCAAATTGTGTTGCATGTATTCCTGCAGTAAAAAAAAGTGGGAAGCAAGAGGGTTATTTAAATCCAATCGACAAAATGTATATTCCTTTACATACATATCATATGGATCATCTTGGGCCGATGCCTTCTACAGCAAAGAACTACAAGCACCTTTTTGTGATTATGGATGCATTCAACAAATTTGTTTGGATTCCCGGTCAAATCCACAACGACTGAAGAAGTTCTTAAAAAGTTACGTTTAGTTGAAGATATTTTTGGAAATCCACATCGAATAATTACTGATAAAGGATCTGCGTTTACGTCAACAGCTTTTCATGAATACACCGAAAAGAAAAACATACGGCATCTACGAACTACTGGCGTACCGAGAGGAAACAGTCAAGTGGAATAGATGAACCGAATAATTATTGAGATGCTGACCAAAATGTCAATCGAAAACCCATTAAAATGGTATCAACATGTACCGAAACTTCAAAGGACAATTAATTCTACAGTATCCAGAGCAACAATGAAAACCCCTTTCGAACTTTTAATTGGCGTACCTATGAGAACTGAGTAAGACATCAAACTGTCCGAGCTACTTGAAGATGAGATGAGAAACGAGTTCGAGTCAAGAAGAGCTTAATCCGAACACCAATGGCTTACAAGAAAAACAAAGAACGAGAAGAACAGAAAGGAAAAGCGATAACGTGAGGAGATGAGTACGGTTACGGTCACGGTCACGACAAGTTGATTCCCACACACATATTTTATGAATTATTAATTTTCTTAAATTTCTGAATTATTTGTATAATTTTATTTTTATAACTCTTTTATTTTTTTTAATAAATAATTGAACTTTAATTGTGCGTTTAATCGACGAATTACCCACACTAAATCTAGCAGTGTTCTCCACGTGGTGTCAGAAGTGGGATAACCCCCTGCCTCGTTTAGTTAATTTAAGAATATGCCAAAATATATTTAAATCGTGAATAAAATATTTATTTAACAGTGATTTTGAATTACATATATAATTATTTTGGTAGCATGCAATAAGAATCTTAAAAAGTGAATTAAAAAAAATTAATTAACTGAAATTAAATTCAGTAAGAAAAGTTTTTTTTGCATAAATAAAAGAGAACAAGTGGATAGTGGTATATTCTCTATAACAGAATTTTGGATATGGCCAACGGTTAACGGATAACGGATGAGTACCTCTAAACTAAGTTTTTGCATGCATTGATTTTAATCATTTAAATGAACTTTAAAAATCTTTCTACGAAACAATTACAAACTATATATACGCGGTCTTTCGTATAGGTACAGAGTTAAAACAGATTTAATAGAACGACTTCGAAACTACTTTATGGCTGAAGGGGTAACAAATCAAGAAGGTGACTTAAATAGTGAAATAGGTCTTTTAGAAAAGAACGAAAACTTTAAAGATACAGAAACAGATCAGGGTAACGGCTTTAACAGTGAAAAAGATCTTTTAGAAAATAATACCAAAACTTGAAGATTTAAAAACAGATATGACACAAACTAACAATTTTGTTTTTAAAGATGTTGACGATTCGTTAGAGCAATTTAATGGGGAAACGGGTAAAAGTGTTGACGCCTGGTTGAAGAATTTTGAGGACATCGCCATAGTGTGTGGTTGGAATGACATTCAACGGTATTTATACGCGAGGAGATTGCTGAAGGGTGCAGCCAAACTTGCGATAGAGGCAGAAACGGAAGTTCATAGTTGGGCGGACCTAAAAAAAAAGTTGTCAAAAGAATTCGGTCAGGTAATGTCTAGTCTTTCAGTGCATAGAACTTTAGAATCGAGACGGAAAAACAATAATGAAACATATCTTGAGTACATGTTTCAAATGAAGCAAACCGCAAGTAGAGGTTCCGTTGACGAAGAATCTCTAGTCGCGTACATCGTCGCTGGTATACTAGACAGCATTCCTAACAAAACAAATTTATTTGAGGCTAAAACGAAATTCAAGGTTTACCAAGAAATGAAGCTTCAAAAATCGAAGCAAAGTAGTGTTGACCGCGTTGCCGCCCTTGTAACTACAAAAAATCGCGAAACAGAATTTCAAAATTATCGGTGCGTGAATTGCGGTGCAAAAAGCCATAATACAGACAATTGTCCTGATAAAGCGAAAGGTTCTAGATGTTTTAATTGCAATGAATATGGCCATCTTTCAAAAAACTGCCCCAAAAAAAGCCCATTTAAAGTTAATAGAATTTCAGTCCCCACAGTTCACGATCTTAAAATTGATAACGTAACGTTTTCCGCTTTAATTGATACAGGTAGTTAATTGTGTTTAATAAAGAAATTCGTTTTCGAAAGCTTAGGAAACAAAATACAAAGTGCAGGATTGGGACAGGAAGCACGAAAGTCTATAGGCTCACTTGAATTAAGAGTCCAAATACAAGAAGCCATGTATAAGCTAAACTTTGACGTAGTACCAGACGACTGGATTTCAGAAGATGTTATAATTGGCACGGAAATATTGGAATACGTAGACATAGATATACGCAACAAAACGATCAAACTTACACCTATACCCTGGAATTACTTATGCGTCGAAAACTTTGAAAATAATTTAAATAAAATTAATCCCTGTGTTTTTGAAAACAACACAGATAATTTTGAAAATATCGAAGATTCTACAATAAAGGATTGTTTGAAGAATCTTATCCAATCATACACCCCAAAACAACAATAGAATCATGCGTAAAAATGACCATTTTGCTTGAAGACGAAAAACCAATTAATCAACAGCCACGTAGGTTAGCCCCAAAGGAAAGGAATTTGTAACCGAACAAACCTCAAAATGGTTAGAAGAAGGTTTTATTGTTCCAAATAATTCGGATTTTGCAAGCCCAATTGTCCTTGCAAAAAAAAAAGATGCAACTTACCGCTTATGCATAGATTATCGTAAACTGAATTCTAAAACTATTAAAAAAGATTCCCGTTACCGCTCATGGAGGATGTATTAGACGAATTGTACAAAGCCCGAGTCTTTACTATTTAGATCTAAAAGATGGATTCTTCCACGTCGATATAGATTCTCAAAGTCAAAAATATACGTCATTTGTGACGCCAGATGCACAATATGAATTTCGTAAGGTTCCTTTCGGACTTTGTAACGCTCCATCTACGTTTCAAATCAAACGATTAATTTTTAAGAAACAAATACGTATCTATGTTGACGATATAGCAACGCAAAATGAATACGAAACTTTGGCTACGTTAAAAGAGGTTTTAAAATTAGCTGAGGAGCACGGCTTAAGAATAAAATGGGAAAAATGCAAATTAATGTCACGCTCTATCGAATTTCTGGGCCACATAGTTCAAAATGATTCTATTAGACCTTCGATAGAAAAAACTAAAGCAGTTCGATGCTTCCCTTAGCCAAAGAACATAAAACAACTGCAGAGTTTCCTTCGTTTAACTGGGGTTTTCCGTAAATTTATACCAAATTACTCTACAATAGCAAAACCACTCACAGAGCTAACTAGAAACTCCTCTTCTTCCTTCCATTTTGGATACGAATAAAGAAAGGAATTATTATGTCGTGAACCAGTCTTGAAAATTTTTAATCCAAATTTAAGCACAGAGCTGCATACAGATGCAAGCAAAATAGGCCTCGGAGCAGTTCTTCTGCAACGATATGAAGATGCTTTGCATCCAACATTTTATTTGAGCTTTAAAACAAAACCTGCGGAAGAAAATTACAGTAGTTACGAATTGGCAGTACTGGCCATCGTAAAATCATTGAAAAAGCTACGCGTTTACTTAATTGGCCTAACATTCAAAATCTACACCGATTGCCAAGCGTTCCATTTAACGATGAAGAAAAAAGATCTGTGCTCCAGAGTTGCCAGATGGGCACTTCAACGCGAAGAATTTGACTGCCAAGTATTGCACAGGCCGGCTAAAGCTATGGAGCATGTTGATGGTTTGAGTCATGTTCTTACAGTAACGAGGATTGAAACAGGGATTATACATCAAGTACATAATGCACAAAGTTATGCAAACTTATACTAAACGTTCTGGAAAGGGATAACTATGAAGACTATATGAACAGGAACGGTGTTTTGTACAAATTTGCTAAGGGGACGTATTTACTAGTCATTCCAAAAAAATTGCAGAAGGAAATAATTCGAGGTATACATGAAATTGGGCACATCAATGCACAGAAAGTCGAAGCCGTCTTGAATCAGGATTTCTACATACCTAACGCTTGAAAAAAAATTAATGACGTTATCTCAAATTGTGTTGCATGTATTCTTGCAGTAAAAAAAAAGTGGGAAGCAAGAGGATTATTTAAATCCAATCGACAAAATGTATATTCCTTTACATACATATCATATGGATCATCTTGGGCCGATGCCTTCTACAGGAAAGAACTACAAGCACCTTTTTGTGATTAGGGATGCATTCACCAAATTTGTTTGGATTCCCGGTCAAATCCACAACGACTGAAGAAGTTCTTAAAAAGTTACGTTTAGTTGAAGATATTTTTGGAAATCCACATCGAATAATTACTGATAAAGGATCTGAGTTTACGTCAACAGCTTTTCAAGAATACACCGAAAAGAAAAACATACGGCATCTACGAATAACTACTGGCGTACCGAGAGGAAACAGTCAAGTGGAAAGGATGAACCGAATAATTATTGAGATGCTGACCAAAATGTCAATCGAAAACCCATTAAAATGGTATCAACATGTACCGAAACTTCAAAGGACAATTAATTCTACAGTATCCAGAGCAACAATGAAAACCCCTTTCGAACTTTTAATTGGCGTACCTATGAGAACTGAGGAAGACATCAAACTGTCCGAGCTACTTGAAGATGAGATGAGAGACGAGTTCGAGCCAAGTAGAGCTTAATCCGAACACCAATGGCTTACAAGAAAAACAAAGAACGAGAAGAACAGAAAGGAAAAGCGATAACGTGAGGAGATGAGTACGGTTACGGTCACGGTCACGACAAGTTGATTCCCACACACATATTTTATGAATTATTAATTTTCTTAAATTTCTGAATTATTTGTTTAATTTTATTTTTATAACTCTTTTATTTTTTTTAATAAATAATTTTTCATTTAAATGAACTTTGAAAATCTTTCTACGAAACAATTACAACTATACTTAAAGATCGCGGTCTTTCGTATAGGTACAGAGTTAAAACAGATTTAATAGAACGACTTCGAAACTACTTTATGGCTGAAGGGGTAACAAATCAAGAAGGTGACTTAAATAGTGAAATAGGTCTTTTAGAAAAGAACGAAAACTTTAAAGATACAGAAACATATCAGGATAACGGCTTTAACAGTGAAAAAGATCTTTTAGAAAATAATACCAAAACTTGAAGATTTAAAAACAGATATGACACAAAACTAACAATTTAGTTTTTAAAGATGTTGAAGATTCGTTAGAGCAATTTAATGGGGAAACGGGTAAAAGTGTTGACGCCTGGTTGAAGAATTTTGAGGACATCGCCATAGTGTGTGGTTGGAATGACATTCAACGGTATTTATACGCGAGGAGATTGCTGAAGGGTGCAGCCAAACTTGCGATAGAGGCAGAAACGGAAGTTCATAGTTGGGCGGACCTAAAAAAAAATGGTGTCAAAAGAATTCGGTCAGGTAGTGTCTAGTCTTTCAGTGCATATAACTTTAGAATCGAGACGGAAAAACAATATCTTGAGTACATGTTTCAAATGAAGCAAACCGCAAGTAGAGGTTCCGTTGACGAAGAATCTCTAGTCACGTACATCGTCGCTGATATACTAGACAGCATTCCTAACAAAACAATTTTATTTGAAGCTAGAACATTTGAAGACTTAAAAACGAAATTCAAGGTTTACCAAGAAATGAAGCTTCAAAAATCGAAGCAAAATAGTGTTGACCGCGTTGCCGCCCCTGTAACTACAAAACATCGCGAAACAGAATTTCAAAATTATCGGTGCATTAATTGCAGTGCAAAAAGCCATAAGACAGACAATTGTCCTGATAAAGCGAAAGGTTCTAGATGTTTTAATTGCAATGAATATGGCCATCTTTAAAAAAACTGTCCCAAAAAAAACCCATTCAAAGCTAATAGAATTTCAGTCCCTACGGTTCACGCTGACCTTAAAATTGATAACGTAACGTTTTCCGCTTTAATTTTTACAGGTAGCCAATTGTGCTTATTAAATAAATTCGTTTTCGAAAGCTTAGGAAAAAAAATACAAAGTGCAGGGACAGTACTTACTGGATTGGGACAGGAAGCACGAAAGTCTATAGGCTGACTTGAATTAAGAGTCCAAATACAAGAAGCGATGTATAAGCTAAACTTTGACGCAGTACCAGACGACTGGATTTCAGAAGATGTTATAATTGGCACGGAAATATTGGAATACGCAGACATAGATATACGCAACCAAACGATCAAACTTACACCTATACCCTGGAATTACTTATGCGTCGAAAACTTTGAAAATAATTTGAATAAAATTGATCCCTGTGTTTTTGAAAACAACACAGATAATTTTGTAAATATCGAAGATTCTACAATAAAGGATTGTTTCAAGAATCTTATCGAATCATTCACCCCAAAACAACAATAGAATCATGCGTAAAAATGACCATTTTGCTTGAAGACGAAAAACCAATTTATCAACAGCCACGTAGGTTAGCCCCAAAGGAAAGGAATTTGTAACCGAACAAACCTCAAAATGGTTAGAAGAAGGTATTATTGTTCCAAACAATTCGGATTTTGCAAGCCCAATTGTCCTTGCAAAAAAAAAGATGCAACTTACCGTTTATGCATAGATTATCGTAAACTGAATTCTAAAACTATAAAAAAAAGATTCCCGTTACCGCTCATGGAGGATGTATTAGACGAATTGTACAATGCCCGAGTCGTTACTATTTAGATCTAAAAGATGGATTCTTCCACGTCGATATAGATTCTCAAAGTCAAAAATATACGTCATTTGTGACGCCAGATGCACAATATGAATTTCGTAAGGTTCCTTTCGGACTTTGTAACGCTCCATCTACGTTTCAAGAATTTATTAACATATTATAAATATATATCAAATCAAACGATTAATTTTTAAGGATCAAATACGTATCTATGTTGACGATATAGCAACGCAAAATGAATACGAAACTTTGGCTACGTTAAAAGAGGTTTTAAAATTAGCTGAGGAGCACGGCTTAAGAATAAAAAGGGAAAAATGTAAATTAATTTCACGCTCTATCGAATTTCTGGGCCACATAGTTCAAAATGGTTCTATTAGACCTTCGATAGAAAAAACTAAAGCAGTTCGATGCTTCCCTTAGCCAAAGAACATAAAACAACTGCAGAGTTTCCTTGGTTTAACTGGGGTTTTCCGTAAATTTATACCAAATTACTCTACAATAGCAAAACCACTCACAGAGCTAACTAGAAACTCCTCTTCTTCCTTCCATTTTGGATACAATCAAAGATGTGCGTTTGAAAACTTAAAGGAATTATTATGTCGTGAACCAGTCTTGAAAATTTTTAATCCAAATTTAAGCACAGAGCTGCATACAGATGCAAGCAAAATAGGCCTCGGAGCAGTTCTTCTGCAACGACATGAAGCTGCTTTGCATCCAACATTTTATTTGAGCTTTAAAACAAAACCTGCGGAAGAAAATTACAGTAGTTACGAATTGGCAGTACTGGCCATCGTAAAATCATTGAAAAAGCTACGCGTTTACTTAATTGGCCTAGCATTCAAAATCTACACCGATTGCCAAGCGTTCCATTTAACGATGAAGAAAAAAGATCTGTGCTCCAGAGCTGCCAGATGGGCACTTCAACTCGAAGAATTTGACTGCCAAGTATTGCACAGGCCGGCTAAAGCTATGAAGCATGTTGATGGTTTGAGTCATGTTCTTACAGTAACGAGGATTGAAACAGGAATTATACATCAAGTACGAAATGCACAAAGTTATGCAAACTTATACTAAACGTTCTGGAAAGGGATAACTATGAAGACTATATGAACAGGAACGGTGTATTGTACATGCATGCACCAAATTTGTTTGGATGTTCCCGGTCAAATCCACAACGACTGAAGAAGTTCTTAAAAAGCTATGCTTAGTTGAAGATATTTTTGGAAATCCACATCGAATAATTACTGATAAAGGATCTGCGTTTACGTCAACAGCTTTTCAAGAATACACCGAAAAGAAAAACATACGGCATCTACGAATAACTACTGGCGTACCGAGAGGAAACGGTCAAGTAGAAAGGATGAACCGAATAATTATTGAGATGCTGACCAAAATGACAATCGAAAACCCATTAAAATGGTATCAACATGTACCGAAACTTCAAAGGACAATTAATTCTACAGTATCCAGAGCAACAATGAAAACCCCTTTCGAACTTTAAATTGGCGTACCTATGAGAACTGAAGAAGACATCAAACTGTCCGAGCTACTTGAAGATGAGATGAGAAACGAGTTCGAGTCAAGTAGAGCTTAATCCGAACACCAATGGCTTACAATAAAAACAAAGAACGAGAAGAACAGAAAGGAAAAGCGAAAACGTGAGGAGATGAGTACGGTTACGGTCATGGTCACGACAAGTTGATTCCCAAATACATATTTTATTAATTATTAATTTTCTTAAATTTCTGAATTATTTGTTTAATTTTATTTTTATAACTCTTTTATTTTTTTTATTAAATAATTGAACTTTAATTGTGCGTTTAATCGACGCATTACCCACACTAAATCCAGCAGTGTTCTCCACGTGGTGTCAGAAGTGGGATAACCCCCTGCCTCGTTTAGTTAATTTAAGAATATGCCAAAATATATTTAAATAGTGAATAAAATATTGATTTAACAGTGATTTTGAATTACATATATAATTATTTTGGAAGCATGCAATAATAATCTTAAAAAGTGGATTAAAAAAAATAATTAACTGAAATTAAATTCAGTAAGAAAAGTTTTTTTTTTGCATAAATAAAAGAGAACAAGTGGATAGTGGTATATTCTCTATAACAGAATTTTGGATATGGCCAACGGTTAACGGATAACGGATGAGTACCTCTAAACTATGTTTTTGCATGCATTGATTTTAATCATTTAAATGAACTTTGAAAATCTTTCTACGAAACAATTACAAACTATACTTAAAGATCGCGGTCTTTCGTATAGGTACAGAGTTAAAACAGATTTAATAGAACGACTTCGAAACTACTTTATGGCTGAAGAGGTAACAAATCAAGAAGGTGACTTAAATAGTGAAATAGGTCTTTTAGAAAAGAACAAAAACTTTAAAGATACAGAAACAGATCAGGATAACGGCTTTAACGGTGAAAAAGATCTCTTAGAAAATAATACCAAAACTTGAAGATTTAAAAACAGATATGACACAAACTAACAATTTTGTTTTTAAAGATGTTGAAGATTCGTTAGAGCAATTTAATGGAGAAACGAGGTAACAAATCAAGAAGGTGACTTAAATAGTGAAATAGGTCTTTTAGAAAAGAACGAAAACTTTAAAGATACAGAAACAGATCAGGATAACGGCTTTAACGGTGAAAAAGATCTCTTAGAAAATAATACCAAAACTTGAAGATTTAAAAACAGATATGACACAAACTAACAATTTTGTTTTTAAAGATGTTGAAGATTCGTTAAAAAAAGAATTCGGTCAGGTAGTGTCTAGTCTTTCAGTGCATATAACTTTAGAATCGAGACGGAAAGACAATAATGAAACATATCTTGAGGTTCCGTTGACGAAGAATCTCTAATCGCATACATCGTCGCTGGTATACTAGACAGCATTCCTAACAAAACAATTTTATTTGAGGCTAGAACATTTGAAGACTTAAAAACGAAATTCAAGGTTTACCAAGAAATGAAGCTTCAAAAATCGAAGCAAAATAGTGTTGACCGCGTTGCCGCCCCTGTAACTACAAAAAATCGCGGAACAGAATTTCAAAATTATCGGTGCGTGAATTGCGATGCAAAAAGCCATAAGACAGACAATTGTCCTGATAAAGCGAAAGGTTCTAGATGTTTTAATTGCAATGAATATGGCCATCTTTCAAAAAACTGTCCCAAAAAAAACCCATACAAAGTTAATAGAATTTCCGTCCCCACGTCTTAAAATTGATAACGTAATGTTTTCCGCTTTAATTTTTACAGGTAGCCAATTGTGCTTAATAAAGAAATTCGTTTTCGAAAGCTTAGGAAAAAAAATACAAAGTGCAGGGACAGTACTTGCTGGATTGGGACAGGAAGCACGAAAGTCTATAGGCTCACTTGAATTAAGAGTCCAAATACAAGAAGCGATGTATAAGCTACACTTTGACGTAGTACCAGACGACTGGATTTCAGAAGATGTTATAATTGGCACGGAAATATTGGAATACGCAGACATAGATATACGCAACAAAACGATCAAACTTACACCTATACCCTGGAAATACTTATGCGTCGAAAACTTTGAAAATAATTTGAATAAAATTGATCCCTGTGTTTTTGAAAACAACACAGATAATTTTAAAAATATCGAAGATTCTACAATAAAGGATTGTTTGAAGAATCTAATCGAATCATACACCCCAAAACAACAATAGAATCATGCGTAAAAATTACCATTTTGCTTGAAGACGAAAAACCAATTTATCAACAGCCACGTAGGTTAGCCCCAAAGGAAAGGAATTTGTAACCGAACAAACCTCAAAATGGTTAGAAGAAGGTATTATTGTTCCAAACAATTCGGATTTTGCAAGCCCAATTGTCCTTGCAAAAAAAAAGATGCAACTTACCGCTTATGCATAGATTATCGTAAACTGAATTCTAAAACTATAAAAAAAAGATTCCCGTTACCGCTCATGGAGGATGTATTAGACGAATTGTACAATGCCCGAGTCTTTACTATTGAGATCTAAAAGATGGATTCTTCCACATCGATATAGATTCTCAAAGTCAAAAATATACGTCATTTGTGACGCAGATGCACAATATGAATTTCGTAAGGTTCCTTTCGGACTTTGTAACGCTCCATCTACGTTTCAAGAATTTATTAACAAATTATAAATATATATCAAAACAAACGATTAATTTTTAAGAAACAAATACGTATCTATGTTGACGATATAGCAACGCAAAATGAATACGAAACTTTGGCTATGTTAAAAGAGGTTTTAAAATTAGCTGAGGAGCACGGCTTAAGAATAAAATGGGAAAAATGCAAATTAATGTCATGCTCTATCGAATTTCTGGGCCACATAGTTCAAAATGGTTCTATTAGACCTTCGATAGAAAAAACTAAAGCAGTTCGATGCTTCCCTTAGCCAAAGAACATAAAACAACTGCAGAGTTTCCTTGGTTTAACTGGGGTTTTCCGCAAATTTATACCAAATTACTCTACAATAGCAAAACCACTCACAGAGCTAACTAGAAACTCCTCTTCTTCCTTCCATTTTGGATACGAATAAAGAAAGGAATTATTATGTCGTGAACCAGTCTTGAAAATTTTTAATCCAAATTTAAGCACAGATCTGCATACAGATGCAAGCAAAATAGGCCTCGGAGCAGTTCTTCTGCAACGACATGAAGATGCTTTGCATCCAACATTTTATTTGAGCTTTAAAACAAAAGCTGCTTAAGAAAATTACAGTACTTACGAATTGGCAGTACTGGCCATCGTAAAATCATTGAAAAAGCTACGCGTTTACTTAATTGGCCTAACATTCAAAATCTACACCGATTGCCAAGCGTTTCATTTAACGATGAAGAAAAAAGATCTGTGCTCCAGAGTTGCCAGATGGGCACTTCAACTCGAAGAATTTGACTGCCAAGTTTTGCACAGGCCGGCTAAAGCTATGAAGCATGTTGATGGTTTGAGTCATATTCTTACAGTAACGAGGATTGAAACAGGGATTATACATCAAGTACGAAATGAACAAAGTTATGCAAACTTATACTTAACGTTCTGGAAAGGGATAACTATGAAGACTATATGAACAGGAACGGTGTTTTGTACAAATTTTCTAAGGGGACGTATTTACTAGTCATTCCAAAAAATTTGCAGAAGGAAATAATTCGAGGTATACATGAAATTGGGCACATCAATGCACAGAAAGTCGAAGCCGTCTTGAATCAGGATTACTACAAACCTAACGCTTGAAAAAAAATTAATGACGTTATCTCAAATTGTGTTGCATGTATTCTTGCAATAAAAAAAAGTGGGAAGCAAGAGGGTTATTTAAATCCAATCGAAAAAATGTATATTCCTTTACATACATATCATATGGATCATCTTGGGCCGATGCCTTTTACAGGAAAGAACTACAAGCACCTTTTTGTGATTATGGATGCATTCACCAAATTTGTTTGGATGTTCCCGGTCAAATCCACAACGACTGAAGAAGTTCTTAAAAAGTTAAGTTTAGTTGAAGATATTTTTGGAAATCCACATCGAAAAATTACTGATAAAGGATCTGCGTTTACGTCAACAGCTTTTCAAGAATACACCGAAAAGAAAAACATACGGCATCTACGAATAACTACTGGCGTACCGAGAGGAAACGGTCAAGTGGAAAGGATGAACCGAATAATTACTGACATGCTGACCAAAATGTCAATCGAAAACCCATTTAAATGGTATCAACATGTACCGAAACTTCAAAGGACAATTAATTCTACAGTATCCAGAGCAACAATGAAAACCCCTTTCGAACTTTTAATTGGCGTACCTAGGAGAACTGAGGAAGACATCAAACTGTCCGAGCTACTTGAAGATGAGATGAGAAACGAGTTCGAGTCAAGTAGAGCTTAATCCGAACACCAATGGCTTACAAGAAAAACAAAGAACGGGAAGAACAGAAAGGAAAAGCGATAACGTGAGGAGATGAGTACGGTTACGGTCACGGTCACGACAAGTTGATTCCCACACACATATTTTATGAATTATTAATTTTCTTAAATTTCTGAATTATTTGTTTAATTTTATTTTTATAACTCTTTTATTTTTTTAATAAATAATTGAACTTTAATTGTGCGTTTAATCGACGCATTACCCACACTAAATCTAGCAGTGTTCTCCACGTGGTGTCAGAAGTGGGATAACCCCCTGCCTCGTTTAGTCAATTTAAGAATATGCCAAAATATTTAAATAGTGAATAAAATATTGATTTAACAGTGATTTTGAATTACATATATAATTATTTTGGTAGCATGCAATAATAATCTTAAAAAGTGGATTAAAAAAAATTAATTAACTGAAATTAAATTCAGTAAGAAAAGTTTTTTTTTTACATAAATAAAAGAGAACAAGTGGATAGTGGTATATTCTCTATAACAGAATTTTGGATATGACAACGGTTAACGGATAACGGATGAGTACCTCTAAACTATGTTTTTGCATGCATTGATTTTAATCATTTAAATGAACTTTGAAAATCTTTCTACGAAACAATTACAAACTATACTTAAAGATCGCGGTCTTTCGTATAGGTACAGAGTTAAAACAGATTTAATAGAACGACTTCGAAACTACTTTATGGCTGAAGAGGTAACAAATCAAGAAGGTGACTTAAATAGTGAAATAGGTCTTTTAGAAAAGAACGAAAAATTTAAAGATACAGAAACAGATCAGGATAACGGCTTTAACAGTGAAAAAGATCTTTTAGAAAATAATACCAAAACTTGAAGATTTAAAAACAGATATGACACAAACTAACAATTTTGTTTTTAAAGATGTTGAAGATTCGTTAGAGCAATTTAATGGGGAAACGAGGTAACAAATCAAGAAGGTGACTTAAATAGTGAAATAGGTCTTTTAGAAAAGAACGAAAACTTTAAAGATACAGAAACAGATCAGGATAACGGCTTTAACGGTGAAAAAGATCTTTTAGAAAATAATACAAAAACTTGAAGATTTAAAAACAGATATGACACAAACTAACAATTTTGTTTTTAAAGATGTTGAAGATTCGTTAGAGCAATTTAATGGGGAAACGAGGTAACAAATCAAGAAGGTGACTTAAATAGTGAAATAGGTCTTTTAGAAAAGAACGAAAACTTTAAAGATACAGAAACAGATCAGGATAACGGCTTTAACGGTGAAAAAGATCTTTTAGAAAATAATACCAAAACTTGAAGATTTAAAAACAGATATGACACAAACTAACAATTTTGTTTTTAAAGATGTTGAAGATTCGTTAGAGCAATTTAATGGGGAAACGGGTAAAAGTGTTGACGCCTGGTTGAAGAATTTTGAGGACATCGCCATAGTGTGTGGTTGGAATGACATTCAACGGTATTAATACGCGAGGAGATTGCTAAAGGGTGCAGCCAAACTTGCGATAGAGGCAGAAACGGAAGTTCATAGTTTGGCGGACCTAAAAAAAAAGTTGGCAAAAGAATTCGGTCAGGTAGTGTCTAGTCTTTCAGTGCATATAACTTTAGAATCGAGACGGAAAAACAATAATGAAACATATCTTGAGGTTCCGTTGACGAAGAATCTCTAATCGCGTACATCGTCGCTGGTATACTAGACAGCATTCCTAACAAAACAATTTTATTTGAGGCTAGAACATTTGAAGACTTAAAAACGAAATTCAAGGTTTACCAAGAAATGAAGCTTCAAAAATCGAAGCAAAATAGTGTTAACCGCGTTGCCGCCCCTGTAACTACAAAAAATCGCGAACAGAATTTCAAAATTATCGGTGCGTGAATTGCGGTGCAAAAAGCCATAAGACAGACAATTGTCCTGATAAAGCGAAAGGTTCTAGATGTTTTAATTGCAATGAATATGGCCATCTTTCAAAAAACTGTCCCAAAAAAACCCATACAAAGTTAATAGAATTTCCGTCCCCACGGTTCACGCTGATCTTAAAATTGATAACGTAACGTTTTCCGCTTTAATTTTTACAGGTAGCCAATTGTGCTTAATAAAGAAATTCGTTTTTGAAAGCTTAGGAAAAAAAATACAAAGTGCAGGGACAGTACTTACTGGATTGGGACAGGAAGCACGAAAGTCTATAGGCTCACTTGAATTAAGAGTCCAAATACAAGAAGCGATGTATAAGCTAAACTTTGACGTAGTACCAGACGACTGAACTTCAGAAGATGTTATAATTGGCACGGAAATATTGGAATACGCAGACATAGATATACGCAACAAAACGATCAAACTTACACCTATACCCTGGAATTACTTATGCGTCGAAAACTTTGAAAATAATTTGAATAAAATTGATCCCTGTGTTTTTGAAAACAACACAGATAATTTTGAAAATATCGAAGATTCTACAATAAAGGATTGTTTGAAGAATCTAATCGAATCATACACCCCAAAACAACAATAGAATCATGCGTAAAAATGACCATTTTGCTTGAAGACGAAAAACCAATTTATCAACAGCCACGTAGGTTAGCCCCAAAGGAAAGGAATTTGTAACCGAACAAACCTCAAAATGGTTAGAAGAAGGTATTATTGTTCCAAACAATTCGGATTTTGCAAGCCCAATTGTCCTTGCAAAAAAAAAAGATGCAACTTACCTCTTATGCATAGATTATCGTAAACTGAATTCTAAAACTATAAAAAAAAGATTCCCGTTACCGCTCATGGAGGATGTATTAGACGAATTGTACAATGCCCGAGTCTTTACTATTCAGATCTAAAAGATGGATTCTTCCACGTCGATATAGATTCTCAAAGTCAAAAATATACGTCATTTGTGACGCAGATGCACAATATGAATTTCGTAAGGTTCCTTTCGGACTTTGTTACGCTCCATCTACGTTTCAAGAATTTATTAACAAATTATAAATATATATCAAAACAAACGATTAATTTTTAAGAAACAAATACGTATCTATGTTGACGATATAGCAACGCAAAATGAATACGAAACTTTGGCTACGTTAAAAGAGGTTTTAAAATTAGCTGAGGAGCACGGCTTAAGAATAAAATATCGAATTTCTGGGCCACATAGTTCAAAATGGTTCTATTAGACCTTCGATAGAAAAAACTAAAGCAGTTCGATGCTTCCCTTAGCCAAAGAACATAAAACAACTGCAGAGTTTCCTTCGTTTAACTGGGGTTTTCCGTAAATTTATACCAAATTACTCTACAATAGCAAAACCACTCACAGAGCTAACTAGAAACTCCTCTTCTTCCTTCCATTTTGGATACGAATAAAGAAAGGAATTATTATGTCGTGAACCAGTCTTGAAAATTTTTAATCCAAATTTAAGCACAGAGCTGCATACAGATGCAAGCAAAATAGGCCTCGGAGCAGTTCTTCTGCAATGACATGAAGATGCTTTGCATCCAACATTTTATTTGAGCTTTAAAACAAAAGCTGCTGAAGAAAATTACAGTAGTTACGAATTGGCAGTACTGGCCATCGTAAAATCATTGAAAAAGCTACGCGTTTACTTAATTGGCCTAACATTCAAAATCTACACCGATTGCCAAGCGTTTCATTTAACGATGAAGAAAAAAGATCTGTGCTCCAGAGTTGCCAGATGGGCACATCAACTCGAAGAATTTGACTGCCAAGTATTGCACAGGCCGGCTAAAGCTATGAAGCATGTTGATGGTTTGAGTCATGTTCTTACAGTAACGAGGATTGAAACAGGGATTATACATCAAGTACGAAATGCACAAAGTTATGCAAACTTATACTAAACGTTCTGGAAAGGGATAACTATGAAGACTATATGAACAGGAACGGTGTTTTGTACAAATTTGCTAAGGGGACGTATTTACTAGTCATTCCAAAAAATTTGCAGAAGGAAATAATTCGAGGTATACATGAAATTGGGCACATCAATGCACAGAAAGTCGAAGCCGTCTTGAATCAGGATTACTACATACCTAACGCTTGAAAAAAAAATTAATGACGTTATCTCAAATTGTGTTGCATGTATTCTTGCAGTAAAAATAAAAGGCACGACTGGGTCGCACGTACTTGCTCTTATGTGCTAATCCTTTTTAAGTGCAGGCGTCTTTTTGACAAAGATTTTATTTTAATATTTTTTGTATGACGTGCAACTTCCTTAGAATCGTTTTGGGGTGAAGCTCGAACGAACATGCGTCACGACAAAGGGATAAACACATAAATATATAGGATTGTTAGCTTTTGCAGTTTTTTAGTGTAGTATTATCTTTCCACTTGCTGCTTACTGTTTATAATATAATTTGCTAATAGAAAGATACAAAGGACTTTTTTCAGTTAAATTTTCATTTTGGTATGGAAAAATTTGAACAACTGGCATAAAGATTCGTCGGAATCAGCAGTATGGCAATAATGCTAGGTAAAGGGACCTTTATACGTCCCAATATGGGACCAATGGAATTTATAAAGGATTTAGGTACCTATAATAAGGTTGGAAGGAAGGTAGGTACTAAAATTAAGATACGTGTTCCAACTACTGTTAAGCCAGTAGGTATAGAGACAATATTAAAAGTTAACACAGTGGTTTTGTTTATTTATAGGAAGGTGTAAACTTTTGTTTTCTCGATTGAAATTTTTGCATTCAGTAGTAATCGAATAGTTTTTTTTATTTGTTAGTTGTTTTTGTGTGTTTATCAAAGGCTTCCTTATTTATTCTGTGCTTTTATGATGATGAAAAATACTTTAAAATACGTAAGTATGTATGTAATGTAGGTTGTCACTTTCTTTTATTTGACTAATGGCTTGGCTAGGGCTTAGCCGAGCAATATGAAATAAAATGTTGGGAAAAAAAATTTATGAATTCAAAAAAACACTACTCATAACGTTTTTTGGAAAAAATGTTGTAAGCCCTCTTATTTCTTTTGCTGTTTTCTATTTTATGAATTTTTCATTTCAAAATCGTTCGACCAGTTTTTTCAAAAAAATGTTTTTTTTGAAAAACTTTTCGAAAACATATTTTAAATTTTTTTTAAGTATGTCAATTTTAAGAAATCTATAGTTTATACTAGGAGAAAAATTAAAAAAAAAATCTATAGATCCGTTTTCAAAATATTCAAAAAACAAAATATTTTTTTAAAAAAATTATTAAAATTTAAAAAAAAATGTTTTTGAAAATTTTGATAAGCAATATTATTTAAATCATAAAACACTACATATTTTGAAAATTTCATCAAAATCCGTCAATTAGTTAACGAGAAAGTCTGATTTTAAAAAACCGGTCATATGGGAGGTACCGTTATAAAACTTTTTCTGAAAAATCCATTAAAATTAAAAGATAGATTTTGCACAGAAAACATCATTCTGAAAGTTTAATCAAAATCGTAGGAGCCGTTTTCGAGAAAAATAAGTTTTTTAATAAAAGTTATATGGCAGGTACCGTTAGTTTTGGAGCTAGAATGCCAATTCCAAAAACTGTGGGGTAGAGCACTCTAAAAATACTGTATACCAAGTTTGAATCAAATCGGCCCAACCGTTTAGGCTGTAGATATCGATACGGACAGACAGACAGACAGACAGACAGACAGACAGACAGACGGACGGAATTTCCGGACCCACTTTTTTTGACTTCTCTATCATCGTAATATCATGTTTGATTGTTACAATTTTTTTTTTTTTTTTTTACGAATGCATAACTTGCCTTATAGTCCCTATAATCGCAAGTAAAAAGTGGGAAGCAAGAGGGTTATTATAATATCATATGGATCCAATCGAAAAAATGTATATTCCTTTACATACATATCATATGGATCATCTTGGGCCGATGCTTTCTACAGGAAAGAACTACAAGCACCTTTTTGTGATTATGGATGCATTCACCAAATTTGTTTGGATGTTCCCGGTCAAATCCACAACGACTGAAGAAGTTCTTAAAAAGTTAAGTTTAGTTGAAGATATTTTTGGAAATCCACATCGAATAATTACTGATAAAGGATCTGCGTTTACGTCAACAGCTTTTCAAGAATACACCGAAAAGAAAAACATACGGCATCTACGAATAACTACTGGCGTACCGAGAGGAAACGGTCAAGTGGAAAGGATGAACCGAATAATTATTGAGATGCTGACCAAAATGTCAATCGAAAACCCATTAAAATGGTATCAACATGTACCGAAACTTCCGAAACTTCAAAGGACAATTAATTCTACAGTATCCAGAGCAACAATGAAAACCCCTTTCGAACTTTTAATTGGCGTACCTATGAGAACTGAGTAAGACATCAAACTGTCCGAGCTACTTGAAGATGAGATGAGAAACGAGTTCGAGTCAAGTAGAGCTTAATCCGAACACCAATGGCTTACAAGAAAAACAAAGAACGAGAAGAACAGAAAGGAAAAGCGATAACGTGAGGAGATGAGTACGGTTACGGTCACGGTCACGACAAGTTGATTCCCACACACATATTTTATGAATTATTAATTTTCTTAAATTTCTGAATTATTTGTTTAATTTTATTTTTATAACTCTTATTTTTTTTAATAAATAATTGAACTTTAATTGTGCGTTTAATCGACGAATTACCCACACTAAATCTAGCAGTGTTCTCCACGTGGTGTCAGAAGTGGGATAACCCCCTGCCTCGTTTAGTTAATTTAAGAATATGCCAAAATATATTTAAATAGTTAATAAAATATTGATTTAACAGTGATTTTGAATTACATATATAATTATTTTGGTAGCATGCAATAAGAATCTTAAAAAGTGGATTAAAAAAAATTAATTAACTGAAATTAAATTCAGTAAGAAAAGTTTTTTTTTTGCATAAATAAAAGAGAACAAGTGGATAGTGGTATATTCTCTATAACAGAATTTTGGATATGGCCAACGGTTAACGGATAACGGATGAGTACCTCTAAACTATGTTTTTGCATGCATTGATTTTAATCATTTAAATGAACTTTGAAAATCTTTCTACGAAACAATTACAAACTATACTTAAAGATCGCGGTCTTTCGTATAGGTACAGAGTTAAAACAGATTTAATAGAACGACTTCGAAACTACTTTATGGCTGAAGGGGTAACAAATCAAGAAGGTGACTTAAATAGTGAAATAGGTCTTTTAGAAAAGAACGAAAACTTTAAAGATACAGAAACAGATCAGGATAACGGCTTTAACAGTGAAAAAGATCTTTTAGAAAATAATACCAAAACTAAGATTTAAGAAGAAGATTTAAAAACAGATATGATACAAACTAACAATTTTGTTTTTAAAGATGTTGAAGATTCGTTAGAGCAATTTAATGGGGAAACGGGTAAAAGTGTTGACGCCTGGTTGAAGAATTTTGAGGACATCGCCATAGTGTGTGGTTGGAATGACATTCAACGGTATTTATACGCGAAGAGATTGCTGAAGGGTGCAGCCAAACTTGCGATAGAGGCAGAAACGGAAGTTCATAGTTGGGCGGACCTAAAAAAAAAGTTGTCAAAAGAATTCGGTCAGGTAGTGTCTAGTCTTTCAGTGCATATAACTTTAGAATCGAGACGGAAAAACAATAATGAAACATATCTTGAGTACATGTTTCAAATGAAGCAAACCGCAAGTAGAGGTTCCGTTGACGAAGAATCTCTAGTCGCGTACATCGTCGCTGGTATACTAGACAGCATTCCTAACAAAACAATTTTATTTGAGGCTAGAACATTTGAAGACTTAAAAACGAAATTCAAGGTTTACCAAGAAATGAAGCTTCAAAAATCGAAGCAAAATAGTGTTGACCGCGTTGCCGCCCCTGTAACTACAAAAAAACGCGAAACAGAATTTCAAAATTATCGGTGCGTGAATTGCGGTGCAAAAAGCCATAAGACAGACAATTGTCCTGATAAAGCGAAAGGTTCTAGATGTTTTAATTGCAATGAATATGGCCATCTTTCAAAAAACTGTCCAAAAAAAACCCATTCAAAGTTAATAGAATTTCAGTCCCTACGGTTCACGTTGATCTTAAATTTGATAACGTAACGTTTTCCGCTTTAATTTTTACAGGAAGCCAATTGTGCTTAATAAATAAATTCGTTTTTGAAAGCTTAGGAAAAAAAATACAAAGTGCAGGTACAGTACTTGCTGGATTGGGACAGGAAGCACGAAAGTCTATAGGCCCACTTAAATTAAGAGTCCAAATACAAGAAGCGATATATAAGCTAAACTTTGACGTAGTACCAGACGACTGGATTTCAGAAGATGTTATAATTGGCACGGAAATATTGGAATACGTAGACATAGATATACGCAACAAAACGATCAAACTTACACCTATACCCTGGAATTACTTATGTGTCGAAAATTTTGAAAATAATTTGAATAAAATTGATCCCTGTGTTTTTGAAAACAACACAGATAATTTTGAAAATATCGAAGATTCTACAATAAAGGATTGTTTGAAGAATCATATCGAATCATTCACCCCAAAACAACAATAGAATCATGCGTAAAAATGACCATTTTGCTTGAAGACGAAAAACCAATTTATCAACAGCCACGTAGGTTAGCCCTAAAGGAAAGGAATTTGTAACCGAACAAACCTCAAAATGGTTAGAAGAAGGTATTATTGTTCCAAACAATTCGGATTTTGCAAGCCCAATTGTCCTTGCAAAAAAAAAAGATGCAACTTACCGTTTATGCATAGATTATCGTAAACTGAATTCTAAAACTATAAAAAAAAGATTCCCGTTACCGCTCATGGAGGATGTATTAGACGAATTGTACAATGCCCGAGTCGTTACTATTTAGATCTAAAAGATGGATCCTTCCACGTCGATATAAATTCTCAAAGTCAAAAATATACGTCATTTGTGACGCCAGATGCACAATATGAATTTCGTAAGGTTCCTTTCGGACTTTGTAACGCTCCATCTACGTTTTAAGAATTTATTAACAAATTATAAATATATATCAGATCAAACGATTAATTTTTAAGAAACAAATACGTATCTATGTTGACGATATAGCAACGCAAAATGAATACGAAACTTTGGCTACGTTAAAAGAGGTTTTAAAATTAGCTGAGGAGCACGGCTTAAGAATAAAATGGGAAAAATGCAAATTAATGTCATGCTCTATCGAATTTCTGGGCCACATAGTTCAAAATGGTTCTATTAGACCTTCGATAGAAAAAACTAAAGCAGTTCGATGCTTCCCTTAGCCAAAGAACATAAAACAACTGCAGAGTTTCCTTGGTTTAACTGGGGTTTTCCGTAAATTTATACCAAATTACTCTACAATAGCAAAACCACTCACAGAGCTAACTAGAAACTCCTCTTCTTCCTTCCATTTTGGATACGATAAAAAAAATACAAAGTGCAGGATTGGGACATGAAGCACGAAAGTCTATAGGCCCACTTAAATTAAGAGTCCAAATACAAGAAGCGATGTATAAGCTAAACTTTGACGTAGTACCAGACGACTGGATTTCAGAAGATGTTATAATTGGCACGGAAATATTGGAATACGTAGACATAGATATACGCAACAAAACGATCAAACTTACACCTATACCCTGGAATTACTTATTGTCGAAAATTTTGAAAATAATTTGAATAAAATTGATCCCTGTGTTTTTGAAAACAACACAGATAATTTTGAAAATATCGAAGATTCTACAATAAAGGATTGTTTGAAGAATCATATCGAATCATTCACCCCAAAACAACAATAGAATCATGCGTAAAAATGACCATTTTGCTTGAAGACGAAAAACCAATTTATCAACAGCCACGTAGGTTAGCCCTAAAGGAAAGGAATTTGTAACCGAACAAACCTCAAAATGGTTAGAAGAAGGTATTATTGTTCCAAACAATTCGGATTTTGCAAGCCCAATTGTCCTTGCAAAAAAAAAAGATGCAACTTACCGTTTATGCATAGATTATCGTAAACTGAATTCTAAAACTATAAAAAAAAGATTCCCGTTACCGCTCATGGAGGATGTATTAGACGAATTGTACAATGCCCGAGTCGTTACTATTTAGATCTAAAAGATGGATTCTTCCACGTCGATATAGATTCTCAAAGTCAAAAATATACGTCATTTGTGACGCCAGATGCACAATATGAATTTCGTAAGGTTCCTTTCGGACTTTGTAACGCTCCATCTACGTTTCAAGAATTTATTAACAAATTATAAATATATATCAAATCAAACGATTAATTTTTAAGAAACAAATACGTATCTATGTTGACGCTATAGCAACGCAAAATGAATACGAAACTTTGGCTACGTTAAAAGAGGTTTTAAAATTAGCTGAGGAGCACGGCTTAAGAATAAAATGGGAAAAATGCAAATTAATGTCACGCTCTATCGAATTTCTGGGCCACATAGTTCAAAATGGTTCTATTAGACCTTCGGTAGAAAAAACTAAAGCAGTTCGATGCTTCCCTTAGCCAAAGAACATAAAACAACTGCAGAGTTTCCTTGGTTTAACTGGGGTTTTCCGTAAATTTATACCAATAGCAATAGCAAAACCACTCACAGAGCTAACTAGAAACTCCTCTTCTTCCTTCCATTTTGGATACAATCAAAGATGTGCGTTTGAAAACTTAAAGGAATTATTATGTCGTGAATCAGTCTTGAGAATTTTTAATCCAAATTTAAGCACAGAGCTGCATACAGATGCAAGCAAAATAGGCCTCGGAGCAGTTCTTCTGCAACGACATGAAGATGCTTTGCATCCAACATTTTATTTGAGCTTTAAAACAAAACCTGCGGAAGAAAATTACAGTAGTTACGAATTGGCAGTACTGGCCATCGTAAAATCATTGAAAAAGCTAGGCGTTTACTTGATTGGCCTAACATTCAAAATCTACACCGATTGCCAAGCGTTTCATTTAACGATGAAGAAAAAAGATCTGTGCTCCAGAGTTGCCAGATGGTCAGTTCAACTCGAAGAATTTGACTGAAGCATGTTGATGGTTTGAGTCATGTTCTTACAATAACGAGGATTGAAACAAGGATTATACATCAAGTACGAAATGCACAAAGTTATGCAAACTTATACTAAACGTTCTGGAAAGGGATAACTATGAAGACTATATGAACAGGAACGGTGTTTTGTACAAATTTGCTAAGGGGACGTATTTACTAGTCATTCCAAAAAATTTGCAGAAGGAAATAATTCGAGGTATACATGAAATTGCACAGAAAGTCGAAGCCGTCTTGAATCAGGATTACTACATACCTAACGCTTGAAAAAAAATTAATGACGTTATCTCAAATTGTGTTGCATGTATTCTTGCAGTAAAAAAAAAGTGGGAAGCAAGAGGATTATTTAAATCCAATCGACAAAATGTATATTCCTTTACATACATATCATATGGATCATCTTGGGCCGATGCCTTCTACAGCAAAGAACTACAAGCACCTTTTTGTGATTATGGATGCATTCACCAAATTTGTTTGGATTCCCGGTCAAATCCACAACGACTGAAGAAGTTCTTAAAAAGTTAAGTTTAGTTGAAGATATTTTTGGAAATCCACATCGAATAATTACTGATAAAGGATCAGCGTTTACGTCAACAGCTTTTCAAGAATACACCGAACAGAAAAACATACGGCATCTACGAATAACTACTGGCGTACCGAGAGGAAACGGTCAAGTGGAAAGGATGAACCGAATAATTATTGAGATGCTGACCAAAATGTCAATCGAAAACCCATTAAAATGGTATCAACATGACCGAAACTTCAAAGGACAATTAATTCTACAGTATCCAGAGCAACAATGAAAACCCCTTTCGAACTTTTAATTGGCGTACCTATGAGAACTGAGGAAGACATCAAACTGTCCGAGCTACTTGAAGATGAGATGAGAAACGAGTTCGAGTCAAGTAGAGCTTAATCCGAACACCAATGGCTTACAAGAAAAACAAAGAACGAGAAGAACAGAAAGGAAAAGCGATAACGTGAGGAGATGAGAACGGTTACGGTCACGGTCACGACAAGTTGATTCCCACACACATATTTTATGAATTATTAATTTTCTTAAATTTCAGAATTATTTGTTTAATTTTATTTTTATAACTCTTTTATTTTTTTTAATAAATAATTGAACTTTAATTGTGCGTTTAATCGACGAATTACCCACACTAAATCTAGCAGTGTTCTCCACGTGGTGTCAGAAGTGGGATAACCCCCTGCCTCGTTTAGTTAATTTAAGAATATGCCAAAATATATTTAAATAGTGAATAAAATATTGATTTAACAGTGATTTTGAATTACATATATAATTATTTTGGTAGCATGCAATTAAAAAAAATTAATTAAATGAAATTAAATTCAGTAAGAAAAGTTTTTTTTTGCATAAATAAAAGAGAACAAGTGGATAGTGGTATATTCTCTATAACAGAATTTTGGATATGGCCAACGGTTAACGGATAACGGATGAGTACCTCTAAACTAAGTTTTTGCATGCATTGATTTTAATCATTTAGATGAACTTTGAAAATCTTTCTACGAAACAATTACAAACTATACTTAAAGATCGCGGTCTTTCATATAGGTACAGAGTTAAAACAGATTTAATAGAACGACTTCGAAACTACTTTATGGCTGAAGGGGTAACAAATCAAGAAGGTGACTTAAATAGTGAAATAGGTCTTTTAGAAAAGAACGAAAACTTTAAAGTTACAGAAACAGATCAGGATAATGGCTTTAACAGTGAAAAAGATCTTTTAGAAAATAATACCAAAACTTGAAGATTTAAAAATATGACACAAACTAACAATTTTGTTTTTAAAGATGTTGAAGATTCGTTAGAGCAATTTAATGGGGAAAGGGGTAAGAGTGTTGACGCCTGGTTGAAGAATTTTGAGGACATCGCCATAGTGTGTGGTTGGAATGACATTCAACGGTATTTATACGCGAAGAGATTGCTGAAGGGTGCAGCCAAACTTGCGATAGAGGCAGAAACGGAAGTTCATAGTTGGGCGGACATAAAAAAAAAGTTGTCAAAAGAATTCGGTCAGGTAGTGTCTAGTCTTTCAGTGCATAGAACTTTAGAATCGAGACGGAAAAACAATAATGAAACATATCTTGAGGTTCCGTTGACGAAGAATCTCAAATCGCGTACATCGTCGCTGGTATACCAGACAGCATTCCTAATAAAACAATTTTATTTGAGGCTAGAACATTTGAAGACTTTAAAACGAAATTCAAGGTTTACCAAGAAATGAAGCTTCATAAATCGAAGCAAAATAGTGTTGACCGCGTTGCCCCCTGTAACTACAAAAAATCGCGAAAAAGAATTTCAAAATTATCGGTGCGTGAATTGCGGTGCAAAAAGCCATAAGAAAGACACTTGTCCTGATAAAGCGAAAGGTTCTAGATGTTTTAATTGCAATGAATATGGCCATCTTTCAAAAAAAATTTCCAAAAAAAACCATTCAAAGTTAATAGAATTTCAGCCCCACGGTTCACGCTGATCTTAAAATTGATAATGTAACGTTTTCCGCTTTAATTTTTACAGGTAGCCAATTGTGCTTAATAAAGAAATTCGTTTTCGAAAGCTTAGAAAAAAAAATACAAAGTGCAGGGACAGTACTTGCTGGATTGGGACAGGAAGCACGAAAGTCTATAGGCTCACTTGAATTAAGAGTCCAAATACAAGAAGCGATGTATAAGCTAAACTTTGACGTAGTACCAGACGACTGGATTTCAGAAGATGTTATAATTGGCACGGAAATATTGGAATACGCAGACATAGATATGCGCAACAAAACGATCAAACTTACACCTATACCCTGGAATTACTTATGCGTCGAAAACTTTGAAAATAATTTGAATAAAATTGATCCCTGTGTTTTTGAAAACAACACAGATAATTTTGAAAATATCGAAGATTCTACAATAAAGGATTGTTTGAAGAATCTAATCGAATCATACACCCCAAAACAACAATAGAATCATGCGTAAAAATGACCATTTTGCTTGAAGACGAAAAACCAATTTATCAACAGCCACGTAGGTTAGCCCCAAAGGAAAGGAATTTGTAACCGAACAAACCTCAAAATGGTTAGAAGAAGGTATTATTGTTCCAAACAATTCGGATTTTGCAAGCCCAATTGTCCTTGCAAAAAAAAAGATGCAACTTACCTCTTATGCATAGATTATCGTAAACTGAATTCTAAAACTATAAAAAAAAGATTCCCGTTACCGCTCATGGAGGATGTATTAGACGAATTGTACAATGCCCGAGTCTTTACTATTCAGATCTAAAAGATGGATTCTTCCACGTCGATATAGATTCTCAAAGTCAAAAATATACGTCATTTGTGACGCAGATGCATAATATGAATTTCGTAAGGTTCCTTTCGGACTTTGTAACGCTCCATCTACGTTTCAAGAATTTATTAACAAATTATAAATATATATCAAAACAAACGATTAATTTTTAAGAAACAAATACGTATCTATGTTGACGATATAGCAACGCAAAATGAATACGAAACTTTGGCTACGTTAAAAGAGGTTTTAAAATTAGCTGAGGAGCACGGCTTAAGAATAAAATATCGAATTTCTGGGCCACATAGTTCAAAATGGTTCTATTAGACCTTCGATAGAAAAAACTAAAGCAGTTCGATGCTTCCCTTAGCCAAAGAACATAAAACAACTGCAGAGTTTCCTTCGTTTAACTGGGGTTTTCCGTAAATTTATACCAAATTACTCTACAATAGCAAAACCACTCACAGAGCTAACTAGAAACTCCTCTTCTTCCTTCCATTTTGGATACGAATAAAGAAAGGAATTATTATGTCGTGAACCAGTCTTGAAAATTTTTAATCCAAATTTAAGCACAGAGCTGTATACAGATGCAAGCAAAATAGGCCTCGGAGCAGTTCTTCTGCAATGACATGAAGATGCTTTGCATCCAACATTTTATTTGAGCTTTAAAACAAAAGCTGCTGAAGAAAATTACAGTACTTACGAATTGGCAGTACTGGCCATCGTAAAATCATTGAAAAAGCTACGCGTTTACTTAATTGGCCTAACATTCAAAATCTACACCGATTGCCAAGCGTTTCATTTAACGATGAAGAAAAAAGATCTGTGCTCCAGAGTTGCCAGATGGGCACTTCAACTCGAAGAATTTGACTGCCAAGTATTGCACAGGCCGGCTAAAGCTATGAAGCATGTTGATGGTTTGAGTCATGTTCTTACAGTAACGAGGATTGAAACAGGGATTATACATCAAGTACGAAATGCACAAAGTTATGCAAACTTATACTCAACGTTCTGGAAAGGGATAACTATGAAGACTATATGAACAGGAACGGTGTTTTGTACAAATTTGCTAAGGGGACGTATTTACTAGTCATTCCAAAAAATTTGCAGAAGGAAATAATTCGAGGTATACATGAAATTGGGCACATCAATGCACAGAAAGTCGAAGCCGTCTTGAATCAGGATTACTACATACCTAACGCTTGAAAAAAATTAATGACGTTATCTCAAATTGTGTAGCATGTATTCTTGCAGTAAAAATAAAAGGCACGACTGGGTTGCACGTACTTGCTCTTATGTGCTAATCCTTTTTAAGTGCAGGCGTCTTTTTGACAAAGATTTTATTTTAATATTTTTTGTATGACGTGCAACTTCCTTAGAATCGTTTTGGGGTGAAGCTCGAACGAACATGCGTCACGACAAAGGGATAAACACATAAATATATAGGATTGTTAGCTTTTGCAGTTTTTTAGTGTAGTATTATCTTTCCACTTGCTGCTTACTGTTTATAATATAATTTGCTAATAGAAAGATACAAAGGACTTTTTTCAGTTAAATTTTCATTTTGGTATGGAAAAATTTGAACAACTGGCATAAAGATTCGTCGGAATCAGCAGTATGGCAATAATGCTAGGTAAAGGGACCTTTATACGTCCCAATATGGGACCAATGGAATTTATAAAGGATTTAGGTACCTATAATAAGGTTGGAAGGAAGGTAGGCACTAAAAATTAAGATACGTGTTCCAACTACTGTTAAGCCAGTAGGTATAGAGACAATATTAAAAGTTAACACAGTGGTTTTGTTTATTTATAGGAAGGTGTAAACTTTTGTTTTCTCGATTGAAATTTTTGCATTCAGTAGTAATCGAATAGTTTTTTTTATTTGTTAGTTGTTTTTGTGTGTTTATCAAAGGCTTCCTTATTTATTCTGTGCTTTTATGATGATGAAAAATACTTTAAAATACGTAAGTATGTATGTAATGTAGGTTGTCACTTTCTTTTATTTGACTAATGGCTTGGCTAGGGCTTAGCCGAGCAATATGAAATAAAATGTTGGGGAAAAAAATTTATGAATTCAAAAAAACACTACTCATAACGTTTTTTGGAAAAAATGTTGTAAGCCATCTTATTTCTTTTGCTGTTTTCTATTTTATGAATTTTTCATTTCAAAATCGTTCGACCAGTTTTTTCAAAAAAATGTTTTTTTTGAAAAACTTTTCGAAAACATATTTTAAATTTTTTTTAAGTATGTCAATTTTAAGAAATCTATAGTTTATACTAGGAGAAAAATTAAAAAAAAAATCTATAGATCCGTTTTCAAAATATTCAAAAAACAAAATATTTTTTTAAAAAAATTATTAAAATTTAAAAAAAAATGTTTTTGAAAATTTTGATAAGCAATATTATTTCAATCATAAAACACTACATATTTTGAAAATTTCATCAAAATCCGTCAATTAGTTAACGAGAAAGTCTGATTTTAAAAAACCGGTCATATGGGAGGTACCGTTATAAAACTTTTTCTGAAAAATTCATTAAAATTAAAAGATAGATTTTGCACAGAAAACATCATTCTGAAAGTTTAATCAAAATCGTAGGAGCCGTTTTCGAGAAAAATAAGTTTTTTAATAAAAGTTATATGGCAGGTACCGTTAGTTTTGGAGCTAGAATGCCAATTCCAAAAACTGTGGGGTAGAGCACTCTAAAAATACTGTATACCAAGTTTGAATCAAATCGGCCCAACCGTTTAGGCTGTAGATATCGATACGGACAGACAGACAGACAGACAGACAGACAGACAGACAGACAGACAGACAGACGGACGGAATTTCCGGACCCACTTTTTTTGACTTCTCTATCATCGTAATATCATGTCTGATTGTTAGAATTTTTTTTTTTTTTTTTTTGAATGCATAACTTGCCTTATAGTCCCTATAATCGCAAGTAAAAAGTGGGAAGCAAGAGGGTTATTATAAT
The DNA here is from genome assembly GCA_963971375.1 of Platycheirus rosarum. NCBI lineage: Eukaryota > Metazoa > Arthropoda > Insecta > Diptera > Syrphidae > Platycheirus > Platycheirus rosarum. The sequence goes on from OZ020507.1 coordinate 90,855,350, forward strand.
ATCATATGGATCCAATCGAAAAAATGTATATTCCTTTACATACATATCATATGGATCATCTTGGGCCGATGCTTTCTACAGGAAAGAACTACAAGCACCTTTTTGTGATTATGGATGCATTCACCAAATTTGTTTGGATGTTCCCGGTCAAATCCACAACGACTGAAGAAGTTCTTAAAAAGTTAAGTTTAGTTGAAGATATTTTTGGAAATCCACATCGAATAATTACTGATAAAGGATCTGCGTTTACGTCAACAGCTTTTCAAGAATACACCGAAAAGAAAAACATACGGCATCTACGAATAACTACTGGCGTACCGAGAGGAAACGGTCAAGTGGAAAGGATGAACCGAATAATTATTGAGATGCTGACCAAAATGTCAATCGAAAACCCATTAAAATGGTATCAACATGTACCGAAACTTCAACGGACAATTAATTCTACAGTATCCAGAGCAACAATGAAAATCCCTTTCGAACTTTTAATTGGCGTACCTATGAGAACTGAGTAAGACATCAAACTGTCCGAGCTACTTGAAGATGAGATGAGAAACGAGTTTGAGTCAAGTAGAGCTTAATCCGAACACCAATGGCTTACAAGAAAAACAAAGAACGAGAAGAACAGAAAGGAAAAGCGATAACGTGAGGAGATGAGTACGGTTACGGTCACGGTCACGACAAGTTGATTCCCACACACATATTTTATGAATTATTAATTTTCTTAAATTTCTGAATTATTTGTTTAATTTTATTTTTATAACTCTTTTATTTTTTTTAATAAATAATTGAACTTTAATTGTGCGTTTAACATTGATTTTGAATTACATATATAATTATTTTGGTAGCATGCAATAAGAATCTTAAAAAGTGGATTAAAAAAAATTAATTAACTGAAATTAAATTCAGTAAGAAAAGTTTTTTTTTTGCATAAATAAAAGAGAACAAGTGGATAGTGGTATATTCTCTATAACAGAATTTTGGATATGGCCAACGGTTAACGGATAACGGATGAGTACCTCTAAACTATGTTTTTGCATGCATTGATTTTAATCATTTAAATGAACTTTGAAAATCTTTCTACGAAACAATTACAAACTATACTTAAAGATCGCGGTCTTTCGTATAGGTACAGAGTTAAAACAGATTTAATAGAACGACTTCGAAACTACTTTATGGCTGAAGGGGTAACAAATCAAGAAGGTGACTTAAATAGTGAAATAGGTCTTTTAGAAAAGAACGAAAACTTTAAAGATACAGAAACAGATCAGGATAACGGCTTTAACAGTGAAAAAGATCTTTTAGAAAATAATACCAAAACTAAGATTTAAGAAGAAGATTTAAAAACAGATATGATACAAACTAACAATTTTGTTTTTAAAGATGTTGAAGATTCGTTAGAGCAATTTAATGGGGAAACGGGTAAAAGTGTTGACGCCTGGTTGAAGAATTTTGAGGACATCGCCATAGTGTGTGGTTGGAATGACATTCAACGGTATTTATACGCGAAGAGATTGCTGAAGGGTGCAGCCAAACTTGCGATAGAGGCAGAAACGGAAGTTCATAGTTGGGCGGACCTAAAAAAAAAGTTGTCAAAAGAATTCGGTCAGGTAGTGTCTAGTCTTTCAGTGCATATAACTTTAGAATCGAGACGGAAAAACAATAATGAAACATATCTTGAGTACATGTTTCAAATGAAGCAAACCGCAAGTAGAGGTTCCGTTGACGAAGAATCTCTAGTCGCGTACATCGTGGCTGGTATACTAGACAGCATTCCTAACAAAACAATTTTATTTGAGGCTAGAACATTTGAAGACTTAAAAACGAAATTCAAGGTTTACCAAGAAATGAAGCTTCAAAAATCGAAGCAAAATAGTGTTGACCGCGTTGCCGCCCCTGTAACTACAAAAAAACGCGAAACAGAATTTCAAAATTATCGGTGCGTGAATTGCGGTGCAAAAAGCCATAAGACAGACAATTGTCCTGATAAAGCGAAAGGTTCTAGATGTTTTAATTGCAATGAATATGGCCATCTTTAAAAAAACTGTCCAAAAAAAAACCCATTCAAAGTTAATAGAATTTCAGTCCCTACGGTTCACGTTGATCTTAAATTTGATAACGTAACGTTTTCCGCTTTAATTTTTACAGGAAGCCAATTGTGCTTAATAAATAAATTCGTTTTTGAAAGCTTAGGAAAAAAAATTCAAAGTGCAGGTACAGTACTTGCTGGATTGGGACAGGAAGCACGATTTTATAATAATTTTGAAAATATCGAAGATTCTACAATAAAGAATTGTTTGAAGAATCTTATCGAATCATACACCCCAAAACAACAATAGAATCATGCGTAAAAATGACCATTTTGCTTGAAGACGAAAAACCAATTTATCAACAACCACGTAGGAAAGGAATATGTAACCGAACAAACCTTAAAATGTTTAGAAGAAGGTATTATTGTTCCAAACAATTCGGATTTTGCTAGCCCAATTGTCCTTGCAAAAAAAAGATGCAACTTACCGTTTATGCATAGATTATCGTAAACTGAATTCTAAAACTATAAAAAAAAGATTCCCGTTACCGCTCATGGAGGATGTATTAGACGAATTGTACAATGCCCGAGTCGTTACTATTTAGATCTAAAAGATGGATTCTTCCACGTCGATATAGATTCTCAAAGTCAAAAATATACGTCATTTGTGACGCCAGATGCACAATATGAATTTCGTAAGGTTCCTTTCGGACTTTGTAACGCTCCATCTACGTTTCAAGAATTTATTAACAAATTATAAATATATATCAAATCAAACGATTAATTTTTAAGAAACAAATACGTATCTTTGTTGACGATATAGCAACGCAAAATGAATACGAAACTTTGGCTACGTTAAAAGAGGTTTTAAAATTAGCTGAGGAGCACGGCTTAAGAATAAAATGGGAAAAATGCAAATTAATGTCACGCTCTATCGAATTTCTGGGCCACATAGTTCAAAATGGTTCTATTAGACCAGTATTAGCAGTTCGATGCTTCCCTTAGCCAAAGAACATAAAACAACTGCAGAGTTTCCTTGGTTTAACTGGGGTTTTCCGTAAATTTATACCAAATTACTCTACAATAGCAAAACCACTCACAGAGCTAACTAGAAACTCCTCTTCTTCCTTCCATTTTGGATACGATCAAAGATGTGCGTTTGAAAACTTAAAGGAATTATTATGTCGTGAACCAGTCTTGAAAATTTTTAATCCAAATTTAAGCACAGAGCTGCATACAGATGCAAGCAAAATAGGCTTCGGAGCAGTTCTTCTGCAACGACATGAAGATGCTTTGCATCCAACATTTTATTTGAGCTTTAAAACAAAACCTGCGGAAGAAAATTACAGTAGTTACGAATTGGCAGTACTGGCCATCGTAAAATCATTGAAAAAGCTAGGCGTTTACTTGATTGGCCTAACATTCAAAATCTACATCGATTGCCAAGCGTTTCATTTAACGATGAAGAAAAAAGATCTGTGCTCCAGAGTTGCCAGATGGTCACTTCAACTCGAAGAATTTGACTGAAGCATGTTGATGGTTTGAGTCATGTTCTTACAGTAACGAGGATTGAAACAAGGATTATACATATCAAGTACGAAATGCACAAAGTTATGCAAACTTATACTAAACGTTCTGGAAAGGGATAACTATGAAGACTATATGAACAGGAACGGTGTTTTGTACAAATTTGCTAAGGGGACGTATTTACTAGTCATTCCAAAAAATTTGCAGAAGGAAATAATTCGAGGTATACATGAAATTGCACAGAAAGTCGAAGCCGTCTTGAATCAGGATTACTACATACCTAACGCTTGAAAAAAAATTAAAGACGTTATCTCAAATTGTGTTGCATGTATTCTTGCAGTAAAAAAAAGTGGGAAGCAAGAGGATTATTTAAATCCAATCGACAAAATGTATATTCCTTTACACACACACTGAAGAAGTTCTTAAAAAGTTAAGTTTAGTTGAAGATATTTTTGGAAATCCACATCGAATAATTACTGATAAAGGATCTGCGTTTACGTCAACAGCTTTTCAAGAATACACCGAAAAGAAAAACATACGGCATCTACGAATAACTACTGGCGTACCGAGAGGAAACGGTCAAGTGGAAAGGATGAACCGAATAATTATTGAGATGCTGACCAAAATGTCAATCGAAAACCCATTAAAATGGTATCAACATGTACCGAAACTTCAAAGGACAATTAATTCTACAGTATCCAGAGCAACAATGAAAACCCCTTTCGAACTTTTAATTGGCGTACCTATGAGAACTGAGGAAGACATCAAACTGTCCGAGCTACTTGAAGATGAGATGAGAGACGAGTTCGAGCCAAGTAGAGCTTAATCCGAACACCAATGGCTTAAAAGAAAAACAAAGAACGAGAAGAACAGAAAGGAAAAGCGATAACGTGAGGAGATGAGTACGGTTACGGTCACGGTCACGACAAGTTGATTCCCACACACATATTTTATGAATTATTAATTTTCTTAAATTTCTGAATTATTTGTTTAATTTTATTTTTATAACTCTTTTATTTTTTTTAATAAATAATTTAACTTTAATTGTGCGTTTAATCGACGAATTACCCACACTAAATCTAGCAGTGTTCTCCACGTGGTGTCAGAAGTTGGATAACCCCCTGCCTCGTTTAGTTAATTTAAGAATATGCCAAAATATATTTAAATAGTGAATAAAATATTGATTTAACAGTGATTTTGAATTACATATATAATTATTTTGGTAGCATGCAATAAGAATCTTAAAAAGTGGATTAAAAAAAATTAATTAACTGAAATTAAATTCAGTAAGAAAAGTTTTTTTTTGCATAAATAAAAGAGAACAAGTGGATAGTGGTATATTCTCTATAACAGAATTTTGGATATGGCCAACGGTTAACGGATAACGGATGAGTACCTCTAAACTATGTTTTTGCATGCATTGATTTTAATCATTTAAATGAACTTTGAAAATCTTTCTACGAAACAATTACAAACTATACTTAAAGATCGCGGTCTTTCGTATAGGTACAGAGTTAAAACAGATTTAATAGAACGACTTCGAAACTACTTTATGGCTGAAGGGGTAACAAATCAAGAAGGTGACTTAAATAGTGAAATAGGTCTTTTAGAAAAGAACGAAAACTTTAAAGATACAGAAACAGATCAGGATAACGGCTTTAACAGTGAAAAAGATCTTTTAGAAAATAATACCAAAACTTGAAGATTTAAAAACAGATATGATACAAACTAACAATTTTGTTTTTAAAGATGTTGAAGATTCGTTAGAGCAATTTAATGGGGAAACGGGTAAAAGTGTTGACGCCTGGTTGAAGAATTTTGAGGACATCGCCATAGTGTGTGGTTGGAATGACATTCAACGGTATTTATACGCCAAGAAATTGCTGCTGGTGCAGCCAAACTTGCGATAGAGGCAGAAACGGAAGTTCATAGTTGGGCGGACCTAAAAAAAAAGTTGTCAAAAGAATTCGGTCAGGTAGTGTCTAGTCTTTCAGTGCATATAACTTTAGAATCGAGACGGAAAAACAATAATGAAACATATCTTGAGTACATGTTTCAAATGAAGCAAACCGCAAGTAGAGGTTCCGTTGACGAAGAATCTCTAGTCGCGTACATCGTCGCTGGTATACTAGACAGCATTCCTAACAAAATAATTTTATTTGAGGCTAGAACATTTGAAGACTTAAAAACGAAATTCAAGGTTTACCAAGAAATGAAGCTTCAAAAATCGAAGCAAAATAGTGTTGACCGCGTTGCCGCCCCTGTAACTACAAAAAATCGCGAAACAGAATTTCAAAATTATCGGTGCTTGAATTGCGGTGCAAAAAGCCATAAGACAGACAATTGTCCTGATAAAGCGAAAGGTTCTAGATGTTTTAATTGCAATGAACATGGCCATCTCTCAAAAAACTGTTCCAAAAAAAACCCATTCAAAGTTAATAGAATTTCAGTCCCCACGGTTCACGCTGATCTTAAAATTGATAACGTAACGTTTTTCGCTTTAATTTTTACAGGTAGCCAATTGTGCTTAATAAAGAAATTCGTTTTCGAAAGCTTAGGAAAAAAAATACAAAGTGCAGGGACAGTACTTGCTGGATTGGGACAGGAAGCACGAAAGTCTATAGGCTCACTTGAATTAAGAGTCCAAATACAAGAAGCGATGTATAAGCTAAACTTTGACGTAGTACCAGACGACTGGATTTCAGAAGATGTTATAATTGGCACGGAAATATTGGAATACGCAGACATAGATATACGCAACAAAACGATCAAACCTATACACCTATACCCTGGAATTACTTATGCGTCGAAAACTTTGAAAATAATTTGAATAAAATTGATTCCTGTGTTTTTGAAAACAACACAGATAATTTTGAAAATATCGAAGATTCTACAATAAAGGATTGTTTGAAGAATCTTATCGAATCATACACCCCAAAACAACAATAGAATCATGCGTAAAAATGACCATTTTGCTTGAAGACGAAAAACCAATTTATCAACAGCCACGTAGGTGAGCCCCAAAGGTAAGGAATTTGTAACCGAACAAACCTCAAAATGGTTAGAAGAAGGTATTATTGTTCCAAAAAATTCGGATTTTGCAAGCCCAATTGTCCTTGCAAAAAAAAAAGATGGAACTTACCGTTTATTTATTTATTTATTTGACTATAACTACAGATACATTATTGATCACAGTTATTTGGATTATACAAATAATATTACATTTACATAATTAGTGACGATTTAAATTGAATAAAAGTATAATTTGTTTAAATTTCAATGAAGTAAGATTAAAATCTACGAAGGAATTATAATTATTAAACTGTTTACATAAGAGAGAGAACGGTTCATTATTTAAGTAGTTTAAAGTAGTTTCATGTGTTCGCAAAATTTTATAATTTCGACTTGGACGGAATGGCACATTTAATTTTATTAATAAATAAGGAGAATTTATATCACCGTTTAAAAGTTTAAATATGAATGCAGCATTGAGTGATGACCTCCTATCCTCGAGCGTATTAAGACCAATCAGTAAAAGTCGCGAACGATATGGTGGAAGATGGTGATGATTATCCCAGTTAAGATGACGGAGAGCAAATAATACAAACTGTTTTTGAATGGATTCAATGCGGGCAATGTGACAGGAGTAATATGGGCACCAAACTGGGCAACCATATTCCAAGATCGAACGAACCAGTCCAACAAACAGGCTCTTTGTCACATAAGGGTCGTTGAATTCTTTTGACCATCGTTTAATCATTCCTAGACGAACAGAAGCTTTTGCAGTTATAGAGCCGATGTGCATTCTGAAGTCTAATTTTGAATCATTTATTACTCCCAAGTCTTTAAAATAATTAACTCTTTCAAGTTTTGAATTATTTATAGAGTATTCATTAAAGAAAACATTTTTTACTCTAGCGAAGGTCATTACTTTGCATTTCTTAGAGTTCAGTGTGAGATAGTTCTTATTACAACATTCCTGCAAATGATCAATATCAGATTGCAGTTGAAGGTTATCAGCATTATTTTTATATGAATATGAAATTTTCGCATCGTCAGCATAGAGATGTATATCACAGTATTTTATCACAGAGGGTAAATCATTTATAAAAATTACGAATAACAGTGGTCCCAGGTGGCTTCCTTGAGGCACTCCAGACTTCACATCTATTGCGTTGGATAAATGAGACTTGAACTTAACATATTGAGTACGAGATGATAAATAACTTGCAATCCATTGCACAAGTTTTGGGGACCAGCCGAAAAGTGAAAATTTTCTAACAAGCAGCTGATGATTGAGTTGATCGAAGGCTTTGGAGAAGTCAGTGTATATTACATCCGTTTGATGACCATTCATGAATCCTTTTGTTATGCATGATGTAATTTCCAACAGATTTGTAATGGTAGATTTGCCCTTGACGAATCCATGCTGTCTGTCCGATAGATGCGATTTTACACCATGTATCAACTCATGGACTATTATAGATTCCATCATCTTGGGAATAATGCTGAGTTTCGCTATACCTCGGTAGTCACGCATGTTGCATCGGCTTTCTGATTTAAAAAGTGGAATTATAAATGAAGACTTCCAAGCATGCGGGAAAACGGAAGACGACAAAAATAGGTTAAACAAATAACATAAAGCACTAGCCAAGGAATGACAGCAGTTTATTAAAACACAGGAAGGAACATTATGAGGTCCAGTAGAAAATGAATATGTTAACTTCTTTATTGCACTTGTTACATCGTTTTCTTGAATAAATGGCAAGTCATTTGTAATGCTCATGTTAGAGATAATTTGGTGCAGCCCAGCCAACCCATTATTACATTTGTAGATGCCTTTAAACATTTCTGCAAACATATCACAGATCATTACCTCATCATTTGAAGAAATTTGATCCAAATTCATATAGGACGGGAATTCAGCTATTTTTCTCTTATTTTTAACAATTTCCAAAAAGATGAAGGATTCCGTAATAGGTTAGCTTTCATAGATATTATGTAGTTTTTATATGCAGCCCTTGATTTGACTTGGAATTCTCTTCTTATTCTGCTGAACTCTTGAGCATTGCAAACTGTAAACTTGAATTTGAGCTTGTTGTGGAGTTTGTTTTTTTTTTTGTTTTTAAGCCTTTTATGGAAAGGTGTGAGCCAAGGAACACAATTATCAACAATTTTGATGCGACGACAAGGTATTGTTTTCAAAATGCTGTTGTACAATATTTCATAGAAAGTATCAGTTGCTTTACTAGCATATATATTAAAAAAGACACTATCCCAGTGAAATTGAGAAAGTTCCATATTGAGTTTTTCAAAATCAGTTTTCTTGAAGTCAAATTCATAGCCATGATCGTATTGACTAGCACAAACGGAGGTCGGCATTTCCATTAAAACTTCAAAGCAAGGGTGAAATCTAACATCATCCAATAAAGGGCATGCTCTTGGCACCGTTAAGCCATTAACATCATCCGTAAACACGAGGTCGAGAAAATTACCTCTTTCATTTTTAAACGGGTTAACTTGATTTAAGGCTAAAGAGCACATTGAGTCCACAAAAGAAATACTCGTTTCTGATGTCAACGATGTAGGTGACAAAAATTTGTCATCTTCTTGAAGAACGTCCCATTCAATGTCTGGTAAATTAAAATCACCAACAAGTTGTAACCGGTCGTTGGGATTCATTAGGGAAACAATGTACTTAATGGTTATAACACATTGATCGTAAAGTTCACAATTCATTTTTGGTGGAATGTAGACACAGGCTATAAAAAGTTGGAAAGTTTTGAGGAGAGTTATAACACATACCATTTCTACGCTTATTGAGGGCATAGAGACAATTTTACAGTTGTAGCAATTTCTAATGGCAATTAGAACTCCACCACCAGACTTTTTACTGCTAGTTAAGGAAGACCGATCTGACCGAAATATTTGATACGAACTACATAGTATTTCATTGTCCAAAATAGACTTATCTAACCATGTTTCAGTAAAAAGTATTGCATCATAGTTAAACCCAAGACTTGAAGCAAACACTGATTTTAGTTTTGTCTTCAATCCTCCAATATTTTGGTAGAACATTGAGAAATAACTCATTGAGTATTTCGTACATTTCTTTCTTTTTGGCTACAGTAGGTCGCTTCCGAAAAGGGTGAACTATTGAGTTTACCGGCCAGAATTTCTCATAATTTAATAATTTAAAAATATTATTATTACGCTTTACATCAATAATGAAGGAGGAGTAGTTCTGATCTACATTCAGCTTCATTTTGCGAATGTTAAGACAAGATGAGTCTAAATTTGGTGATTTTTTTAGTAAATAAGACCATATCATTGACTCACTAGTTGTTTGTGGAAAATTTGAAATAAAAATTGGCAAAGGTCTTTCCATAGCAACGAGATCAAATTCCTCTGCGGTTCTTTCTCCCCCCACCGCGGAAGTTGAGGGCAACAGTTCAATACCATCAGATAAGGATCCTGCCGGGTCAGAAATCCTCTCATCCGTAATGGAAGCTATTGAGGAAACCGGTGGGCCGCCAGTAAACTCATCATTGGATTGAACTGTTGGTTGTTTCTGAGGTTTTTTTGATACGGCTACCAATTTATCGTTCTCAGCTTGGGGTTTCGGACCTGAACGGAGAGTTCTAGGTTGCAACAAAGATGGTGACGACGAAGATTTCTCCAAGACTTGAGGTTCCCGGTGATCATTTTGTTGCTGAAGAATTTTTTCCGTTGGGTTCTTACATCGGTCCGATCGACTTTCATTTGAAAGCGGTGAAGGCGTCAGCAAAATCAATGGTACTTGAACTTCAGGATTTATTTGCGGACTTTCAATGGCCTAAAAACTTTCACTCATTCTTTCTGACGATAAAACATCGAAATCGAATAACTTTTGAATATCCGAAAATATTGTGGAGACATTGTTGAATAATTTTTGGAGTTTAAGGACTTTCCAATGTAATTTATCCACCGAGATTTTGTCATGCTTAGTACAAAAGTACCGTAGGCCAGCTACAGAAGTGAATTTATCAGCATCCTTACCTTTAATACCTATGCATTTAGCATGAACTAGTTGCAAGCATACGGCACAAGAAACTGTTACATCACTAGAAGTTTTTTTAAAGACTAGACAGCTTAAGGAATCCATATTCAAAATACGAAGGGCGTTTTACGTGAGCTACACAAAAAAAAATATAATAATAAAAACAAAAAAAAAAGTTGGCAACCCTTTAAATTGGTATTCCACGGGTCGAATTAAATGGGTTTTTCACAAAAATTACTATAACTTAGGAAATACGCTAAGCACAGAAATCGTTTACCACTTATTGAAAAGCTGTTGATATTTCCTTTCAGATTTTAAATTTTGATTGTTTTCAAAACTTAAAATTTTAAAATTAAAAAATCAAAAAAAATAATATTTTATATAACAGTGAATTGTTCACTTAGAGTTCACTTAGAGTATTTGCTTTAAAGGAAATAAGATTTCTTTGAAATTGCAAAAACTAAGCACTGTATCACCACAAATTTCAATTAAAATTAGAAATGCAACAATTTAAAATAATTATGCATAGATTAACGTAAACTGAATTCTTAAACTATAAGAAAAAGATTCCCGTTACCGCTCATGGAGGATGTATTAGACGAATTGTACAATGCCCGAGTCTTTACTATTTAGATCTAAAAGATGGATTCTTCCACGTCGATATAGATTCTCAAAGTCAAAAATATACGTCATTTGTGACGCCAGATGCACAATATGAATTTCGTAAGGTTCCTTTCGGACTTTGTAACGCTCCATCTACGTTTCAAGAATTTATTAACAAATTATAAATATATATCAAATCAAACGATTAATTTTTAAGAAACAAACACGTATCTTTGTTGACGATATAGCAACGCAAAATGAATACGAAACTTTGGCTACGTTAAAAAAGGTTTTAAAATTAGCTGAGGAGCACGGCTTAAGAATAAAATGGGAAAAATGCAAATTAATGTCACGCTCTATCGAATTTCTGGGCCACATAGTTCAAAATGGTTCTATTAGACCTTCGATAGAAAAAACTAAAGCAGTTCGATGCTTCCCTTAGCCAAAGAACATAAAACAACTGCAGAGTTTCCTTGGTTTAACTGGGGTTTTCCGTAAATTTATACCAAATTACTCTACAATAGCAAAACCACTCACAGAGCTAACTAGAAACTCCTCTTCTTCCTTCCATTTTGGATACGATCAAAGATGTGCGTTTGAAAACTTAAAGGAATTATTATGTCGTGAACCAGTTTTGAAAATTTTTAATCCAAATTTAAGCACAGAGCTGCATACAGATTCAAGCAAAATAGGCCTCGGAGCAGTTCTTCTGCAACGACATGAAGATGCTTTGCATCCAACATTTTATTTGAGCTTTAAAACAAAACCCGCTGAAGAAAATTACAGTAGTTACGAATTGGCAGTACTGGCCATCGTAAAATCATTGAAAAAGCTGCGCGTTTACTTAATTGGCCTAACATTCAAAATCTACACCGATTGCCAAGCATTTCATTTAACAATGAAGAAAAAAGATCTGTGCTCCAGAGTTGCCAGATGGGCACTTCAACTCGAAGAATTTGACTGCCAAGTATTGCACAGGCCGGCTAAAGCTATGAAGCATGTTGATAGTTTGAGTCATGTTCTTACAGTAACGAGGATTGAAACAGGGATTATACATCAGGTACGAAATGCACAAAGTTATGCAAACTTATACTAAACGTTCTGGAAAGGGATAACTATGAAGACTATATGAACAGGAACGGTGTATTGTACAAATTTGCTAAGGGGACGTATTTACTAGTCATTCCAAAAAATTTGCAGAAGGAAATAATTCGAGGTATACATGAAATTGGGCACATCAATGCACAGAAAGTCGAAGCCGTCTTGAATCAGGATTACTACATACTTAACGCTTGAAAAAAAAAATTAATGATGTTATCTCAAATTGTGTTGCATGTATTCTTGCAGTAAAAAAAGTGGGAAGCAAGAGGTTTATTTAAATCCAATCGACAAAATGTATATTCCTTTACAAACATATCATATGGATCATCTTGGGCCGATGCCTTCTACAGGAAAGAACTACAAGCACCTTTTTGTGATTATGGATGCATTCACCAAATTTGTTTGGATGTTCCCGGTCAAATCCACAACGACTGAAGAAGTTCTTAAAAAGTTAAGTTTAGTTGAAGATATTTTTGGAAATCCACATCGAATAATTACTGATAAAGGATCTGCGTTTACGTCAACAGCTTTTCAAGAATACACCGAAAAGAAAAACATACGGCATCTACGAATAACTACTGGCGTACCGAGAGGAAACGGTCAAGTGGAAAGGATGAACCGAATAACTATTGAGATGCTGACCAAAATGTCAATCGAAAACCCATTAAAATGGTATCAACATGTACCGAAACTTCAAAGGACAATTAATTCTACAGTATCCAGTGCAACAATGAAAACCCCTTTCGAACTTTTAATTGGCGTACCTATGAGAACTGAGGAAGACATCAAACTGTCCGAGCTACTTGAAGATGAGATGAGAAACGAGTTCGAGTCAAGTAGAGCTTAATCCGAACACCAATGGCTTACAAGAAAAACAAAGAACGAGAAGAACAGAAAGGAAAAGCGATAACGTGAGGAGATGAGTACGGTTACGGTCACGGTCACGACAAGTTGATTCCCACACACATATTTTATGAATTATTAATTTTCTTAAATTTCTGAATTATTTGTTTAATTTTATTTTTATAACTCTTTTATTTTTTTTAATAAATAATTGAACTTTAATTGTGCGTTTAATCGACGAATTACCCACACTAAATTTAGCAGTGTTCTCCACGTGGTGTCAGAAGTGGGATAACCACCTGCCTCGTTTAGTTAATTTAAGAATATGCCAAAATATATTTAAATAGTGAATAAAATATTGATTTAACAGTGATTTTGAATTACATATATAATTATTTTGGTAGCATGCAATAAGAATCTTAAAAAGTGGATTAAAAAAAATTAATTAACTGAAATTAAATTCAGTAAGAAAAGTTTTTTTTTTGCATAAATAAAAGAGAACAAGTGGATAGTGGTATATTTTCTATAACAGAATTTTGGATATGGCCAACGGTTAACGGATAACGGATGAAAACTAAGTTTTTGCATGCATTGATTTTAATCATTTAAATGAACTTTGAAAATCTTTCTACGAAACAATTACAAACTATACTTAAAGATCGCGGTCTTTCGTATAGGTACAGAGTTAAAACAGATTTCATAGAACGACTTCGAAACTACTTTATGGCTGAAGGGGTAACAAATCAAGAAGGTGACTTAAATAGTGAAATAGGTCTTTTAGAAAAGAACGAAAACTTTAAAGATACAGAAACAGATCAGGATAACGGCTTAAACAGTGAAAAAGATCTTTTAGAAAATAATACCAAAACTTGAAGATTTAAAAACAGATATGACACAAACTAACAATTTTGTTTTTAAAGATGTTGAAGATTCGTTAGAGCAATTTAATGGGGAAACGGGTAAAAGTGTTGACGCCTGGTTGAAGAATTTTGAGGACATCGCCATAGTGTGTGGTTGGAATGACATTCAACGGTATTTATACGCGAGGAGATTGCTGAAGGGTGCAGCCAAACTTGCGATAGAGGCAGAAACGGAAGTTCATAGTTGGGCGGACCTAAAAAAAAAGTTTTTTTACAAGGTAACATGTTTATTTATTTATTTATTTGTTTATTTATTTGACTATAACTACAGATACATAATTGATCACAGTTATTTGGATTATACAAATAATATTACATTTACATAATTAGTGACGATTTAAATTGAATAAAAGTATAATTTGTTTAAATTTCAATGAAGTAAGATTAAAATCTACGAAGGAATTATAATTATTAAACTGTTTACATAAGAGAGAGAACGGTTCATTATTTAAGTAGTTTAAAGTAGTTTCATGTGTTCGCAAAATTTTATAATTTCGACTTGGACGGAATGGCACATTTAATTTTATTAATAAATAAGGAGAATTTATATCACCGTTTAAAAGTTTAAATATGAATGCAGCATTGAGTGATGACCTCCTATCCTCGAGCGTATTAAGACCAATCAGTAAAAGTCGCGAACGATATGGTGGAAGATGGTGATGAATATCCCAGTCAAGATGACGGAGAGCAAATAATAGAAACTGTTTTTGAATGGATTCAATGTGGGCAATGTGACAGGAGTAATATGGGCACCAAACTTGGCAACCATATTCCAAGATCGAACGAACCAGTCCAACAAACAGGCTCTTTGTCACATAAGGGTCGTTGAATTCTTTTGACCATCGTTTAATCATTCCTAGACGAACAGAAGCTTTTGCAGTTATAGAGTCGATGTGCATTCTGAAGTCTAATTTTGAATCAAATATTACTCCCAAGTCTATAAAATAATTAACTCTTTCAAGTTTTGAATTATTTATAGAGTATTCATTAAAGAAAACATTTTTAACTCTAGCGAAGGTCATTAGTTTGCATTTCTTAGAGTTCAGTGTGAGATAATTCTTATTACACCATTCCTGCAAATGATCAATATCAGATTGCAGTTGAAGGTAATCAGCATTATTTTTATATGAATATGAAATTTTCGCATCGTCAGCATAGAGATGTATATCACAGTATTTTATCACAGAGGGTAAATCATTTATAAAATATATATACGAATAACAGTGGTCCCAGGTGGCTTCCTTGAGGCACGCCAGACTTGACATCTATTGCGTTGGATAAATGAGACTTGAACTTAACATATTGAGTACGAGATGATAAATAACTTGCAATCCATTGCACAAGTTTTGGGGACCAGCCGAAAAGTGAAAGTTTTCTAACAAGCAGCTGATGATTAAGTTGATCGAAGACTTTGGAGAAGTCAGTGTATATTACATCCGTTTGATGACCATTCATGAATCCTTTTGTTATGCATGATGTAATTTCCAACAGATTTGTAATGGTAGATTTGCCCTTGACGAATCCATGCTGTCTGTCCGATAGATGCGATTTTACACCATGTATCAACTCATGGACTATTATAGATTCCATCATCTTGGGAATAACGCTGAGTTTTGCTATACCTCGGTAGTCACGCATGTTGCATCGGCTTCCTGATTTAAAAAGTGGAATTATAAATGAAGACTTCCAAGCATGCGGGAAAACGGAAGACGACAAAGATAGGTTAAACAAATAACATAAAGCACTAGCCAAGGAATGACAGCAGTTTATTAAAACACAGGAAGGAACATTATCAGGTCCAGTAGAAAATGAATATGTTAGCTTCTTTATTGCACTTGTCATATCGTTTTCTTGAATAAATGGCAAGTCATTTGTAATGCTCATGTTAGAGGTAATTTGATGCAGCCCAGCCAACCCATTATTACATTTGTAGATGCCTTTAAACATTTCTGCAAACATATCACAGATCATTACCCCATCATTTGAAGAAATTTGATCTAAATTCATATAGGACGGGAATTCAGCTATTTTTCTCTTATTTTTAACAAATTTCCAAAAAGATGAAGGATTCCATAATAGGTTAGCTTTCATAGATATTATGTAGTTTTTATATGCAGCCCTTGATTTGACTTGGAATTCTCTTCTTATTCTGCTGAACTCTTGAGCAGTGGAAACTGTAAACTTGAATTTGAGCTTGTTGTGAAGTTTGTTTTTTTTTTGTTTTTAAGCCTTTTAAGGAAAGGTGTGAGCCAAGGAACACAATTATCAACAATTTTGATGCGGCGACAAGGTATTGTTTTCAAAAAGCTGTTGTATAATATTTCATAGAAAGTATCAGTTGCTTTACTAGCATCCATATTAAAAAAGACACTATCCCAGTGAAATTGAGAAAGTTCCATATTGAGTTTTTCAAAATCAGTTTTCTTGAAGTCAAATTCATAGCCATGATCGTATTGACTAGCACAAACGGAGGTCGGCACTTCAAAGCAAGGGTGAAATCTAACATCATCCAATAAAGGGCATGATCTTTGCACCGTTAAGCCATTAATATCATCCGTAAACACGAGGTCGAGAAAATTACCTCTTTCATTTTTAAACGGGTTAACTTGATTTAAGGCTAAAGAGCACATTGAGTCCACAAAAGAAATACTCGTTTCTGATGTCAACGATGTAGGTGACAAAAATTTGTCATCTTCTTGAAGAACGTCCCATTCAATGTCTGGTAAATTAAAATCACCAACAAGTTGTAACCGATCGTTGGGATTCATCAGGGAAACGATGTACTTAATGTTTATAACACATTGATCGTAAAGTTCACAATGCATTTTTGGTGGAATGACTATAAAAAGTTTGAAAGTTTTGAGGAGAGTTGTAACACATACCATTTCTACGCTTATTGAGAGCATAGGGACAGTTAATTCAATTAATGGCAATTAGAACTCCACCACCAGACTTTTTACTGCTAGTTAAGGAAGACCGATCTGACCGAAATATTTGATACGAACTACATAGTATTTCATTGTCCAAAATAGACTTATCTAACCATGTTTCAGTAAAAACTATTGCATCATAGTTAAACCCAAGACTTGAAGCAAACACTGATTTTAGTTTTGTCTTCAATCCTCCAATATTTTGGTGGAACATTAAGAAATAACTCATTGAGTATTTCGTACATTTGACCTCTTTTTGGCTACAGTAGGTCGCTTCCGAAAAGGGTGAACTATTGAGTTTACCGGCCAGAATTTCTCATAATTTAATAATTTAAAAATATTATTATTACGCTTTACATCAATAATGAAGGAGGAGTAGTTCTGATCTACATTCAGCTTCATTTTGCGAATGTTAAGACAAGATGAGTCTAAATTTGGTGATTTTTTTAGTAAATAAGACCATATCATTGACTCACTAGTTGTTTGTGGAAAATTTGAAATAAAAATTGGCAAAGGTCTTTCCATAGCAACGAGATCAAATTCCTCTGCGGTTCTTTCTCCCCCCACCGCGGAAGTTGAGGGCAACAGTTCAATACCATCAGATAAGGATCCTGCCGGGTCAGAAATCCTCTCATCCGTAATGGAAGCTATTGAGGAAACCGGTGGGCCGCCAGTAAACTCATCATTGGATTGAACTGTTGGTTGTTTCTGAGGTTTTTTTGATACGGCTACCAATTTATCGTTCTCAGCTTGGGGTTTCGGACCTGAACGGAGAGTTCTAGGTTGCAACAAAGATGGTGACGACGAAGATTTCTCCAAGACTTGAGGTTCCCGGTGATCATTTTGTTGCTGAAGAATTTTTTCCGTTGGGTTCTTACATCGGTCCGATCGACTTTCATTTGAAAGCGGTGAAGGCGTCAGCAAAATCAATGGTACTTGAACTTCAGGATTTATTTGCGGACTTTCAATGGCCTAAAAACTTTCACTCATTCTTTCTGACGATAAAACATCGAAATCGAATAACTTTTGAATATCCGAAAATATTGTGGAGACATTGTTGAATAATTTTTGGAGTTTAAGGACTTTCCAATGTAATTTATCCACCGAGATTTTGTCATGCTTAGTACAAAAGTACCGTAGGCCAGCTACAGAAGTGAATTTATCAGCATCCTTACCTTTAATACCTATGCATTTAGCATGAACTAGTTGCAAGCATACGGCACAAGAAACTGTTACATCACTAGAAGTTTTTTTAAAGACTAGACAGCTTAAGGAATCCATATTCAAAATACGAAGGGCGTTTTACGTGAGCTACACAAAAAAAAATATAATAATAACAACAAAAAAAAAAGTTGGCAACCCTTTAAATTGGTATTCCACGGGTCGAATTAAATGGGTTTTTCACAAAAATTACTATAACTTAGGAAATACGCTAAGCACAGAAATCGTTTACCACTTATTGAAAAGCTGTTGATATTTCCTTTCAGATTTTAAAATTAAAAAATCAAAAAAAATAATATTTGATATAACAGTGAATTGTTCACTTAGAGTTCACTTAGAGTATTTGCTTTAAAGGAAATAAGATTTCTTTGAAATTGCAAAAACTAAGCACTGTATCACCACAAATTTCAATTAAAATTAGAAATGCAACAATTTAAAATAATTATGCATAGATTAACGTAAACTGAATTCTAAAACTATGAGAAAAAGATTCCCGTTACCGCTCATGGAGGATGTATTAGACGAATTGTACAATGCCCGAGTCTTTACTATTTAGATCTAAAAGATGGATTCTTCCACGTCG
This sequence comes from Platycheirus rosarum, assembly GCA_963971375.1. NCBI lineage: Eukaryota > Metazoa > Arthropoda > Insecta > Diptera > Syrphidae > Platycheirus > Platycheirus rosarum. Next base: position 90,874,143 of record OZ020507.1, read on the forward strand.
ATATAGATTCTCAAAGTCAAAAATATACGTCATTTGTGACGCCAGATGCACAATATGAATTTCGTAAGGTTCCTTTCGGACTTTGTAACGCTCCATCTACGTTTGAAGAATTTATTAACAAATTATAAATATATATCAAATCAAACGATTAATTTTTAAGAAACAAACACGTATCTATGTTGACGATATAGCAACGCAAAATGAATACGAAACTTTGGCTACGTTAAAAAAGGTTTTAAAATTAGCTGAGGAGCACGGCTTAAGAATAAAATGGGAAAAATGCAAATTAATGTCACGCTCTATCGAATTTCTGGGCCACATAGTTCAAAATGGTTCTATTAGACCTTCGATAGAAAAAACTAAAGCAGTTCGATGCTTCCCTTAGCCAAAGAACATAAAACAACTGCAGAGTTTCCTTGGTTTAACTGGGGTTTTCCGTAAATTTATACCAAATTACTCTACAATAGCAAAACCACTCACAGAGCTAACTAGAAACTCCTCTTCTTCCTTCCATTTTGGATACGATCAAAGATGTGCGTTTGAAAACTTAAAGGAATTATTATGTCGTGAACCAGTCTTGTAAATTTTTAATCCAAATTCAAGCACAGAGCTGCATACAGATGCAAGCAAAATAGGCCTCGGAGCAGTTCTTCTGCAACGACATTTTATTTGAGCGTTAAAACAAAACCTGCGGAAGAAAATTACAGTAGTGTCGAATTGGCAGTACTGGCCATCGTAAGATCATTGAAAAAGCTACGCGTTTACTTAATTGGCCTAACATTCAAAATCTACACCGATTGCCAAGCGTTTCATTTAACGATGAAGAAAAAAGATCTGTGCTCCAGAGTTGCCAGATTGGCACTTCAACTCGAAGAATTTGACTGCCAAGTATTGCACAGGCCGGCTAAAGCTATGAAGCATGTTGATGGTTTGAGTCATGTTCTTACAGTAACGAGGATTGAAACAGGGATTATACATCAAGTACGAAATGCACAAAGTTATGCAAACTTATACTAAACGTTCTGGAAAGGGATAACTATGAAGACTATATGAACAGGAACGGTGTATTGTACAAATTTGCTAAGGGGACGTATTTACTAGTCATTCCAAAAAATTTGCAAAAGGAAATAATTCGATGTATACATGAAATTGGGCACATCAATGCACAGAAAGTCGAAGCCGTCTTGAATCAGGATTACTACATACCTAACGCTTGAAAAAAAATTAATGATGTTATCTCAAATTGTGTTGCATGTATTCTTGCAGTAAAAAAAGTGGGAAGCAAGAGGTTTATTTAAATCCAATCGACAAAATGTATATTCCTTTACAAACATATCATATGGATCATCTTGGGCCGATGCCTTCTACAGGAAAGAATTACAAGCACCTTTTTGTGATTATGGATGCATTCACCAAATTTGTTTGGATGTTCCCGGTCAAATCCACAACGACTGAAGAAGTTCTTAAAAAGTTAAGTTTAGTTGAAGATATTTTTGGAAATCCACATCGAATAATTACTGATAAAGGATCTGCGTTTACGTCAACAGCTTTTCAAGAATACACCGAAAAGAAAAACATACGGCATCTACGAATAACTACTGGCGTACCGAGAGGAAACGGTCAAGTGGAAAGGATGAACCGAATAACTATTGAGATGCTGACCAAAATGTCAATCGAAAACCCATTAAAATGGTATAAACATGTACCGAAACTTCAAAGGACAATTAATTCTACAGTATCCAGAGCAACAATGAAAACCCCTTTCAAACTTTTAATTGGCGTACCTATGAGAACTGAGGAAGACATCAAACTGTCCGAGCTACTTGAAGATGAGATGAGAAACGAGTTCGAGTCAAGTAGAGCTTAATCCGAACACCAATGGCTTACAAGAAAAACAAAGAACGAGAAGAACAGAAAGGAAAAGCGATAACGTGAGGAGATGAGTACGGTTACGGTCACGGTCACGACAAGTTGATTCCCACACACATATTTTATGAATTATTAATTTTCTTAAATTTCTGAATTATTTGTTTAATTTTATTTTTATAACTCTTTTATTTTTTTTAATAAATAATTGAACTTTAATTGTGCGTTTAATCGACGAATTACCCACACTAAATTTAGCAGTGTTCTCCACGTGGTGTCAGAAGTGGGATAACCCCCTGCCTCGTTTAGTTAATTTAAGAATATGCCAAAATATATTTAAATAGTGAATAAAATATTGATTTAACAGTGATTTTGAATTACATATATAATTATTTTGGTAGCATGCAATAAGAATCTTAAAAAGTGGATTAAAAAAAATTTATTAACTGAAATTAAATTCAGTAAGAAAAGTTTTTTGTTTGCATAAATAAAAGAGAACAAGTGGATAGTGGTATATTTTCTATAACAGAATTTTGGATATGGCCAACGGTTAACGGATAACGGATGAGTACCTCTAAACTAAGTTTTTGCATGCATTGATTTTAATCATTTAAATGAACTTTGAAAATCTTTCTACGAAACAATTACAAACTATACTTAAAGATCGCGGTCTTTCGTATAGGTACAGAGTTAAAACAGATTTCATAGAACGACTTCGAAACTACTTTATGGCTGAAGGGGTAACAAATCAAGAAGGTGACTTAAATAGTGAAATAGGTCTTTTAGAAAAGAACGAAAACTTTAAAGATACAGAAACAGATCAGGATAACGGCTTAAACAGTGAAAAAGATCTTTTAGAAAATAATACCAAAACTTGAAGATTTAAAAACAGATATGACACAAACTAACAATTTTGTTTTTAAAGATGTTGAAGATTCGTTAGAGCAATTTAATGGGGAAACGGGTAAAAGTGTTGACGCCTGGTTGAAGAATTTTGAGGACATCGCCATAGTGTGTGGTTGGAATGACATTCAACGGTATTTATACGCGAGGAGATTGCTGAAGGGTGCAGCCAAACTTGCGATAGAGGCAGAAACGGAAGTTCATAGTTGGGCGGACCTAAAAAAAAAGTTTTTTTACAAGGTAACATGTTTATTTATTTATTTATTTGTTTATTTATTTGACTATAACTACAGATACATAATTGATCACAGTTATTTGGATTATACAAATAATATTACATTTACATAATTAGTGACGATTTAAATTGAATAAAAGTATAATTTGTTTAAATTTCAATGAAGTAAGATTAAAATCTACGAAGGAATTATAATTATTAAACTGTTTACATAAGAGAGAGAACGGTTCATTATTTAAGTAGTTTAAAGTAGTTTCATGTGTTCGCAAAATTTTATAATTTCGACTTGGACGGAATGGCACATTTAATTTTATTAATAAATAAGGAGAATTTATATCACCGTTTAAAAGTTTAAATATGAATGCAGCATTGAGTGATGACCTCCTATCCTCGAGCGTATTAAGACCAATCAGTAAAAGTCGCGAACGATATGGTGGAAGATGGTGATGATTATCCCAGTCAAGATGACGGAGAGCAAATAATAGAAACTGTTTTTGAATGGATTCAATGTGGGCAATGTGACAGGAGTAATATGGGCACCAAACTTGGCAACCATATTCCAAGATCGAACGAACCAGTCCAACAAACAGGCTCTTTGTCACATAAGGGTCGTTGAATTCTTTTGACCATCGTTTAATCATTCCTAGACGAACAGAAGCTTTTGCAGTTATAGAGTCGATGTGCATTCTGAAGTCTAATTTTGAATCAAATATTACTCCCAAGTCTATAAAATAATTAACTCTTTCAAGTTTTGAATTATTTATAGAGTATTCATTAAAGAAAACATTTTTAACTCTAGCGAAGGTCATTAGTTTGCATTTCTTAGAGTTCAGTGTGAGATAATTCTTATTACACCATTCCTGCAAATGATCAATATCAGATTGCAGTTGAAGGTAATCAGCATTATTTTTATATGAACATGAAATTTTCGCATCGTCAGCATAGAGATGTATATCACAGTATTTTATCACAGAGGGTAAATCATTTATAAAAAATACGAATAACAGTGGTCCCAGGTGGCTTCCTTGAGGCACGCCAGACTTGACATCTATTGCGTTGGATAAATGAGACTTGAACTTAACATATTGAGTACGAGATGATAAATAACTTGCAATCCATTGCACAAGTTTTGGGGACCAGCCGAAAAGTGAAAGTTTTCTAACAAGCAGCTGATGATTAAGTTGATCGAAGGCTTTGGAGAAGTCAGTGTATATTACATCCGTTTGATGACCATTCATGAATCCTTTTGTTATGCATGATGTAATTTCCAACAGATTTGTAATGGTAGATTTGCCCTTGACGAATCCATGCTGTCTGTCCGATAGATGCGATTTTACACCATGTATCAACTCATGGACTATTATAGATTCCATCATCTTGGGAATAACGCTGAGTTTTGCTATACCTCGGTAGTCACGCATGTTGCATCGGCTTCCTGATTTAAAAAGTGGAATTATAAATGAAGACTTCCAAGCATGCGGGAAAACGGAAGACGACAAAGATAGGTTAAACAAATAACATAAAGCACTAGCCAAGGAATGACAGCAGTTTATTAAAACACAGGAAGGAACATTATCAGGTCCAGTAGAAAATGAATATGTTAGCTTCTTTATTGCACTTGTCATATCGTTTTCTTGAATAAATGGCAAGTCATTTGTAATGCTCATGTTAGAGGTAATTTGATGCAGCCCAGCCAACCCATTATTACATTTGTAGATGCCTTTAAACATTTCTGCAAACATATCACAGATCATTACCCCATCATTTGAAGAAATTTGATCTAAATTCATATAGGACGGGAATTCAGCTATTTTTCTCTTATTTTTAACAAATTTCCAAAAAGATGAAGGATTCCATAATAGGTTAGCTTTCATAGATATTATGTAGTTTTTATATGCAGCCCTTGATTTGACTTGGAATTCTCTTCTTATTCTGCTGAACTCTTGAGCAGTGGAAACTGTAAACTTGAATTTGAGCTTGTTGTGAAGTTTGTTTTTTTTTGTTTTTAAGCCTTTTAAGGAAAGGTGTGAGCCAAGGAACACAATTATCAACAATTTTGATGCGGCGACAAGGTATTGTTTTCAAAAAGCTGTTGTATAATATTTCATAGAAAGTATCAGTTGCTTTACTAGCATCCATATTAAAAAAGACACTATCCCAGTGAAATTGAGAAAGTTCCATATTGAGTTTTTCAAAATCAGTTTTCTTGAAGTCAAATTCATAGCCATGATCGTATTGACTAGCACAAACGGAGGTCGGCACTTCAAAGCAAGGGTGAAATCTAACATCATCCAATAAAGGGCATGATCTTTGCACCGTTAAGCCATTAATATCATCCGTAAACACGAGGTCGAGAAAATTACCTCTTTCATTTTTAAACGGGTTAACTTGATTTAAGGCTAAAGAGCACATTGAGTCCACAAAAGAAATACTCGTTTCTGATGTCAACGATGTAGGTGACAAAAATTTGTCATCTTCTTGAAGAACGTCCCATTCAATGTCTGGTAAATTAAAATCACCAACAAGTTGTAACCGATCGTTGGGATTCATCAGGGAAACGATGTACTTAATGTTTATAACACATTGATCGTAAAGTTCACAATGCATTTTTGGTGGAATGACTATAAAAAGTTTGAAAGTTTTGAGGAGAGTTGTAACACATACCATTTCTACGCTTATTGAGAGCATAGGGACAGTTAATTCAATTAATGGCAATTAGAACTCCACCACCAGACTTTTTACTGCTAGTTAAGGAAGACCGATCTGACCGAAATATTTGATACGAACTACATAGTATTTCATTGTCCAAAATAGACTTATCTAACCATGTTTCAGTAAAAACTATTGCATCATAGTTAAACCCAAGACTTGAAGCAAACACTGATTTTAGTTTTGTCTTCAATCCTCCAATATTTTGGTGGAACATTAAGAAATAACTCATTGAGTATTTCGTACATTTGACCTCTTTTTGGCTACAGTAGGTCGCTTCCGAAAAGGGTGAACTATTGAGTTTACCGGCCAGAATTTCTCATAATTTAATAATTTAAAAATATTATTATTACGCTTTACATCAATAATGAAGGAGGAGTAGTTCTGATCTACATTCAGCTTCATTTTGCGAATGTTAAGACAAGATGAGTCTAAATTTGGTGATTTTTTTAGTAAATAAGACCATATCATTGACTCACTAGTTGTTTGTGGAAAATTTGAAATAAAAATTGGCAAAGGTCTTTCCATAGCAACGAGATCAAATTCCTCTGCGGTTCTTTCTCCCCCCACCGCGGAAGTTGAGGGCAACAGTTCAATACCATCAGATAAGGATCCTGCCGGGTCAGAAATCCTCTCATCCGTAATGGAAGCTATTGAGGAAACCGGTGGGCCGCCAGTAAACTCATCATTGGATTGAACTGTTGGTTGTTTCTGAGGTTTTTTTGATACGGCTACCAATTTATCGTTCTCAGCTTGGGGTTTCGGACCTGAACGGAGAGTTCTAGGTTGCAACAAAGATGGTGACGACGAAGATTTCTCCAAGACTTGAGGTTCCCGGTGATCATTTTGTTGCTGAAGAATTTTTTCCGTTGGGTTCTTACATCGGTCCGATCGACTTTCATTTGAAAGCGGTGAAGGCGTCAGCAAAATCAATGGTACTTGAACTTCAGGATTTATTTGCGGACTTTCAATGGCCTAAAAACTTTCACTCATTCTTTCTGACGATAAAACATCGAAATCGAATAACTTTTGAATATCCGAAAATATTGTGGAGACATTGTTGAATAATTTTTGGAGTTTAAGGACTTTCCAATGTAATTTATCCACCGAGATTTTGTCATGCTTAGTACAAAAGTACCGTAGGCCAGCTACAGAAGTGAATTTATCAGCATCCTTACCTTTAATACCTATGCATTTAGCATGAACTAGTTGCAAGCATACGGCACAAGAAACTGTTACATCACTAGAAGTTTTTTTAAAGACTAGACAGCTTAAGGAATCCATATTCAAAATACGAAGGGCGTTTTACGTGAGCTACACAAAAAAAAATATAATAATAACAACAAAAAAAAAGTTGGCAACCCTTTAAATTGGTATTCCACGGGTCGAATTAAATGGGTTTTTCACAAAAATTACTATAACTTAGGAAATACGCTAAGCACATAAATCGTTTACCACTTATTGAAAAGCTGTTGATATTTCCTTTCAGATTTTAAAATTAAAAAATCAAAAAAAATAATATTTGATATAACAGTGAATTGTTCACTTAGAGTTCACTTAGAGTATTTGCTTTAAAGGAAATAAGATTTCTTTGAAATTGCAAAAACTAAGCACTGTATCACCACAAATTTCAATTAAAATTAGAAATGCAAAAATTTAAAATAATTATGCATAGATTAACGTAAACTGAATTCTAAAACTATAAGAAAAAGATTCCCGTTACCGCTCATGGAGGATGTATTAGACGAATTGTACAATGCCCGAGTCTTTACTATTTAGATCTAAAAGATGGATTCTTCCACGTCGATATAGATTCTCAAAGTCAAAAATATACGTCATTTGTGACGCCAGATGCACAATATGAATTTCGTAAGGTTCCTTTCGGACTTTGTAACGCTCCATCTACGTTTCAAGAATTTATTAACAAATTATAAATATATATCAAATCAAACGATTAATTTTTAAGAAACAAACACGTATCTATGTTGACGATATAGCAACGCAAAATGAATACGAAACTTTGGCTACGTTAAAAAAGGTTTTAAAATTAGCTGAGGAGCACGGCTTAAGAATAAAATGGGAAAAATGCAAATTAATGTCACGCTCTATCGAATTTCTGGGCCACATAGTTCAAAATGGTTCTATTAGACCTTCGATAGAAAAAACTAAAGCAGTTCGATGCTTCCCTTAGCCAAAGAACATAAAACAACTGCAGAGTTTCCTTGGTTTAACTGGGGTTTTCCGTAAATTTATACCAAATTACTCTACAATAGCAAAACCACTCACAGAGCTAACTAGAAACTCCTCTTCTTCCTTCCATTTTGGATACGATCAAAGATGTGCGTTTGAAAACTTAAAGGAATTATTATGTCGTGAACCAGTCTTGTAAATTTTTAATCCAAATTCAAGCACAGAGCTGCATACAGATGCAAGCAAAATAGGCCTCGGAGCAGTTCTTCTGCAACGACATTTTATTTGAGCGTTAAAACAAAACCTGCGGAAGAAAATTACAGTAGTGTCGAATTGGCAGTACTGGCCATCGTAAAATCATTGAAAAAGCTACGCGTTTACTTAATTGGCCTAACATTCAAAATCTACACCGATTGCCAAGCGTTTCATTTAACGATGAAGAAAAAAGATCTGTGCTCCAGAGTTGCCAGATTGGCACTTCAACTCGAAGAATTTGACTGCCAAGTATTGCACAGGCCGGCTAAAGCTATGAAGCATGTTGATGGTTTGAGTCATGTTCTTACAGTAACGAGGATTGAAACAGGGATTATACATCAAGTACGAAATGCACAAAGTTATGCAAACTTATACTAAACGTTCTGGAAAGGGATAACTATGAAGACTATATGAACAGGAACGGTGTATTGTACAAATTTGCTAAGGGGACGTATTTACTAGTCATTCCAAAAAATTTGCAAAAGGAAATAATTCGAGGTATACATGAAATTGGGCACATCAATGCACAGAAAGTCGAAGCCGTCTTGAATCAGGATTACTACATACCTAACGCTTGAAAAAAAATTAATGATGTTATCTCAAATTGTGTTGCATGTATTCTTGCAGTAAAAAAAGTGGGAAGCAAGAGGTTTATTTAAATCCAATCGACAAAATGTATATTCCTTTACAAACATATCATATGGATCATCTTGGGCCGATGCCTTCTACAGGAAAGAACTACAAGCACCTTTTTGTGATTATGGATGCATTCACCAAATTTGTTTGGATGTTCCCGGTCAAATCCACACACACTGAAGAAGTTCTTAAAAAGTTAAGTTTAGTTGAAGATATTTTTGGAAATCCACATCGAATAATTACTGATAAAGGATCTGCGTTTACGTCAACAGCTTTTCAAGAATACACCGAAAAGAAAAACATACGGCATCTACGAATAACTACTGGCGTACCGAGAGGAAACGGTCAAGTGGAAAGGATGAACCGAATAACTATTGAGATGCTGACCAAAATGTCAATCGAAAACCCATTAAAATGGTATCAACATGTACCGAAACTTCAAAGGACAATTAATTCTACAGTATCCAGAGCAACAATGAAAACCCCTTTCGAACTTTTAATTGGCGTACCTATGAGAACTGAGGAAGACATCAAACTGTCCGAGCTACTTGAAGATGAGATGAGAAACGAGTTCGAGTCAAGTAGAGCTTAATCCGAACACCAATGGCTTACAAGAAAAACAAAGAACGAGAAGAACAGAAAGGAAAAGCGATAACGTGAGGAGATGAGTACGGTTACGGTCACGGTCACGACAAGTTGATTCCCACACACATATTTTATGAATTATTAATTTTCTTAAATTTCTGAATTATTTGTTTAATTTTATTTTTATAACTCTTTTATTTTTTTTAATAAATAATTGAACTTTAATTGTGCGTTTAATCGACGAATTACCCACACTAAATTTAGCAGTGTTCTCCACGTGGTGTCAGAAGTGGGATAACCCCCTGCCTCGTTTAGTTAATTTAAGAATATGCCAAAATATATTTAAATAGTGAATAAAATATTGATTTAACAGTGATTTTGAATTACATATATAATTATTTTGGTAGCATGCAATAAGAATCTTAAAAAGTGGATTAAAAAAAATTAATTAACTGAAATTAAATTCAGTAAGAAAAGTTTTTTTTTTGCATAAATAAAAGAGAACAAGTGGATAGTGGTATATTTTCTATAACAGAATTTTGGATATGGCCAACGGTTAACGGATAACGGATGAGTACCTCTAAACTAAGTTTTTGCATGCATTGATTTTAATCATTTAAATGAACTTTGAAAATCTTTCTACGAAACAATTACAAACTATACTTAAAGATCGCGGTCTTTCGTATAGGTACAGAGTTAAAACAGATTTCATAGAACGACTTCGAAACTACTTTATGGCTGAAGGGGTAACAAATCAAGAAGGTGACTTAAATAGTGAAATAGGTCTTTTAGAAAAGAACGAAAACTTTAAAGATACAGAAACAGATCAGGATAACGGCTTTAACAGTGAAAAAGATCTTTTAGAAAATAATACCAAAACTTGAAGATTTAAAAACAGATATGACACAAACTAACAATTTTGTTTTTAAAGATGTTGAAGATTCGTTAGAGCAATTTAATGGGGAAACGGGTAAAAGTGTTGACGCCTGGTTGAAGAATTTTGAGGACATCGCCATAGTGTGTGGTTGGAATGACATTCAACGGTATTTATACGCGAGGAGATTGCTGAAGGGTGCAGCCAAACTTGCGATAGAGGCAGAAACGGAAGTTCATAGTTGGGCGGACCTAAAAAAAAAGTTTTTTTACAAGGTAACATGTTTATTTATTTATTTATTTGTTTATTTATTTGACTATAACTACAGATACATAATTGATCACAGTTATTTGGATTATACAAATAATATTACATTTACATAATTAGTGACGATTTAAATTGAATAAAAGTATAATTTGTTTAAATTTCAATGAAGTAAGATTAAAATCTACGAAGGAATTATAATTATTAAACTGTTTACATAAGAGAGAGAACGGTTCATTATTTAAGTAGTTTAAAGTAGTTTCATGTGTTCGCAAAATTTTATAATTTCGACTTGGACGGAATGGCACATTTAATTTTATTAATAAATAAGGAGAATTTATATCACCGTTTAAAAGTTTATATATGAATGCAGCATTGAGTGATGACCTCCTATCCTCGAGCGTATTAAGACCAATCAGTAAAAGTCGCGAACGATATGGTGGAAGATGGTGATGATTATCCCAGTTAAGATGACGGAGAGCAAATAATAGAAACTGTTTTTGAATGGATTCAATGTGGGCAATGTGACAGGAGTAATATGGGCACCAAACTTGGCAACCATATTCCAAGATCGAACGAACCAGTCCAACAAACAGGCTCTTTGTCACATAAGGGTCGTTGAATTCTTTTGACCATCGTTTAATCATTCCTAGACGAACAGAAGCTTTTGCAGTTATAGAGTCGATGTGCATTCTGAAGTCTAATTTTGAATCAAATATTACTCCCAAGTCTATAAAATAATTAACTCTTTCAAGTTTTGAATTATTTATAGAGTATTCATTAAAGAAAACATTTTTAACTCTAGCGAAGGTCATTAGTTTGCATTTCTTAGAGTTCAGTGTGAGATAATTCTTATTACACCATTCCTGCAAATGATCAATATCAGATTGCAGTTGAAGGTAATCAGCATTATTTTTATATGAATATGAAATTTTCGCATCGTCAGCATAGAGATGTATATCACAGTATTTTATCACAGAGGGTAAATCATTTATAAAAAATACGAATAACAGTGGTCCCAGGTGGCTTCCTTGAGGCACGCCAGACTTGACATCTATTGCGTTGGATAAATGAGACTTGAACTTAACATATTGAGTACGAGATGATAAATAACTTGCAATCCATTGCACAAGTTTTGGGGACCAGCCGAAAAGTGAAAGTTTTCTAACAAGCAGCTGATGATTAAGTTGATCGAAGGCTTTGGAGAAGTCAGTGTATATTACATCCGTTTGATGACCATTCATGAATCCTTTTGTTATGCATGATGTAATTTCCAACAGATTTGTAATGGTAGATTTGCCCTTGACGAATCCATGCTGTCTGTCCGATAGATGCGATTTTACACCATGTATCAACTCATGGACTATTATAGATTCCATCATCTTGGGAATAACGCTGAGTTTTGCTATACCTCGGTAGTCACGCATGTTGCATCGGCTTCCTGATTTAAAAAGTGGAATTATAAATGAAGACTTCCAAGCATGCGGGAAAACGGAAGACGACAAAGATAGGTTAAACAAATAACATAAAGCACTAGCCAAGGAATGACAGCAGTTTATTAAAACACAGGAAGGAACATTATCAGGTCCAGTAGAAAATGAATATGTTAGCTTCTTTATTGCACTTGTCATATCGTTTTCTTGAATAAATGGCAAGTCATTTGTAATGCTCATGTTAGAGGTAATTTGATGCAGCCCAGCCAACCCATTATTACATTTGTAGATGCCTTTAAACATTTCTGCAAACATATCACAGATCATTACCCCATCATTTGAAGAAATTTGATCTAAATTCATATAGGACGGGAATTCAGCTATTTTTCTCTTATTTTTAACAAATTTCCAAAAAGATGAAGGATTCCATAATAGGTTAGCTTTCATAGATATTATGTAGTTTTTATATGCAGCCCTTGATTTGACTTGGAATTCTCTTCTTATTCTGCTGAACTCTTGAGCAGTGGAAACTGTAAACTTGAATTTGAGCTTGTTGTGAAGTTTGTTTTTTTTTGTTTTTAAGCCTTTTAAGGAAAGGTGTGAGCCAAGGAACACAATTATCAACAATTTTGATGCGGCGACAAGGTATTGTTTTCAAAAAGCTGTTGTATAATATTTCATAGAAAGTATCAGTTGCTTTACTAGCATCCATATTAAAAAAGACACTATCCCAGTGAAATTGAGAAAGTTCCATATTGAGTTTTTCAAAATCAGTTTTCTTGAAGTCAAATTCATAGCCATGATCGTATTGACTAGCACAAACGGAGGTCGGCATTTCCATTAAAACTTCAAAGCAAGGGTGAAATCTAAAATCATCCAATAAAGGGCATGATCTTTGCACCGTTAAGCCATTAATATCATCCGTAAACACGAGGTCGAGAAAATTACCTCTTTCATTTTTAAACGGGTTAACTTAATTTAAGGCTAAAGAGCACATTGAGTCCACAAAAGAAATACTCGTTTCTGATGTCAACGATGTAGGTGACAAAAATTTGTCATCTTCTTGAAGAACGTCCCATTCAATGTCTGGTAAATTAAAATCACCAACAAGTTGTAACCGATCGTTGGGATTCATCAGGGAAACGATGTACTTAATGTTTATAACACATTGATCGTAAAGTTCACAATGCATTTTTGGTGGAATGACTATAAAAAGTTTGAAAGTTTTGAGGAGAGTTGTAACACATACCATTTCTACGCTTATTGAGAGCATAGGGACAGTTAATTCAATTAATGACAATTAGAACTCCAGCACCAGACTTTTTACTGCTAGTTAAGGAAGACCGATCTGACCGAAATATTTGATACGAACTACATAGTATTTCGTTGTCCAAAATAGACTTATCTAACCATGTTTCAGTAAAAACTATTGCATCATAGTTAAACCCAAGACTTGAAGCAAACACTGATTTTAGTTTTGTCTTCAATCCTCCAATATTTTGGTGGAACATTAAGAAATAACTCATTGAGTATTTCGTACATTTGACCTCTTTTTGGCTACAGTAGGTCGCTTCCGAAAAGGGTGAACTATTGAGTTTACCGGCCAGAATTTCTCATAATTTAATAATTTAAAAATATCATTATTACGCTTTACATCAATAATGAAGGAGGAGTAGTTCTGATCTACATTCAGCTTCATTTTGCGAATGTTAAGACAAGATGAGTCTAAATTTGGTGATTTTTTTAGTAAATAAGACCATATCATTGACTCACTAGTTGTTTGTGGAAAATTTGAAATAAAAATTGGCAAAGGTCTTTCCATAGCAACGAGATCAAATTCCTCTGCGGTTCTTTCTCCCCCCACTGCGGAAGTTGAGGGCAACAGTTCAATACTATCAGATAAGGATCCTGCCGGGTCAGAAATCCTCTCATCCGTAATGGAAGCTATTGAGGAAACCGGTGGGCCGCCAGTAAACTCATCATTGGATTGAACTGTTGGTTGTTTCTGATGTTTTTTTGATACGGCTACCAATTTATCGTTCTCAGCTTGGGGTTTCGGACCTGAACGGAGAGTTCTAGGTTGCAACAAAGATGGTGACGACGAATATTTCTCCAAGACTTAAGGTTCCCGGTGATCATTTTGTTGCTGAAGAATTTTGTCCGTTTGGTTCTTACATCGATCCGATCGACTTTCATTTGAAAGCGGTGAAGGTGTCAGCAAAATCAATGGTACTTGAACTTCAGGATTTATTTGCGGACTTTCAATTGCCTTTAAACTTTCACTCATTCTTTCTGACGATAAAACATCGAAATCGAATAACTTTTGAATATCCGAAAATATTGTGGAGACATTGTTGAATAATTTTTGGAGTTTAAGGACTTTCCAATGTAATTTATCCACCGAGATTTTGTCATGCTTAGTACAAAAGTACCGTAAGCCAGCTACAGAAGTGAATTTATCAGCATCCTTACCTTTAATACTTATGCATTTAGCATGCACTAGTTGCAAGCATACGGCACAATAAACTGTTACATCACTAGAAGTTTTTTTACAGACTAGACAGCTTAAGGAATCCATATTCAAAATACGAAGGGCGTTTTACGTGAGCTACACAAAAAAAATATAATGATAACAACAAAAAAAAAGTTGGCAACCCTTTAAATTGGTATTCCACGGGTCGAATTAAATGGGTTTTTCACAAAAATTACTATAACTTAGGAAATACGCTAAGCACAGAAATCGTTTACCACTTATTGAAAAGCTGTTGATATTTCCTTTCAGATTTTAAATTTTGATTGTTTTCAAAACTTAAAATTTAAAAATTAAAAAATCAAAAAAAAAAAATATTTGATATAACAGTGAATTGTTCACTTAGAGTATTTGCGTTAAAGGAAATTAGATTTCTTAGAAATTGCAAAAACTAAGCACTGTATCACCACAAATTTCAATTAAAATGAGAAATGCAACAACTATAAATAGATTGTTAGTGTTTATAATATTTAAGATCGGTTTATAACCAAAAACGCGAATTACTCGGGAGCAAACTATAGCACTTGAAGATAGGAACAGAGTTACCACCTAGTTGTCAAAAGAATTCGGTCAGATAGTGTCTAGTCTTTCAGTACATATAACTTTAGAATCGAGACGGAAAAACAATAATGAAACATTTCTTGAGTACATGTTTCAAATGAAGCAAACCGCAAGTAGAGGTTCCGTTGACGAAGAATCTCTAATCGCGTACATCGTCGCTGCTTTACTAGACAGCATTCCTAACAAAACAATTTTATTTGAGGCTAGAACATTTGAAGACTTAAAAACGAAATTCAAGGTTTACCAAGAAATGAAGACTCAAAAATCGAAGCAAAATAGTGTTGACCGCGTTGCCGCCCCAGTAACTACAAAAAATCGCGAAACAGAATTTCAAAATTATCGGTGCGTTAATTGCGGTGCAAAAAGCCATAAGACAGACAATTGTTCTGATAAAGCGAAAGGTTCAAGATGTTTTAATCGCAATGAATATTTTCAAAAAACTGTCCCAAAAAAAACCCATTCAAAGTTAATAGAATTTCAGTCCCCACGGTTCACGATGATCTTAAAATTGATAACGTAACGTTTTCCGCTTTAATTTTTACAGGAAGCCAATTGTACTTAATAAAGAAATTCGTTTTCGAAAGCTTAGGAAAAAAATACAAAGTGCAGGGACAGTACTTGCTGGATTGGGACAGGAAGCACGAAAGTCTATAGGTTCACTTGAATTAAGAGTCCAAATACAAGAAGCGATGTATAAGCTAAACTTTGACGTAGTACCAGATGACTGGATTTCAGAAGATGTTATAATTGGCACGGAAATATTGGAATACGCAGACATAGATATACGCAACAAAACGATCAAACCTATACACCTATACCCTGGAATTACTTATGCGTCGAAAACTTTGAAAATAATTTGAATAAAATCGATCCCTGTGTTTTTGACAACAACACAGATAATTTTGAAAATATCGAAGATTCTACAATAAAGGATTGTTTGAAGAATCTTATCGAATCATACACCCCAAAACAACAATAGAATCATGCGTAAAAATGACCATTTTGCTTGAAGACGAAAAACCAATTTATCAACAGCCACGCATGTTAGCCCTAAAGGTAAGGAATTTGTAACCGAACAAACCTCAAAATGGTTAGAAGAAGGTATTATTGTTCCAAACAATTCGGATTTTGCAAGCCCAATTGTCCTTGCAAAAAAAAAGATGCAACTTACCGTTTATGCATAGATTATCGTAAACTGAATTCTAAAACTATAAAAAAAAGATTGCCGTTACCGCTCATGGAGGATGTATTAGACGAATTGTACAATGCCCGAGTCGTTACTATTTAGATCTAAAAGTTGGATTCTTCCACGTCGATATAGATTCTCAAAGTCAAAAATATACGTCATTTGTGACGCCAGATGCACAATATGAATTTCGTAAGGTTCCTTTCGGACTTTGTAACGCTCCATCTACGTTTCAAGAATTTATTAACAAATTATAAATATATATCAAATCAAACGATTAATTTTTAAGAAACAAATACGTATCTATGTTGACGATATAGCAACGCAAAATGAATACGAAACTTTGGCTACGTTAAAAGAGGTTTTAAAATTAGCTGAGGAGCACGGCTTAAGAATAAAATGGGAAAAATGCAAATTCATGTCACGCTCTATCGAATTTCTGGGCCACATAGTTCAAAATGGTTCTATTAGACCTTCGATAGAAAAAACTAAAGCAGTTTGATGCTTCCCTTAGCCAAAGAACATAAAACAACTGCAGAGTTTCCTTGGTTTAACTGGGGTTTTCCGTAAATTTATACCAAATTACTCTACAATAGCAAAACCACTCACAGAGCTAACTAGAAACTCCTCTTTTTCCTTCCATTTTGGATACAATCAAAGATGTGCATTTGAAAACTTAAAGGAATTATTATGTCGTGAACCAGTCTTGAAAATTTTTAATCCAAATTTAGGCACAGAGCTGCACACAGATGCAAGCAAAATAGGCCTCGGAGCAGTTCTTCTGCAACGACATGAAGATGCTTTGCATCCAACATTTTATTTCAGCTTTAAAACAAAACCTGCGGAAGAAAATTACAGTAGTTACGAATTGGCAGTACTGGCCATCGTAAAATCATTGAAAAAGCTACGCGTTTACTTGATTGGCCTAACATTCAAAATCTACACCGATTGCCAAGCGTTTCATTTAACGATGAAGAAAAAAGATCTGTGCTCCAGAGTTGCCAGATGGTCACTTCAACTCGAAGAATTTGACTGAAGCATGTTGATGGTTTGAGTCATGTTCTTACAGTAACGAGGATTGAAACAAGGATTATACATCAAGTACGAAATGCACAAAGTTATGCAAACTTATACTAAACGTTCTGGAAAGGGATAACTATGAAGACTATATGAACAGGAACGGTGTTTTGTACAAATTTGCTAAGGGGACGTATTTACTAGTCATTCCAAAAAATTTGCAGAAGGAAATAATTCGAGGTATACATGAAATTGCACAGAAAGTCGAAGCCGTCTTGAATCAGGATTACTACATACCTAACGCTTGAAAAAAAATTAATGACGTTATCTCAAATTGTGTTGCATGTATTCTTGCAGTAAAAAAAAGTGGGAAGCAAGAGGATTATTTAAATCCAATCGACAAAATGTATATTCCTTTACATACATATCATATGGATCATCTTGGGCCGATGCCTTCTACAGCAAAGAACTACAAGCACCTTTTTGTGATTATGGATGCATTCACCAAATTTGTTTGGATGTTCCCGGTCAAATCCACAACGACTGAAGAAGTTCTTAAAAAGTTAAGTTTAGTTGAAGATAATTTTGGAAATCCACATCGAATAATTACTGATAAAGGATCTGCGTTTACGTCAACAGCTTTTCAAGAATACACCGAAAAGAAAAACATATGGCATCTACGAATAACTACTGGCGTACCGAGAGGAAACGGTCAAGTGGAAAGGATGAACCGAATAATTATTGAGATGCTGACCAAAATGTCAATCGAAATGGTATCAACATGTACCGAAAATTCAAAGGACAATTAATTCTACAGTATCCAGAGCAACAATGAAAACCTCTTTCGAACTTTTAATTGGCGTACCTATGAGAGCTGAGGAAGACATCAAACTGTCCGAGCTACTTGAAGATGAGATGAGAAACGAGTTCGAGTCAAGTAGAGCTTAATCCGAACACCAATGGCTTACAAGAAAAACAAAGAACGAGAAGAACAGAAAGGAAAAGCGATAACGTGAGGAGATGAGTACGGTTACGGTCACGGTCACGACAAGTTGATTCCCACACACATATTTTATGAATTATTAATTTTCTTAAATTTCTGAATTATTTGTTTAATTTTATTTTTATAACTCTTTTACTTTTTTTAATAAATAATTGAACTTTAATTGTGCGTTTAATCGACGAATTACCCACACTAAATCTTGCAGTGTTCTCCACGTGGTGTCAGAAGTGGGATTACCCCCTGCCTCGTTTAGTTAATTTAAGAATATGCCAAAATATATTTAAATAGTGAATAAAATATTGATTTAACAGTGATTTTGAATTACATATATAATTATTTTGGTAGCATGCAATAAGAATCTTAAAAAGTGGATTAAAAAAAATTAATTAACTGAAATTAAATTCAGTAAGAAAAGTTTTTTTTTTGCATAAATAAAAGAGAACAAGTGGATAGTGGTATATTCTCTATAACAGAATTTCGGATATGGCCAACGGTTAACGGATAACGGATGAGTACCTCTAAACTAAGTTTTTGCATGCATTGATTTTAATCATTTAAATGAACTTTGAAAATCTTTCTACGAAACAATTACAAACTATACTTAAAGATCGCGGTCTTTCATATAGGTACAGAGTTAAAACAGATTTAATAGAACGACTTCGAAACTTCATTATGGCTGAAGGGGTAACAAATCAAGAAGGTGACTTAAATAGTGAAATAGGTCTTTTAGAAAAGAACGAAAACTTTAAAGATACAGAAACAGATCAGGATAACGGCTTTAACAGTGAAAAAGATCTTTTAGAAAATAATATCAAAACTTGAAGATTTAAAAACAGATATGACACAAACTAACAATTTTGTTTTTAAAGATGTTGAAAATTCGTTAGAGCAATTTAATGGGGAAACGGGTAAAAGTGTTGACGCCTGATTGAAGAATTTTGAGGACATCGCCATAGTGTGTGGTTGGAATGACATTCAACGGTATTTATACGCGAGGATATTGCTGAAGGGTGCAGCCAAACTTGCGATAGAGGCAGAAACGGAAGTTCATAGTTGGGCGGACCTAAAAAAAAGTTGTCAAAAGAATTCGGTCAGGTAATGTCTAGTCTTTCAGTGCATAGAACTTTAGAATCGAGACGGAAAAACAATAATGAAACATATCTTGAGTACATGTTTCAAATGAAGCAAACCGCAAGTAGAGGTTCCGTTGACGAAGAATCTTTAGTCGCGTACATCGTCGCTGGTATACTAGACAGCATTCCTAACAAAACAATTTTATTTGAGGCCAGAACATTTGAAGACTTTAAAACGAAATCCAAGGTTTAACAAGAAATGAAGCTTCAAAAATCGAAGCAAAATAGTGTTGACCGCGTTGCCGCCCCTGTAACTACAAAAAATCGCGAAACAGAATTTCAAAATTATCGGTGCGTGAATTGCGGTGCAAAAAGCCATAAGACAGACAATTGTCCTGATAAAGCGAAAGGTTCTAGATGTTTTAATTGCAATGAGCCATCTTTCAAAAAAATGTTCCAAAAAAAAACCATTCAAAGTTAATAGAATTTCAGTCCCCACGGTTCACGCTGATCTTAAAATTGATAATGTAACGTTTTCCACTTTAATTTTTACAGGTAGCGAATTGTGCTTAATAAAGAAATTCGTTTTCGAAAGCTTAGGAAGCACGAAAGTCTATAGGCTCACTTGAATTAAGAGTCCAAATACAAGAAGCGATGTATAAGCTAAACTTTGACGTAGTACCAGACGACTGGATTTCAGAAGATGTTATAATTGGCACGGAAATATTGGAATACGCAGACATAGATATACGCAACAAAACGATCAAACCTATACACCTATACCCTGGAATTACTTATGCGTCGAAAACTTTGAAAATAATTTGAATAAAATCGATCCCTGTGTTTTTGAAAACAACACAGATAATTTTGAAAATATCGAAGATTCTACAATAAAGGATTGTTTGAAGAATCTTATCGAATCATACACCCCAAAACAACAATAGAATCATGCGTAAAAATGACCATTTTGCTTGAAGACGAAAAACCAATTTATCAACAGCCACGTAGGTTAGCCCCAAAGGAAAGGAATTTGTAACCGAACAAACCTCAAAATGGTTAGAAGAAGGTATTATTGTTCCAAACAATTCGGATTTTGCTAGCCCAATTGTCCTTGCAAAAAAAAGATGCAACTTACCGTTTATGCATAGATTATCGTAAACTGAATTCTAAAACTATAAAAAAAAGATTGCCGTTACCGCTCATGGAGGATGTATTAGACGAATTGTACAATGCCCGAGTCGTTACTATTTAGATCTAAAAGATGGATTCTTCCACGTCGATATAGATTCTCAAAGTCAAAAATATACGTCATTTGTGACGCCAGATGCACAATATGAATTTCGTAAGGTTCCTTTCGGACTTTGTAACGCTCCATCTACGTTTCAAGAATTTATTAACAAATTATAAATATATATCAAATCAAACGATTAATTTTTAAGAAACAAATACGTATCTTTGTTGACGATATAGCAACGCAAAATGAATACGAAACTTTGGCTACGTTAAAAGAGGTTTTAAAATTAGCTAAAGAGCACGGCTTAAGAATAAAATGGGAAAAATGCAAATTCATGTCACGCTCTATCGAATTTCTGGGCCACATAGTTCAAAATGGTTCTATTAGACCTTCGATAGAAAAAACTAAAGCAGTTTGATGCTTCCTTTAGCCAAAGAACATAAAACAACTGCAGAGTTTCCTTGGTTTAACTGGGGTTTTCCGTAAATTTATACCAAATTACTCTACAATAGCAAAACCACTCACAGAGCTAACTAGAGCATACAGATGCAAGCAAAATAGGCCTCGGAGCAGTTCTTCTGCAACGACATGAAGATGCTTTGCATCCAACATTTTATTTGAGCCTTAAAACAAAACCTGCGGAAGAAAATTACAGTAGTTACGAATTGGCAGTACTGGCCATCGTAAAATCATTGAAAAAGCTAGGCGTTTACTTGATTGGCCTAACATTCAAAATCTACACCGATTGCCAAGCGTTTCATTTAACGATGAAGAAAAAAGATCTGTGCTCCAGAGTTGCCAGATGGTCACTTCCACTCGAAGAATTTGACTGAAGCATGTTGATGGTTTGAGTCATGTTCTTACAGTAACGAGGATTGAAACAAGGATTATACATCAAGTACGAAATGCACAAAGTTATGCAAACTTATACTAAACGTTCTGGAAAGGGATAACTATGAATACTATATGAACAGGAACGGTGTTTTGTACAAATTTGCTAAGGGGACGTATTTACTAGTCATTCTAAAAAATTTGCAGAAGGAAATATTTCGAGGTATACATGAAATTGCACAGAAAGTCGAAGCCGTCTTGAATCAGGATTACTACATACCTAACGCTTGAAAAAAAATTAATGACGTTATCTCAAATTGTGTTGCATGTATTCTTGCAGTAAAAAAATGTGGGAAGCAAGAGGATTATTTAAATCCAATCGACAAAATGTATATTCCTTTACATACATATCATATGGATCATCTTGGGCCGATGCCTTCTACAGCAAAGAACTACAAGCACCTTTTTGTGATTATGGATGCATTAACCAAATTTGTTTGGATGTTCCCGGTCAAATCCACACACACTGGAGAAGTTCTTAAAAAGTTAAGTTTAGTTAGGATATTTTTGGAAATCCACATCGAATAATTACTGATAAAGGATCTGCGTTTACGTCAACAGCTTTTCAAGAATACACCGAAAAGAAAAACATACGGCATCTACGAATAACTACTGGCGTACCGAGAGGAAACGGTCAAGTGGAAAGGATGAACCGAATAATTATTGAGATGCTGACCAAAATGTCAATCGAAAACCCATTAAAATGGTATCAACATGTACCGAAACTTCAAAGGACAATTAATTCTACAGTATCCAGAGCAACAATGAAAACCCCTTTCGAACTTTTAATTGGCGTACCTATGAGAACTGAGGAAGACATCAAACTGTCCGAGCTACTTGAAGATGAGATGAGAAACGAGTTCGAGTCAAGTAGAGCTTAATCCGAACACCAATGGCTTACAGGAAAAACAAAGAACGAGAAGAACAGAAAGGAAAAGCGATAACGTGAGGAGATGAGTACGGTTACGGTCACGGTCACGACAAGTTGATTCCCACACACATATTTTATGAATTATTAATTTTCTTAAATTTCTGAATTATTTGTTTAATTTTATTTTTATAACTCTTTTATTTTTTTTTAATAAATAATTGAACTTTAATTGTGCGTTTAATCGACGAATTACCCACACTAAATCTAGCAGTGTTCTCCACGTGGTGTCAGAAGTGGGATAACCCCCTGCCTCGTTTAGTTAATTTAAGAATATGCTATAATATATTTAATTAGTGAATAAAATATTGACTTAACAGTGATTTTGAATTACATATATAATTATTTTGGTAGCATGCAATAAGAATCTTAAAAAGTGGATTAAAAAAAATTTATTAACTGAAATTAAATTCAGTAAGAAAAGTTTTTTTTTTGCATAAATAAAAGAGAACAAGTGGATAGTGGTAACAGAATTTTGGATATGGCCAACGGTTAACGGATGAGTACCTCTAAACTAAGTTTTTGCATGCATTGATTTTAATCATTTAGATGAACTTTGAAAATCTTTCTACGAAACAATTACAAACTATACTTAAAGATCGCGGTCTTTCATATAGGTACAGAGTTAAAACAGATTTAATAGAACGACTTCGAAACTACTTTATGGCTGAAGGGGTAACAAATCAAGAAGGTGACTTAAATAGTGAAATAGGTCTTTTAGAAAAGAACGAAAACTTTAAAGATACAGAAACAGATCAGGATAACGGCTTTAACAGTGAAAAAGATCTTTTAGAAAATAATACCAAAACTTGAAGATTTAAAAACAGATATGACACAAACTAAAAATTTTGTTTTTAAAGATGTTGAAGATTCGTTAGAGCAATTTAATGGGGAAACGGGTAAAAGTGTTGACGCCTGGTTGAAGAATTTTGAGGACATCGCCATAGTGTGTGTTTGGAATGACATTCAACGGTATTTATACGCGAAGAGATTGCTGAAGGGTGCAGCCAAACTTGCGATAGAGGCAGAAACGGAAGTTCATAGTTGGGCGGACCTAAAAAAAAAGTTGTCAAAAGAATTCGGTCAGGTAGTGTCTAGCCTTTCAGTGCATATAACTTTAGAATCGAGACGGAAAAACAATAATGAAACATATCTTGAGGTTCCGTTGACGAAGAATCTCTAATCGCGTTCATCGTCGATGGTATACCAGACAGCATTCCTAACAAAACAATTTTATTTGAGGCTAGAACATTTGAAGACTTTAAAATGAAATTCAAGGTTTACCAAGAAATGAAGCTTCAAAAATCGAAGCAAAATAGTGTTGACCGCGTTGCCGCCCCTGTAACTACAAAAAATCGCGAAACAGAATTTCAAAATTATCGGTCCGTGAATTGCGGTGCAAAAAGCCATAAGACAGACAATTGTCCTGATAAAGCGAAAGGTTCTAGATGTTTTAATTGCAATAAATATGGCCATCTTTCAAAAAAATGTTCCAAAAAAAAACCATTCAAAGTTAATAGAATTTCAGTCCCCACGGTTCACGCTGATCTTAAAATTGATAACGTAACGTTTTCCACTTTAGTTTTTACAGGTAGCCAATTGTGCTGAATAAAGAAATTCGTTTTCGAAAGCTTAGGAAAAAAATACAAAGTGCAGGGACAGTACTTGCTAGATTGGGACAGGAAGCACGAAAGTCTATAGGCTCACTTGAATTAAGAGTCCAAATACAAGAAGCGATGTATAAGCTAAACTTTGACGTAGTACCAGACGACTGGATTTCAGAAGATGTTATAATTGGCACGGAAATATTGGAATACGCAGACATAGATATACGCAACAAAACGATCAAACCTATACACCTATACCCTGGAATTACTTATGCGTCGAAAACTTTGAAAATAATTTGAATAAAATCGATCCCTGTGTTTTTGAAAACAACACAGATAATTTTGAAAATATCGAAGATTCTACAATAAAGGATTGTTTGAAGAATCTTATCGAATCATACACCCCAAAACAACAATAGAATCATGCGTAAAAATGACCATTTTGCTTGAAGACGAAAAACCAATTTATCAACAGCCACGTAGGTAAAGGTAAGGAATTTGTAACCGAACAAACCTCAAAATGGTTAGAAGAAGGTATTATTGTTCCAAACAATTCGGATTTTGCAAGCCCATTTGTCCTTGCAAAAAAAAAAGATGCAACTTACCGTTTATGCATAGATTATTGTAAACTGAATTCTAAAACTATAAAAAAAAAGATTCCCGTTACCGCTCATGGAGGATGTATTAGACGGATTGTACAATGCCCGAGTCGTTACTATTTAGATCTAAAAGATGGATTCTTCCACGTCGATATAGATTCTCAAAGTCAAAAATATACGTCATTTGTGACGCCAGATGCACAATATGAATTTCGTAAGGTTCCTTTCGGACTTTGTAACGCTCCATCTACGTTTCAAGAATTTATTAACAAATTATAAATATATATCAAATCAAACGATTAATTTTTAAGAAACAAATACGTATCTTTGTTGACGATATAGCAACGCAAAATGAATACGAAACTTTGGCTACGTTAAAAGAGGTTTTAAAATTAGCTGAGGAGCACGGCTTAAGAATAAAATGGGAAAAATGCAAATTAATGTCACGCTCTAACGAATTTCTGGGCCACATAGTTCAAAATGGTTCTATTAGGCCTTCGATAGAAAAAACTAAAGCAGTTCGATGCTTCCCTTAGCCAAAGAACATAAAACAACTGCAGAGTTTCCTTGGTTTAACTGGGGTTTTCCATAAATTTATACCAAATTACTCTACAATAGCAAAACCACTCACAGAGCTAACTAGGAACTCCTCTTCTTCCTTCCATTTTGGATATGATCAAAGATGTGCGTTTGAAAACTTAAAGGAATTATTATGTCGTGAACCAGTCTTGAAAATTTTTAATCCAAATTCAAGCACAGAGCTGCATACAGATGCAAGCAAAATAGGCCTCGGAGCAGTTCTTCTGCAACGAAATTTTATTTGAGCGTTAAAACAAAACCTGCGGAAGAAAATTACAGTAGTTACGAATTGGCAGTACTGGCCATCGTAAAATCATTGAAAAAGCTACGCGTTTACTTAATTGGCCTAACATTCAAAATCTACACCGATTGCCAAGCGTTTCATTTAACGATGAAGAAAAAAGATCTGTGCTCCAGAGTTGCCAGATTGGCACTTCAACTCGAAGAATTTGACTGCCAAGTATTGCACAGGCCGGCTAAAGCTATGAAGCATGTTGATGGTTTGAGTCATGTTCTTACAGTAACGAGGATTGAAACAGGGATTATACATCAAGTACGAAATGCACAGTTATGCAAACTTATACTAAACGTTCTGGAAAGGGATAACTATGAAGACTATATGAACAGGAACGGTGTTTTGTACAAATTTGCGTCTTGAATCAGGATTACTACATACCTAACGCTTAAAAAAAAATTAATGACGTTATCTCAAATTGTGTTGCATGGATTCTTGCAGTAAAAAAAAAATGGGAAGCAAGAGGGTTATTTAAATCCAATCGACAAAATGTATATTCCTTTACATACATATCATATGGATCATCTTGGGCCGATGCCTTCTACAGCAAAGAACTACAAGCACCTTTTTGTGATTATGGATGCATTCATCAAATTTGTTTTGATGTTCCCGGTCAAATCCACAACGATTGAAGAAGTTCTTTAAAAGTTAAGTTTAGTTGAAGATATTTTTGGAAATCCACATCGAATAATTACTGATAAAGGATCTGCGTTTACTTCAACAGCTTTTCAAGAATACACCGAAGAGAAAAACATACGGCATCTAAGAATTACTACTGGCGTACCGAGAGGAAACGATCAAGTGGAAAGGATGAACCGAATAATTATTGAGATGCTGACCAAAATTTCAATCGAAAACCCATTAAAATGGTATCAACATGTACCGAAACATCAAAGGACAATTAATTCTACAGTATCCAGAGCAACAATGAAAACCCCTTTCGAACTTTTAATTGGCGTACCTATGAGAACTGAGGAAGACATCAAACTGTCCGAGCTACTTGAAGATGAGATGAGAGACGAGTTCGAGTCAAGTAGAGCTTAATCCGAACACCAATGGCTTACAAGAAAAACAAAGAACGAGAAGAACAGAAAGGAAAAGCGATAACGTGAGGAGATGAGTACGGTTACGGTCACGGTCACGACAAGTTGATTCCCACACACATATTTTATGAATTATTAATTTTCTTAAATTTCTGAATTATTTGTTTAATTTTATTTTTATAACTCTTTTATTTTTTTTAATAAATAATTGAACTTTAATTGTGCGTTTAATCGAGGAATTACCCACACTAAATCTAGCAGTGTTCTCCATGTGGTGTCAGAAGTGGGATAACCCCCTGCCTCGTTTAGTTAATTTAAGAATATGCCATAATATATTTAAATAGTGAATAAAATATTGATTTAACAGTGATTTTGAATTACATATATAATTATTTTGGTAGCATGCAATAAGAATCTTAAAAAGTGGATTAAAAAAAATTTATTAACTGAAATTAAATTCAGTAAGAAAAGTTTTTTTTTTGCATAAATAAAAGAGAACAAGTGGATAGTGGTAACAGAATTTTGGATATGGCCAACGGTTAACGGATGAGTACCTCTAAACTAAGTTTTTGCATGCATTGATTTTAATCATTTAGATGAACTTTGAAAATCTTTCTACGAAACAATTACAAACTATACTTAAAGATCGCGGTCTTTCATATAGGTACAGAGTTAAAACAGATTTAATAGAACGACTTCGAAACTACTTTATGGCTGAAGGGGTAACAAATCAAGAAGGTGACTTAAATAGTGAAATAGGTCTTTTAGAAAAGAACGAAAACTTTAAAGTTACAGAAACAGATCAGGATAACGGCTTTAACAGTGAAAAAGATCTTTTAGAAAATAATACCAAAACTTGAAGATTTGAATGTTGAAGATTCGTTAGAGCAATTTAATGGGGAAACGGGTAAAAGTGTTGACGCCTGGTTGAAGAATTGTGAGGACATCGCCATAGTGTGTGGTTGGAATGACATTCAACGGTATTTATACGCGAAGAGATTGCTGAAGGGTGCAGCCAAACTTGCGATAGAGGCAGAAACGGAAGTTCATAGTTGGGCGGACCTAAAAAAAAAGTTGGCAAAAGAATTCGGTCAGGTAGTGTCTAGTCTTTCAGTGCATATAACTTTAGAATCGAGACGGAAAAACAATAATGAAACATATCTTGAGGTTCCGTTGACGAAGAATCTCTAATCGCGTACATCGTCGATGGTATACCAGACAGCATTCCTAACAAAACAATTTTATTTGAGGCTAGAACATTTGAAGACCTTAAAACGAAATTCAAGGTTTACCAAGAAATGAAGCTTCAAAAATCGAAGCAAAAT
This sequence comes from Platycheirus rosarum, assembly GCA_963971375.1. Lineage (NCBI taxonomy): Eukaryota > Metazoa > Arthropoda > Insecta > Diptera > Syrphidae > Platycheirus > Platycheirus rosarum. The sequence continues at coordinate 90,901,964 of OZ020507.1, forward strand.
AGTGTTGACCGCGTTGCCGCCCCTGTAACTACAAAAAATCGCGAAACAGAATTTCAAAATTATCGGTGCGTGAATTGCGGTGCAAAAAGCCATAAGACAGACAATTGTCCTGATAAAGCGAAAGGTTCTAGATGTTTTAATTGCAATAAATATGGCCATCTTTCAAAAAAATGTTCCAAAAAAAAACCATTCAAAGTTAATAGAATTTCAGTCCCCACGGTTCACGCTGATCTTAAAATTGATAACGTAACGTTTTCCGCTTTAATTTCTACAGGTAGCCAATTGTGCTGAATAAAGAAATTCGTTTTCGAAAGCTTAGGAAAAAAAATACAAAGTGCAGGGACAGTACTTGCTGGATTGGGACAGGAAGCACGAAAGTCTATAGGCTCACTTGAATTAAGAGTCCAAATACAAGAAGCGATGTATAAGCTAAACTTTGACGTAGTACCAGACGACTGGATTTCAGAAGATGTTATAATTGGCACGGAAATATTGGAATACGCAGACATAGATATACGCAACAAAACGATCAAACCTATACACCTATACCCTGAAATTACTTATGCGTCGAAAACTTTGAAAATAATTTGAATAAAATCGATCCCTGTGTTTTTGAAAACAACACAGATAATTTTGAAAATATCGAAGATTCTACAATAAAGGATTGTTTGAAGAATCTTATCGAATCATACACCCCAAAACAACAATAGAATCATGCGTAAAAATGACCATTTTGCTTGAAGACGAAAAACCAATTTATCAACAGCCACGTAGGTTAGCCCTAAAGGTAAGGAATTTGTAACCGAACAAACCTCAAAATGGTTAGAAGAAGGTATTATTGTTCCAAACGATTCGGATTTTGCAAGCCCAATTGTCCTTGCAAAAAAAAAGATGCAACTTACCGTTTATGCATAGATTATCGTAAACTGAATTCTAAAACTATAAAAAAAAAGATTCCCGTTACCGCTCATGGAGGATGTATTAGACGAATTGTACAATGCCCGAGTCGTTACTATTTAGATCTAAAAGATGGATTCTTCCACGTCGATATAGATTCTCAAAGTCAAAAATATACGTCATTTGTGACGCCAGATGCACAATATGAATTTCGTAAGGTTCCTTTCGGACTTTGTAACGCTCCATCTACGTTTCAAGAATTTATTAACAAATTATAAATATATATCAAATCAAACGATTAATTTTTAAGAAACAAATACGTATCTTTGTTGACGATATAGCAACGCAAAATGAATACGAAACTTTGGCTACGTTAAAAGAGGTTTTAAAATTAGCTGAGGAGCACGGCTTAAGAATAAAATGGGAAAAATGCAAATTAATGTCACGCTCTATCGAATTTCTGGGCCACATAGTTCAAAATGGTTCTATTAGGCCTTCGATAGAAAAAACTAAAGCAGTTCGATGCTTCCCTTAGCCAAAGAACATAAAACAACTGCAGAGTTTCCTTGGTTTAACTGGGGTTTTCCATAAATTTATACCAAATTACTCTACAATAGCAAAACCACTCACAGAGCTAACTAGGAACTCCTCTTCTTCCTTCCATTTTGGATATGATCAAAGATGTGCGTTTGAAAACTTAAAGGAATTATTATGTCGTGAACCAGTCTTGAAAATTTTTAATCCAAATTCAAGCACAGAGCTGCATACAGATGCAAGCAAAATAGGCCTCGGAGCAGTTCTTCTGCAACGACATTTTATTTGAGCGTTAAAACAAAACCTGCGGAAGAAAATTACAGTAGTTACGAATTGGCAGTACTGGCCATCGTAAAATCATTGAAAAAGCTACGCGTTTACTTAATTGGCCTAACATTCAAAATCTACACCGATTGCCAAGCGTTTCATTTAACGATGAAGAAAAAAGATCTGTGCTCCAGAGTTGCCAGATTGGCACTTCAACTCGAAGAATTTGACTGCCAAGTATTGCACAGGCCGGCTAAAGCTATGAAGCATGTTGATGGTTTGAGTCATGTTCTTACAGTAACGAGGATTGAAACAGGGATTATACATCAAGTACGAAATGCACAAAGTTATGCAAACTTATACTTAACGTTCTGGAAAGGGATAACTATGAAGACTATATGAACAGGAACGGTGTTTTGTACAAATTTGCTAAGGGGACGTATTTACTAGTCATTCCAAAAAAATTGCAGAAGGAAATAATTCGAGGTATACATGAAATTGGGCACATCAATGCACAGAAAGTCGAAGCCGTCTTGAATCAGGATTATTACAAACCTAACGCTTGAAAAAAAATTAATGACGTTATCTCAAATTGTGTTGCATGTATTCTTGCAATAAAAAAAAGTGGGAAGCAAGAGGGTTATTTAAATCCAATCAAAAAAATGTATATTCCTTTACATACATATCATATGGATCATCTTGGGCCGATGCCTTTTACAGGAAAGAACTACAAGCACTTTTTTGTGATTATGGATGCATTCACCAAATTTGTTTGGATGTTCCCGGTCAAATCCACAACGACTGAAGAAGTTCTTAAAAAGTTAAGTTTAGTTGAAGATATTTTTGGAAATCCACATCGAATAATTACTGATAAAGGATCTGCGTTTACGTCAACAGCTTTTCAAGAATACACCGAAAAGAAAAACATACGGCATCTACGAATAACTACTGGCGTACCGAGAGGAAACGGTCAAGTGGAAAGGATGAACCGAATAATTACTGACATGCTGACCAAAATGTCAATCGAAAACCCATTTAAATGGTATCAACATGTACCGAAACATCAAAGGACAATTAATTCTACAGTATCCAGAGCAACAATGAAAACCCCTTTCGAACTTTTAATTGGCGTACCTATGAGAACTGAGGAAGACATCAAACTGTCCGAGCTACTTGAAGATGAGATGAGAAACGAGTTCGAGTCAAGTAGAGCTGAATTACGCACAAATGCTAAAAATCAAATCGAAAAAACTCAACTGGACAACAAAAAGCTATATAACAGATATAGTAAACCGGTAAAAAAATACTACGATCATGATTTGGTTGCACAACAGCCCATATGAAGTAAAAAAAATTAACAAAAACGACCGTTACGAGTTAAACAAGGTTGGATTTCATGAAAGACCCAATAAGACTTCTTCGGCCGCAGATTTTATGAAACCATGGATAAATAATGACTATAATGAACACGAAGATGATGATGAAGACGAAAACGAAGACGACCAAACATCCGAGTCGGATTCAGCACCGGATGGCCGGATGTAGGATGTTGCTACCTTACTACCCCTTAATCTGAACACCAATGGCTTAAAAGAAGAACAAAGAACGAGAAGAACAGAAAGGAAAAGCGATAACGTGAGGAGATGAGTACGATTACTGTTACGGTCACGACAAGTTGATTCCCACACACATATTTTATGAATTATTAATTTCCTTACATTTTATTTTTGTACCTACATTATGAAAAATTGATAACCTAAAGTACTATAATTTCTTTTTGGGAACAAAAAACTATTGGGTGAGGGTTCCATCTGACAGGTTTCCTCGTGGCTCCCTGCCAATCACATCCCTTAAGCCCCTTTATAGAGCTCTGTGGAGGTAGGACCTAGGGGAATAGTAGATTAATTTTATAAATTCTTTAATAAATTTCCAGCATAGGTTCGCGTGAGGGATTTGGGAGGAAGCTGGGCAACATAATACCCCTTCTAAGTTCCTCCTTTTAAGAAGTGAGAATTTTCTTTTCTAAAAAAAAGGGAAAAGAAAACAAATTTAAAACGAATGAAGGTAACTTACACGTTACATGTATTTATAAAAAATGTAATTACAATTTTTATCTCGCTCTATTGTAATAGGAGCTAACGAGTGTTTGAGATATATTTTGTTTCTATTGTCTTGTTATCTATTTACCTTCGTGGATTTACCTGGATTGTAGTCTTCTGTTTAACAGTGAAAAAGAGTCAATATTTACATTTAAAATTATTATTGTTTAATTTATTTAACTCTATTTTCCTCATTCGTTCTTGTCATTTATTTTTGATTAAGAAATGTGTTCTGGTGGTCTTATGACTAATTGTTTAAAAAATAAGCAATGAAACAAGAATGTTAGTCACACCTGTAAGGAAAATTCCTGTTTTTTGTTTGTATAAGCTTTGAGTTCGTGAGCACTATGGCGTGATAAGCCCATTTTTCAGGTGGTGCGGTAAGGCGGACAAGACCGTGGGGATTAGATGACTTGACAGCATCCGGACATACTAAAGTTGGGGAATCCCTAGTCTTAGGACCGACGGATTCCAGGTTGGGTGGCAAAAGGATCCTCCTTGCGACGACACCAGCAGGGCATCCCGGGTGTGGTCCTACTATATTTATGTATGTGGTGTAATTATGGCACGATATTTTTTTTTAATAGGTGAGGTCAATCTCTGGGAGCAAGTTCCCCCCACATCTGGCGAGCTTAGCCGTACGCGCCAGCCTGCCTACGCCTCCACGGTGAACATTCTTTCCCTTCCTATCCCCTCCTACCGACCCTTCCTCGACATATCCTTCCAATACCTAGCTTCCCTTGTTCTCTTCTCATTGGCCGTCCCAAGTCCTTCCTACTTACCAATCTCCCAACACCTACTCTCCTCTTCCATTTACCCATATCCTTCAGCTTTCCAATCCTCCCCTCTCCTATCCTACACTTCCCATCCTGTTACCTCGTCTCGGATTCCTCTTCTGCCCGAATTCCCTTTTCCTTCCTGATACCCTTAACCATTGTCCCATACCATCACATCCCTATCACTTCCTACATCCAGTCCCAACCGATATCTTCCCTCCTGCCTATCGCAATCCTATCCCATCCCCTCTCCTATTGCCTAAGTTAACTTTTGAATGTAATAGGTGTTTAAAATGAGTAAAAATTATTCGATTCCTTTTTATTAATTTACTCTTAACAGAAAAGTAGAAATGAAAATACCTAACTGTTATAATTGAACGTCATTATAAAAAAATACTTTTGCAGCTTTTCTCGTTTGCTTGTACCTAACATTCTTGCATCAATCTGCTTTGGCAACCTAGCTAACTTTACGTGTTCTTTAAATTCTTAAGCACTAACAAATTATAAAACATAGGAGCTCTTTAAGTAGACCCAGTCGTGGAATTCTTTAAAAATTACGTACCCTTTTAATATCGAATACATATAATAGTCACTACGCAACTGCGTAAGCTTTTCCATCGCTCCTACTCTTCTGGAATCTTTCCTAGAAGATGGAAAACAGCATTTGTCCAGCCTGTCCCTAAGAAAGGTGACCCGTCCTCCCCCTCCTCCTACCGACCCATAGCACTGACATCCCTTCTTTCTAAGGTCATGGAAACACTGATTAACCGTCAGCTTAAGGAATATCTCGAAGATCGTAAGCTTCTCCATGACCGTCAGTATGGCTTCCGCAGCAACCGTTCCACTGGTGATCTGATGGCATATCTCACCGAACAGTGGAACAAATCTTTACATCGCTTTGGTGAAAGTAAGATTATTGCTCTTGATATCTCCAAGGCATTTGATAGAGTTTGGCATGAAGCTCTCTTATCGAAAATGCGTGCTTTTGGGATCGATAATACTCTTGTTCGTTGGATTAGAAGCTATCTTCTGGACCGTTCAATACAAGTTGTATTGGACGGATTCAAGTCTGATTCCCATAAAATAAATGCTGGTGTGCCCCAGGGCTCTGTTCTGTCTCCGACTCTTTTCCTCATTTTTATAAATGATCTTCTGTCTGTTACTTCTAATCCACTTAACTGTTTTGCTGACGACTCTACCCTCAGCTTTTCATATTCGTTCGATAATTCACGTCCTTCGCCTTCGGACGTACAATTGCAACGGTGCCGTATGTCAAGCTCATTAAACTCCGATTTATACAGCATTGTCAAATGGGGTAATAGAAATCGTGTGGAGTTTAATGCTTCGAAAACTCAATGCTGTCTTCTGTCGTTAAAGCTAAACATTCCCTCAATGCCATTGTCCATGAATGGCACTTACATCGAAGAAACCGAAAAGCTCTCAGTACTCGGTATGTGTGTCAACGACGACCTCCGTTGGAACGACCATATATTTGAGATCGCTAAGAATGCTGCAAAGTGCTTAGGTTTTCTGTATCGGTGTAAGAAGTACTTTTCCCCATCTGATCTGGCTACAATTTATAAAGCGTTTATACGCCCTAAACTCGAGTATAACTCCCACCTCTGGGCAGGTGCTTCGCAAACATCGCTTCACCTGCTTGATAGAATACAAAATCGAGCGTTAAGATTGATAGGTAATAGAACTGCCGCTGAAACAATTGCCCCACTCGAACACCGACGCAATGTTTCATGTCTTTCCTTATTTTATCGTTTCTTTTACAAAAAATGTTCACTCGAAGTAGCCAGTTGCATTCCTCCCCTTAAAAGTTTCTCCCGTAATACTCGTCTCGCAAGGAATGCTCATCAGTTCACCCTTGAGCCTAATTTCGGACGTACCGTGAAATATAGGGATTCTTTTTTTAGCCGAACGACACGAATCTGGAATAGTTTACCCGGCGGGATTTTCCCTTGCCATTTTGATCTGCAAACATTCAAAACCAATGTTAATCGGCACCTCCTATCTCTCCCCTCCCTATCTTCGTAATGCCCGCGCAGTGTGTTCTACATTAAAAGGGAAACACATAATCCCTTGTGCGCGCGTTAATTATAAAAAAAAAACAAAAAACAAAACCACCACCAAGAATACAAAAAATACGTCCTAAAAAAAATCATGGCCTACAACAACAACTAGACCACCTAATTCTTACTCGTCTCGCAACCCAGACAGAACACCTTCAAATATTTGTAAAAAAGATATACATTTCACAAATTGGTCGTGTTTGTTTGTTTTCTCTTTCCCCCGATTGGAAGATATCTAAAGCGAAAAATCCTTAAGGATTTTGTTTCATCCTTTGTAAGCAGTGGTTTAAAAATGGAATATGAAATAGCAAAGAAGAGATCCAAAAATAAATGATTTGAGCTTCTTAAAGTAACCACAGGGGACCATCGGTCTCAAGAGTCGTTTGAGCAACGTCCGGTGTTCTCTTCTATTTGTAAATATTCCTACTTAAGATAAGTAAGGTACATAAATATCTATCCATATATAGCACTACTTGAGATATATATATATAGCACATAGATATCTAAGCAATACAGAATATACTGTTTTTTATAGTTTAATTTATTTTTCAATTTTGGGATTTTTCGAATACACCATTGCAAGTCGCAACACTTCAACAGAATATTATATAATTTCAATAATTTCATAAAGCAATAGACAGTTAAGTTAAACAACAAAATTTAAAAGAATTAAAACAAAATAGAGAAAATATATTTGTTAAAACTCGTAAATATTTTACCGTAAACATAAATGAAATATATAAATAAAAAGGTCGAAGTGTGATAAAAAAATATAACACATTTCTGCCATCTCTTTGTTTTTTATTTTTGTCGAACCAGTAATACCTCGGTTTATTACCACCAATTACATATTGTCTTGCCTGATTTTACAAACTGTGATGTTTATTTTTTCGGTTTGTCTACCTTGGCATCACACTATGCCCCCGAAAGGCAACTTGATACTGTATTGTTATATACATAAACATATGTTGTTTTAAACAACTATTACGTGCAATAATTTTTGTTCACTTGGTACCAGATTTTTTTTTATTTTTATATTTTTGACCTATCTGTGTTATTTTTATTTGATCGACTTGTTTTATGTTGCACATAGTTGGTCATTATTCAGAAAACAAAGTGGAGAGAACACTATAAGGTTGTATAGTCATGTGTGAAGACTATACAACCTTATAGTGTTCTCTCCACTTTGTTTTCTGAATAATGACCAACTATGTGCAACATAAAACAAGTTTCCTACGCCACTGACGATATATCCAGAAAACGGTGCTCCCTACAGCAGTACCTTAACAAAAACCCCAAGAAACAAAAATACACCATTGAATACACCTAAATTCAGTTTTCTTTTTATATAAAAATGATTATTAAACGACGCGAGGCATTACATAGGAATACCTAAACGATACATAAATTTAGGAATACTTAAATGAGGGGACATACCTTATATGAGCCCGGGTTGCAGGAGGTTATGGTGCAGCGGACATGATACTAGCAAAGATCAAACACATGCCCGGCTTCAGAAACGTGAGTGCTCCCCACTTCAAAAATGCCAACAGCAGAACAACTACGCCGGTTTCAGGTGATATTGGCCTCTGTTCCGTTGAGTTCTTAATGTTACTACTAGCAAGAACTTAGGTAATTTAAACTTCAAGAACATATGGTGTACATATCACACAGCCTACCGGTTTATCTTCCCATCGTTATATCAGTATAAGTTGGTTTAGTTTTTGTTGATCCAAATTTATTCTGGACGAGATGCACAAAGGGTGAAAGTTAAGCACCTAGAAGTAAGATACTTATCTGTTATCACTGCCACTTCCGATCAGCCAAAGGATATGGGCCGTCTCACCGTGCCTGTAGACACTCCAGCGGAATCCCCAGACCCGGAGTTTTGTTGCGGCCCACCAGAATGGGATAAAAATTAAAAAAATTAATGTCGCTCTTTTGATTTTTCACAGAGAAAATTAATCTAATAAAACAAATAATACCCATATAAAATTGTCCGAACAATACATGTGAAAAATGCGCACTTAAAAAAAAACTCTTTCAAATCCGTGTGTATGAAAAATCACTAGAAATACATGCGAGAATTCCTCCACTGGAAACAAAGGATTTCTAGAAGGCTGATTCCGGAACGCGGAAGAAGTTTTTTTGTGTCATATAAATATATTTTTGGCATTCTTTATTTTACATTAGGCGTGATTGTTTGTATATACTATTTTTTGTTGGATTTTTTTTTTGTACCTAAATTATGTAAATTGATAACCTAAAGTACTGTAATTTCTTTTTGGGACCAAAAAACCATTGGGTCAGGGTTTCCATCTGGCAGGTTTCCTCGTGGCTCCCTGGTGTATAACGGCAAAATATTGCCAATCACATCCCTTTAGCCCCTTTATAGAGCTCTGTGGAGGTAGGACCTGGGTGAATATTAGATTAATTTTACAAATTCTTTAATAAAGTTCCAGCATAGGTTCGCGTGAGGGATTTAGGAGGAAGCTGGGCTTCATGATACCCCTTCTAAGTTCTTCCTTTTAAGAAGTGAAAATTTTCTTTTATAAAAAAAGGGAAAAGAAAACAAATTTATAACTAATGAAGGAGTAACTTACACGTTACATGCATATAAAATAATGTAATTGCAATTTTTATCTCGCATTATTGTTATAAGAGCAAACGAGTGTTTGAGATATATTTGTTTTCTATTTTCTGGTTGTCTATTTACCTTCGTAGATTAACCTGGATTGTAGTCTTCTGTTTAACAGTTAAAAAGAGTCAATGTTAACATTTAAATTTATTATTGTTCAATTTAACTATATTTTCCTCATTCGTTCTTGTCATTTATTTTTGTTTAAGATATGTTTTCTGGTGGTCTTATGACTAATTGTTTGAAAATTAAACAATAAAACAAGAATGTAAGTCACGCCTGTAAGGAAAATTGCTGTTTTTTTGTTTGTATAAACTTTGAGTTCGTGAGCACTATGGCGTGCTAAGCCCATTTTTCAGGGGGTGCGGTAAGGCGGACAAGACCGCGGGATTAGATGACTTGACAGCATCCGGACATACCAAAGTTGGGGAATCCCTAGTCTTAGGACCGACGGATTCCAGGTTGGGTGGGAAAAAGATCCTCCCTGCGACGACACCAGCAGGGCATCCCTACTATATTTATGTATGTGTTGTAAGCATGACACGATAATTTTTTTTTAAATAGGTGAGGTCAATCTGTGGGTGCAAGATCCCCCACATCCGGCGAGTTCAGTCGTACACGCCAGCGTGCCAACGCCTCCTCGGTGAAAATTTTCTTCCTATCCTCTCCTACTGACCCCTCCCCGACATATCCTTCCAATACCTAGCTTCCCTTGTTCTCTTCTCATTGGCCGTCCCATGTCCTTCCAACTTACCAATCTCCCAACTCCTACTCTCCTCTTCCATTTCCCTATATCCTTCAGGATTCCAGTCCTTCCCTCTCCTATCCTACACTTACCATCCTGTTACCTCGTCTCGGATTCCTCTTCTGCCCGAGTTCCTTTTTTCCTTCCTGATACCCTTAACCATTGTCCAATACCATCAAATCCCTATCACTTTCTACATCCAGTCCCAATATATTCCCTCCTGCCTATCGCAATCCTATCCTATCCCCTCTCCTATTGTCTTAGTTAACTTTTGAATGCAATAGGTGTTTAAAATGAGTAAAAATTATTCGATTCCTTTTTATTAATTTACTCTTAACAGAAAAGTAGGAATGAAAATACATAAATGTTATAATTGAACGTCATTATAAAAAATACTTTCTAACCTCAGTGGGAAAATAGTGTCCATTGCAGCTTTTCTCGTTTTCTTGTACCTAACATTCTTGCATCAATCTGCTTTGGCAATCTAGCTAACTTTACGTGTTCTTTAAATTCTTAAGCACTAACAAATTATAAAACATAGGAGCTCTTTAAGTTGACCCAGTCGTGGAATTCTTTAAAAATTACGTACCCTTTTTATATCGAATACATATATAAGTGACATTTTATTAAGCTTATATACTTACATGTATAATCGAAATCTGAAACATACGCACACAACAAAACCACCACCAAGAATAAAAAAATACGTCCTAAAGAAAAAATCATGGCCTACAACAACACCACCTAATTCTTACTCGTCTCGTTACCCAGGCAGAACACCTTCAAAGATTTATAAAAAAGATATACATTTCACAAATTGATCGTGTTTGTTTGTTTTCTCTTTCCCCCGATTGGTCGACACCTAAAGCCAAAAATCCTTAAGGATTTTGTTTCATCCTTTGTAAGCAGTGGTAGGAAATAGCAAAGAAGAGATCAAAAAATAAATGATTTGAGCTTCTTAAAGTAACCACAGAGAACCATAGGTCTCAAGATTCGTTTGAGCAACGTCCGGCGTCCTTTTCTACTTGTAATTATTCAATGCTATATCCCTACTTAAAAAAAGTAAGGTACATAAATATCTATCCATATAAAGCTCTACTTGAGATATATATATATATAACACATAGATATTAAAGCAATACAGAATATACTGTTTATATAGTTTAATTTATTTTTCAATTTTAGGATTGTTCGAAATCACCATTGCAAGTCGCAACACTTCATCAGAATATTATTTAATTTCTTTCTCATCTTTTTATCTGTACAAAATATATATCAGTTAGCAGCAATAAGCAAAAAGTTAACGTTTAAAATATCGACATCGCCCAAAAAAAGTGATAGTGAAATAACTACTGCTATTAAATTATGTAAATATACTTGAAACTCAGCTTTTCATGTCAATTTTTGATGACTTAAAATAATTTAACAATGAAGCTTGTTTTTTAATTGGCCAAAAATATCCTTTTTTATACCATGATAATGGGACGTCTAGACACTTTGTTTGATCTTTTCCACAAGGAACCGTACTTATTACACGTTGTGGTTGTAAGAAACTCAAAAATGTTCTTAATTCTTCGTGACTGGAATGTTCAGAGTACTCAATACCAACGATATTAACTCGACCTCGAAATTGTGGTTTTGAATTTATTTCCCAACCACTGGGTCTTATAGCAAATATCATATCAAATGAATCAGAATGATCTTCCCAATACGATTGAATGGCTCTATAGCCTACTTTCATCATTGATATAATATGCATATCTGCTTCTCGAGGTTTTGTAACAAGTCTATGTAAAACTTCGTTTTCAGCTATTGCATGCATTATTTTTTTTCTATTGCTATCTGTCCAAATTTTAAAATCAAACTTTTTGGCAATTGGTAGCCAAAATTTTTCTTTTCCAACCAAATAAGCTCCAACTACAAATAGAATTCTTTTTCCTGCGTTTCGTTCTTTAAAATCTTGGACATGTTTTATAGCATCTGCTATGCTCTGCTCCTGTGTTTGAAAGGAATATTTGTGCGACATGTATGTAGTGTCAAGATATAAAAGATCAATGTTTTGCTGACTCAAACGTGGATTTTCCCTCATTTCAAAATTGGCTCGAAAATCTCCTGTGTGAAGTATTCGTTTACCGCACGGCAGTTGAAATAACAACATAACTGCCCCGGGGCAGTGATTTGCATCAATGGCTGTGACCTGAATATTTTCAATTGTAGTTGGAATGTTGAGTGGTAGAACATTTACAAATTTCTCATCGACCGGAATGAACTCTCGCATTATATTTGCCGTTATTTGGGAAACATAAATTGGCATAAAGAATTTCCTCGTCAGACCAATATAGTGATCCGAATGGTAATGAGTAAGAAAATACGCTGTAACGCCTTCTATGCGGCCAAACTTAAAACCATCAACGCAGAATGTCGTGCCTTCAACAACTTTATATGAAGGACAAATTGACTTTTCTGAATTCAATATAATAGGACGTTTTTGTAAAGGTAGTGGCAATTGAATATTTTTTTTTTTATCCTCATTCTTATCAAAATCTTGGCATAAATCAATTACGCTTGATATCGCAGTCGGTTGCTCTTCGGATTTTAATGTTTTTCTTCTAAAGGAAAGTCTGCGCGTTTCACAATTTAACCGGCGAACAGCAAATTCGTTAATTCTTTCAATTGATGTCATAATTTTTTTTGTAGCTCTCTTAACAGTTGATTTAGGATTAACATTAAAATACAAAGGCATTTTAGTTTGTGACGAAGTCTCTTTTTTTGATTTATTAGAAAAACTTGCTCTCTGTTTTCTTTGTGTCTGGGTGTCTTTTTTCGACTTTAAAATAGTCAAATTTTTTCTTTGAATTTTCTCAGCAGGTTTTTCTCGTTCTATATTTTGCCTAATCGGTATCAAATACTTATCATCTGTAAGATCAACACAATCAATCAAACAAATGCCTTCTATTTTTCGTGATGTAGGAGTAAGTTCGCTCACATTTCCGTTCATTAGCAGATCAATGTTTTGCGGTGAATCTGGGCTAAATTGAAGATGAAGTTTAAAGTCTGTATCGACTAGTTCATTAGTTTCACTATTTGAAAGCATTTTATGCGTGATTTTATGCAACAGATTTGTACTGAATTTATAATCATTTCATTAGTTCTATTTTTGAGTAGCTGATGACATTGTTTTTTTTTATTCAAATTTAATTCATGTTATCGGTTTATAAATATTGAGTACGAAACCTTTTGTTTACGTATAAATAATAATGTTCTTAATCTTTAATCTATATTCGAGTCTAAATTCTAAAACTAAGCATACAAACAAGAAAATCACGAGCTAGCTAGTTTTACACGGTAAAAGTCAACGCGTTGACCATAGAAAAAAGATATCAGAACAACAACTAGGAGGATAATTCTCTCTTCGTCACAAACTGACAAATCGTTTAGCGAAATATGTTTACCGGTCCCTGTACATCACTGTATACATACCCAAGTACCTTACCAGATGTCTTGTTTCCACAACGTTGTGTCGGTCGTTTCATGGCCAAGGGGGTGAGGAAGAAAAAGACAAAATACTCATCACGAAAAATGAATTTTCTGCTTATGTTTTGCTACGTTCGATGGTTCAATTTCTAGCATTCCACAACACAAAATGGAAAAGTACCAGTGAGTATGCTGAGTAATAATATCAACGTGTAGACACAACATGTTAGAACCAAAACGGCATAGAAACAACACGTATGGACACGGACTAAAGTAATATCATTAGAGGTTTTATTTTTGCAATCTTCTGCGCATCTGTCAAAATCAAAGTAAAATGGCGGCCGCCAGAGACCATTATCTTGTTTATTTGTTCTGAAAAATAAATCTCGTGGCTATATTTTAAAGTATTTGTGTTAGTTAATTTATAAAAATGCTTTTTAATAAACAAGAAAACAAGAAAAGTATAAAACAAAGGTCAGGTGTGCAGTTTTTTTCATAAATATTTTTTTATGTAGGTCTCTAAAAACCACCATTTTTAATACAAAGTGACAGATCAGATTTTGACAACCTGCGCAATATATTACCTTAATTATGTAATTATGTGTACCGTGAGCCTGGGCAACGTAAGTTAAAAGGTACAATAACAAGCGTGTTTGGTTCACTTATTATATGAACCCAAAGTAATGCGCTTCTGATATTAAACATTTACTCGAAACTTTTCATTCATTTGTGAGGGCATTAAAAAAAAATTAAAAATCGGAATCGACCAGTTTGACCAAATTATTATTAATAACACCTTGGTGATTCTGTTGATGTTCCTACCTTTAAGCAGTTCACATCAAAACCTGGTCACAAACAAATCAAACATTAACCTGTTTTGCTTCCAAAGAGCCACATTTGTTGTCTATAAAGTCGCTTTACGGATGATAATTTTACGTGATAACGTCATAATAAATGACATAATGACACCAACATCAATAAACAGCCCGTTAACTCCCAACATAAACAATTCCACTTATCACGTAAAAATTCCAGTACTAAATCTACTTCTAAGTACTAAATATAGTACCAACAAATACAATAGTACTGCATTCTAGTACTAAGTACTGAAAATCTAGTACCAAACAACTATTGTACCAACAACCTTGTACCAATCGGCACAGTTTTATATTTAACTAGCGGTACCCGGCGCGCATTACTTCGCCCTAGAATAAACATGTTTTAATGTGAAATACGAAAATAATGCTAGCGGGACCACATCCACATGAACGACCCCTGCAACCCTGTTCTGTAATTTTGTCGATAAGTTTTCGCATCGATAAAATATGAAACACAAAATTCCATACTTATCGCATCTGGAAGAAATCGGTATTCTGTAAGTTTCTGTGATAACCTTAAAATTCATTCTTTATTTGACTGAAATTACAAGTGGAAGTCGATAAGTCTTGTGTGAATTATCAAATTAATAATAGTGTGTATTGTTGCGGCCCACAGAAAAGTAGGAAAAGATAAACTACACCATCTACATGCGGCTCCGTCAGGCCGAACCTTGTTTAGCCACAACAACTGGACTATGAAGTGACAAGCCCAAAGTAAAAGTATAATAAATAAGGGCTCCCCAAATCATATTATTTCGAACTTACATAT
This sequence comes from Platycheirus rosarum, assembly GCA_963971375.1. Lineage (NCBI taxonomy): Eukaryota > Metazoa > Arthropoda > Insecta > Diptera > Syrphidae > Platycheirus > Platycheirus rosarum. The sequence continues at coordinate 90,917,119 of OZ020507.1, forward strand.
ATCAAAATACTTTCTTTTGGCTATGTTTTTTTATTCACAGTAAATTTATACATTAATTTATGTAGTGAATGCAACACTAGTCGATTTAAGGATCGACACAAATAGGAAACAACACTCGCGCAATCAGAAAAATGTTGGGTGGAATTTTATTCTATTCAATAAAATAAAATAATACAATAATTCCACTAAATAAATTCTAGGAAATAAACAAAACACAGAAAAAAAAAACGCGTGACAAATAGAAAAAGAAATTTATTGGAAATAAACAAACGAACCATTTAGGGGCCAAATTTGTTTTTGATGCGACGTTTGGTTGATAGGAATGAGCGCTGCAAAAAGGGTAGGCAAAGTAGTTTTTCGGAGTGTGTAGGAGTAGGTTTTTGTCTGTAATCCCGATGGGAAAGCATGTTAAAGTATAATGCAGGACAGCTGATCCTATTAAATATATAGGTCAAAATCAAGTCATTGAACCTGAAGGCTGCAAAGTAGCTAATTACATAGTTGCAGAGAGGAAAAACGGAAAAAGGTATTTTTCGGTGGTTGAATGATCGATCCGTTGAAGATCGGGTTTTAAAATCGTACCACCGCCAGTAGGCTCAACGTCGTCGTTTGATAGTATTATTAATATCAGCAATAAAAGTGTTAATAAGTGCATTAGGAAGAATACGCCTACAACTGCATATTATTCGAGCAGGATTATGTTAAATATTTTCCTTGTGAAATCAGGGGTAAGTTAAAAGATTATCATAGTTCGAAATTTAGTGTTAAATAGCATTTCCGAGGATAAACCTTTGTGTCGGAAAGCGAGTAGTATCTAAAAAAGAGTTTACATAAGGCTACATCTAATAAAAAACATAGGAAGTCACAGCAGTTCAACCCCGCTATTAGGAGAATTCCAGTTAGCAAATAAAAAAACTAAAGAAAATTTTGTACGTCCAGCAAAAAGAAAGGTAGAGATCGGGACAGTAAGCACCAAACTCGTGCTTCGTGGAAGGCCCACACAGTACATGATAGTGGGTGTTAAGGTTTTGGATTTTTTTTGTATTATATTGTTTTTTTTTTGGTTTATTTGTATATTTAATAAATTTTTTTTTGCGTGATATTTATTAAAGTACCTATATTATGCTTTATATTATTTGTTTGTGGTGAAGTGACTTACAAAGTTACCTCAAAGATCGCAACTTGGCGGAGCGGAGATTTCCACGATAGGGTTGCTACCGTACAGGCTTCCTTGCGCCTCCCTAGCGGCTAAACGTCGTACCCCGTAAGGCATTTACTTTCAGAGAGCTCTGTGGAGGTAGAACCTGGGGGATACTTCAGGGTGTGTCAGCCGAAATTAAATATTGAAACCTGTAAAGGACTCGGGAGGGAGCCAAATCCTAAGGGAAACAACTATTTTTTTTGTACTGTTTGGTCATACATGATAAGGTTTTCTTTTTCAACAAATCTTTAAAAAAATATGTGATATTATAAATCAATCTGTGTTGTTTTTTTTTTTGCTCACAACTGACCGCCATATAGTTAGCAGCGCAAAATCACGGATTTCAAATTTTTTTGGTTCTACAATTAGGGAATAATTAGGGGAAATTAAGGAAACGGGTTTCAGAATTTAGGTAATAGTATTTAATTAGTTATTAACAATTTAAGTTTCGCGTATAGTTAGCAGCGCGTTGTCAAAAAAATGGCTTTTTTTGGTGTGAATCGATCAGGGACCCTCCCCTCAAATTAAGGAAATCGTTTTCGCAATTTAGGTAATCGTCGTTTAGTCAATAATTAACAAAATGTTAATAAATTGACAGCTTTATAAACAATTAAAATGTAACGTAACGTTCTCCAAATCTCTCCGAAAAGCACACAAAACTAGCCCATATACACAAAAATTATGTCCTAATTTATTTGAAGGATGACTCTTTGCCGTCTGTGATTTTATTAAGGCACTAGTTATAGCAATCCTTTAGGCGCCTGTTATAGTGATCAAGAAAACCCATCAGGAAAATTTGAAACAAATAGAAAAATGATTTTTTTGTATCGAGTCTTTATAGCATTCAGTAAGATTTCGTTAGTTGACTTTCCAAAAAAAAAAACAAACCAACCAGCAACATTTTTCTTTCCGATTGCAAAGTTTATCCGATTTTTTTAGTATTGGTGCGCAAATTTTTTAAACAATTTGTTCCACTTTGTATGAGATGATAATTGGCTTGTCAAAAAATGAAATTCCATCAGGAAAATAAATAAATAGATACCTACATACTTAACATAACTTAACATACTTAACAAAAAAATATGTTTTTTAGCGAAATTCAATCTATCTGTATGAATGTATTTTAGCCTACAACCAAAACGGCTGAACCAATCCTTTTCAAATTTAGTGCGTAAGGTTTTTTTGAAATTCTACAAAGTTCTTTTTTCATTTTTTTAGATCAAATACACATGTTACATAACAAATGGGTCCAAGACTCTTAATGAAAAAATGTGTGTAATTTTGTAGGTGGACTATGTTTTGTTGAAAAAATAGTAATATGATGAGCTAAGACGATACCTCCTATTTTTCCTGAGCCTCTAAAGAAATGGTTAACTGATTTCAATCAAAACTGATATGCATGAAGATGTAGGTAGCCAAAGTAATTTGGCATTGTATTATTTTTTATTCGAAAAAAACTTTTTTTTTGAAAAATCTATATTTTGACAATGGTTTAATAATTTTTTTTTTAAATTAAGATCACCACGATGTTCTTGAAAAAAATAGTTTAAAAAACTAACTTTGGCTACGATTTTGAAAAAAATACATCGTAACCGTTCATATTTTTATGCTGAAAACTATTTTACTTACTTTTTCCAAACAACCAAAATTATTTATACAAACAAAACATTGCTTTGTTATAAGTCAAACACCAGAAATTTATCTTACTTATAGTACACTAGCTGACCAAATCAGCGTTGCTCGGACATAAAATACATTTTCTGGATCTCGCCAACACTGCCACATGTCGAGTCCAATAGCAACTAAACACCATTAAATTAATCGTGGTAATTAATTGCCGAAGGTGCTCTAATATTTTCATTTTATATTAATAGATATGGTGTGATTCTAATTCGAATTGATCCATTAGAATTAAAATAAATTGCACGACTGCATCGCATGTACTTGCTCATATGTGTGGTCACATCGTCGAATACAATTAAAAAAATGCACGACTGGGTCGCATGAAGTTGTTCTTATGCTAGATAATTGCTTAGTGGCTGTATATGTACGTACATATCGTTCTTTTATTTTTTTAATTAGTTTAAGAGTTTTTTTTTCGAAAAAACTAAGTATGCAATACAGTTTGAAAACTAAATGTCTATCGAGGAAAAAAAATATTGAAAATCGTTCAACCAGTTTTTTTAAAGTGTTTTTTTTTTAACTTTTCGAAAAAATATTTAATTTTTTTTTTTAGTATGTCATTATAAGAAAATCTGTAGTTCTCATCTGGGAAAATTATTTAACAAAATTCACTAAACCCGTTTTCAAAATATTTCGAAAACCAATTTTTTTTTAGAAAATTTCGAAAAATCGAAAAGTTTTTGAAAATTTTGAAATGCAATGTTAATTGAATTATAAATGACTTCATATATGCAAGATTTTATTGAAATCTTTTACGATAAAACTGAATTTGAACAACAAAATTCGAAAAATTCATTCTAACCGAAAGATGTATTGTTGTGAAAAATTAGCACCCTGAAAGTCTTATCAAAATCGTTAGAGCCGTTTTCGAGAAAATCTAACTTTTTGTTAAAAATTGTATGGCAGGTACCGTTATTTTTCGACCTAGAGCAAAATGAAAAACACACCCCAAAATGCTACTAAATACCAAGTTTGAAACAAATCCGCCCATCCGTTTAGGCAGTAGAGCTGCGAACGGGCAAACGGACGCACTTCTTTCGACTTCTCTTTCATCGTAATGTCATGTTTGATTGTTAAATTTTTTTTGCACGAATCCATAACTTGCCTTATAGTACCTATAATCGCAAGTAAAAATGCGGCCCAGCGCCTCCTACATGTAATAAAAATGACCCAAGTTACTCCTTTAAATATCATAGTTATATCCCTTTAAAGTCCCATCAAAATTGGTCAATAAATACGAATTTTCAAAAAAAACTATAAGAGTGCACCTATTCAAACTTTAAAGTATCACCCGCGGAGCTAGCATTAAGATTGCCTAAAAATTACTGCGGTTTTTTTTTTCAGATGAGTTACCAGCGATTTGCTGCCTGCTTTTCAGCTGGCTGGACAAACCTCTCCGTTTTCGTCGTTGAATGAGGCTGCACCAGATAAAGGGTCTCATCAACACTGCGGCCAACTTGTAGGTCGTTTTGTCGTCGATGATGAATAATGCATGAAAGTCAATGGTCCAAAACATCGTAACTACGCGACACCTTCATTGATTTTGCCGCAAGCAATGCAATGCATGTTTTCCTGTTCTTAATTTATAGATATCAACCTTGAATTTTCAAGAAAGTAGTTTAAAAAAAAAACATCTTTTTCGTTATCAATAGATGAGAAAATTTTGAAGAAAAAATATTCTCCAAATGAATATTTAATTAAATACAGATGTTGTCATCTAAAATAGTTCTATTTGCATTATCGTTGCATAAATTCATATTCAAATAGTTACGAATCGTAACTATTTGGCATTTTGGGACGACAAATAGTTAACAATACTTACCGATAGTTAATAAAAGTACGCCCCACTACCCTATGTGTGGAGCCTGTAGTTCTTATGGTTATACCTACTGTTTTATAATTTCAAAAAGGAAAGCACTCTCATATCACATTTCGCTATAAAAAAAAAACAAAACAAAAAACAATTATAAAAACACAATTTAAACTAAACACCATTCAATATTCATTTACAAGTCGTTTTTATTCTTTTTTAAAACTAACCATCTCGTCGCCCTACTTGTGTGAAGCAATCCAGTTGTGCAAACAAAATCTATACTCGCATCGTTGTATATAAACTGCAAACTGCACATGTAGCCGTTAATTTGAAGACGATTGGCCCAACCGTTTAGGCTACAGTCCAAATCCAAAATACATCCGTACAGACAGACAGACAGACGGACAGAATTTTGCCAGTAACTCAAATATGTTTCTCTATCATCGTAATGTCATGTTTGATTGTTATCTCAAAATTTTTAATCTGCATAACTTGTATAATAGTACCTTTAATCGCAAGTAAAAAACAAACAAACAATACAAAACATCAATTTCGACCGAAATAGTTTTCTTTTTATTTTAATATGCTTTTATATACAAATAATTGAATGTCGTTCTTTTACTGACGCACAAACTTTCATAACAATCTTTATTCTCATTGCAATAGAATTATTGTCGTTGCCTAACAATTTGAACAAAATCACTATGTAAGTAAAACTAATCCTTCCAAATGCATTTATAACGTCTATACTACCGGTAAAACAAAATCCTGAGTTAGAAGATATAACATGCACAAGATGTTTTTTCCTAGTAATTACTCCTTCGAAAGGAATGATGATCGTGGTCTTGCGAATGACAATCTTCGTCTAAGACCTGAAATTCAAAACAAATTATGAAATTTAACATTCCTTACCACGAATAGTGAAATAACTTTGCGAAAGTTGAATTCCAAAAATTAGGGAGGTGTCCAACGTTTATTCGGGTCATGTTGGTGTGTCATTTCTATAAAATCGTGTCCCTCCTGTGACAAAATGACGGGAGGCTTCAGGCGCTTCCACATGAAAGTGGGCATGGCGAACATTATTCGATAGTTTGAATCATATTGCGACCAGGGATGCTGGAAATTACAGCAATTTTATTTTCCCGCGATCACTTATAACACTCACAACTGACTGACCAAATATTTGCCACTTGACCATCGCTATTTGATTTTGTAAACACTTCTGGTGCCATATATGCTATAAAAAAAACAACAAAGTTTGAACCTTCAGCAATTTTGGTCTTGTATATTTACCTTGTTTTTCAACATATCCTAGCAATTCGCGGGAAACAGTTGTGTAAACTTGTATTTTTACCGCAGAACACAAATCACCTAATTTCAGGCTGTTGCTTCCATCAACTAGGAATATATTTGTAGTCTTTATGTCTCTGTGAACTATGCCGTGCTTTTGCAATTTTTTAACACTTGAATTGAAAGCTTGAAACTGTTGAAACTTCTAATCGACAACACGACCACGCTGCATTATATACTTCAGTGACATTTGCGAAAATTTAGGCAAATTCGGACAAACAAATTTACATGTACGCTCTGCGCAAGGTAAATGTAAGCTCTATGTAAGGTACACAGAGTTTTGCATGTGATATTTTTCTAGCGAATTGAAATAACGTAACGTAATATGGTAATTTACTGCGTTTTATAGTTAGTAAATTGTTTATTCTGATATAAATTCATACAAATTAACAAACTATACTTTACCAAATTGTTCCTTTATTTCTTTATATCATTTTCAAATTAAGGAAACAAGTTTCGCCATTTAGGTAATTGTAGAAAAAAAGTTATAAACAATTTAATTCATCTTAAATGTTAAATAACTCATTTTCATTTAAAAAATTGCTAATATCTTTTTTTCTACTATTACCTAAATTGTCAAACCTGTTTCCTTAATTCCTTTATGTCATTTTGAAATTAAGGAAACAAGTTTCGCCATTTAGGTAATTGTAGAAAAAAAGTTATAAACAATTTAATTCATCTTAAATGTTAAATAACTCATTTTCATTTAAAAAATTGCTAATATCTTTTTTTCTACTATTACCTAAATTGTCAAACCTGTTTCCTTAATTCTTTTATGTCATTTTCAAATTAAGGAAACAAGTTTCGCCATTTAGGTAATTGTAGAAAAAAAGTTATAAACAATTTAATTCATGTTAAATGTTAAATAACTCATTTTCATTTTAAAAATTGCTAATATCTTTTTTTCTACAATAACCTTAATTGTGAAACCTGTTTCCTTAATTCCTTAATGTCATTTTCAAATTAAGGAAACAAGTTTCGCCATTTAGGTAATTGTAGAAAAAAAGTTATAAACAATTTAATTCATCTTAAATGTTAAATAACTCATTTTCATTTAAAAAATTGCTAATATCTTTTTTTCTACTATTACCTAAATTGTCAAACCTGTTTCCTTAATTTCTTTATGTCATTTTCAAATTAAGGAAACAAGTTTCGCCATTTAGGTAATTGTAGAAAAAAAGTTATAAACAATTTAATTCATCTTAAATGTTAAATAACTCATTTTCATTTAAAAAATTGCTAATATCTTTTTTTCTACTATTACCTAAATTGTCAAACCTGTTTCCTTAATTCCTTTATGTCATTTTCAAATTAAGGAAACAAGTTTCGCCATTTAGGTAATTGTAGAAAAAAAGTTATAAACAATTTAATTCATCTTAAATGTTAAATAACTCATTTTCATTTAAAAAATTGCTAATATCTTTTTTTCTACTATTACCTAAATTGTCAAACCTGTTTCCTTAATTCCTTTATGTCATTTTGAAATTAAGGAAACAAGTTTCGCCATTTAGGTAATTGTAGAAAAAAAGTTATAAACAATTTAATTCATCTTAAATGTTAAATAACTCATTTTCATTTAAAAAATTGCTAATATCTTTTTTCTACTATTACCTAAATTGTCAAACCTGTTTCCTTAATTCTTTTATGTCATTTTCAAATTAAGGAAACAAGTTTCGCCATTTAGGTAATTGTAGAAAAAAAGTTATAAACAATTTAATTCATGTTAAATGTTAAATAACTCATTTTCATTTTAAAAATTGCTAATATCTTTTTTTCTACCATTACCTTAATTGTGAAACCTGTTTCCTTAATTCCTTTATGTCATTTTCAAATTAAGGAAACAAGTTTCGCCATTTAGGTAATAGTAGAAAAAAAGATATTAGCAATTTTTTAAATGAAAATGAGTTATTTAACATTTAAGATGAATTAAATTGTTTATAACTTTTTTCTACAATTACCTAAATGGCGAAACTTGTTTCCTTAATTTGAAAATGATATAAAGAAATAAAGGAACAATTTGGTAAAGTATAGTTTGTTAATTTGTATGAATTTATATCAGAATAAACAATTTACTAACTATAAAACGCAGTAAATTACCATATTACGTTACGTTATTTCAATTCGCTAGAAAAATATCACATGCAAAACTCTGTGTACCTTACATAGAGCTTACATTTACCTTGCGCAGAGCGTACATGTAAATTTGTTTGTCCGAAATTGCCTAAATTTTCGCAAATGTCACTGAAGTATATAATGCAGCGTGGTCGTGTTGTCGATTAGAAGTTTCAACAGTTTCAAGCTTTCAATTCAAGTGTTAAAAAATTGCAAAAGCACGGCATAGTTCACAGAGACATAAAGACTACAAATATATTCCTAGTTGATGGAAGCAACAGCCTGAAATTAGGTGATTTTTGTTCTGCGGTAAAAATACAAGTTTACACAACTGTTTCCCGCGAATTGCTAGGATATGTTGAAAAACAAGGTAAATATACAAGACCAAAATTGCTGAAGGTTCAAACTTTGTTGTTTTTTTTATAGCATATATGGCACCAGAAGTGTTTACAAAATCAAATAGCGATGGTCAAGTGGCAAATATTTGGTCAGTCAGTTGTGAGTGTTATAAGTGATCGCGGGAAAATAAAATTGCTGTAATTTCCAGCATCCCTGGTCGCAATATGATTCAAACTATCGAATAATGTTCGCCATGCCCACTTTCATGTGGAAGCGCCTGAAGCCTCCCGTCATTTTGTCACAGGAGGGACACGATTTTATAGAAATGACACACCAACATGACCCGAATAAACGTTGGACACCTCCCTAATTTTTGGAATTCAACTTTCGCAAAGTTATTTCACTATTCGTGGTAAGGAATGTTAAATTTCATAATTTGTTTTGAATTTCAGGTCTTAGACGAAGATTGTCATTCGCAAGACCACGATCATCATTCCTTTCGAAGGAGTAATTACTAGGAAAAAACATCTTGTGCATGTTATATCTTCTAACTCAGGATTTTGTTTTACCGGTAGTATAGACGTTATAAATGCATTTGGAAGGATTAGTTTTACTTACATAGTGATTTTGTTCAAATTGTTAGGCAACGACAATAATTCTATTGCAATGAGAATAAAGATTGTTATGAAAGTTTGTGCGTCAGTAAAAGAACGACATTCAATTATTTGTATATAAAAGCATATTAAAATAAAAAGAAAACTATTTCGGTCGAAATTGATGTTTTGTATTGTTTGTTTGTTTTTTACTTGCGATTAAAGGTACTATTATACAAGTTATGCAGATTAAAAATTTTGAGATAACAATCAAACATGACATTACGATGATAGAGAAACATATTTGAGTTACTGGCAAAATTCTGTCCGTCTGTCTGTCTGTCTGTACGGATGTATTTTGGATTTGGACTGTAGCCTAAACGGTTGGGCCAATCGTCTTCAAATTAACGGCTACATGTGCAGTTTGCAGTTTATATACAACGATGCGAGTATAGATTTTGTTTGCACAACTGGATTGCTTCACACAAGTAGGGCGACGAGATGGTTAGTTTTAAAAAAGAATAAAAACGACTTGTAAATGAATATTGAATGGTGTTTAGTTTAAATTGTGTTTTTATAATTGTTTTTTGTTTTGTTTTTTTTTTATAGCGAAATGTGATATGAGAGTGCTTTCCTTTTTGAAATTATAAAACAGTAGGTATAACCATAAGAACTACAGGCTCCACACATAGGGTAGTGGGGCGTACTTTTATTAACTATCGGTAAGTATTGTTAACTATTTGTCGTCCCAAAATGCCAAATAGTTACGATTCGTAACTATTTGAATATGAATTTATGCAACGATAATGCAAATAGAACTATTTTAGATGACAACATCTGTATTTAATTAAATATTCATTTGGAGAATATTTTTTCTTCAAAATTTTCTCATCTATTGATAACGAAAAAGATGTTTTTTTTTTAAACTACTTTCTTGAAAATTCAAGGTTGATATCTATAAATTAAGAACAGGAAAACATGCATTGCATTGCTTGCGGCAAAATCAATGAAGGTGTCGCGTAGTTACGATGTTTTGGACCATTGACTTTCATGCATTATTCATCATCGACGACAAAACGACCTACAAGTTGGCCGCAGTGTTGATGAGACCCTTTATCTGGTGCAGCCTCATTCAACGACGAAAACGGAGAGGTTTGTCCAGCCAGCTGAAAAGCAGGCAGCAAATCGCTCGTAACTCATCTGAAAAAAAAACCGCAGTAATTTTTAGGCAATCTTAATGCTAGCTCCGCGGGTGATACTTTAAAGTTTGAATAGGTGCACTCTTATAGTTTTTTTTGAAAATTCGTATTTATTGACCAATTTTGATGGGACTTTAAAGGGATATAACTATGATATTTAAAGGAGTAACTTGGGTCATTTTTATTACATGTAGGAGGCGCTGGGCCGCATTTTTACTTGCGATTATAGGTACTATAAGGCAAGTTATGGATTCGTGCAAAAAAAATTTAACAATCAAACATGACATTACGATGAAAGAGAAGTCGAAAGAAGTGCGTCCGTTTGCCCGCTCGCAGCTCTACTGCCTAAACGGATGGGCGGATTTGTTTCAAACTTGGTATTTAGTAGCATTTTGGGGTGTGTTTTTCATTTTGCTCTAGGTCGAAAAATAACGGTACCTGCCATACAATTTTTAACAAAAAGTTAGATTTTCTCGAAAACGGCTCTAACGATTTTGATAAGACTTTCAGGGTGCTAATTTTTCACAACAATACATCTTTCGGTTAGAATGAATTTTTCGAATTTTGTTGTTCAAATTCAGTTTTATCGTAAAAGATTTCAATAAAATCTTGCATATATGAAGTCATTTATAATTCAATTAACATTGCATTTCAAAATTTTCAAAAACTTTTCGATTTTTCGAAATTTTCTAAAAAAAAATTGGTTTTCGAAATATTTTGAAAACGGGTTTAGTGAATTTTGTTAAATAATTTTCCCAGATGAGAACTACAGATTTTCTTATAATGACATACTAAAAAAAAAAATTTAATATTTTTTCGAAAAGTTAAAAAAAACACTTTAAAAAAACTGGTTGAACGATTTTCAATATTTTTTTTCCTCGATAGACATTTAGTTTTCAAACTGTATTGCATACTTAGTTTTTTCGAAAAAAAAAACTCTTAAACTAATTAAAAAAATAAAAGAACGATATGTACGTACATATACAGCCACTAAGCAATTATCTAGCATAAGAACAACTTCATGCGACCCAGTCGTGCATTTTTTTAATTGTATTCGACGATGTGACCACACATATGAGCAAGTACATGCGATGCAGTCGTGCAATTTATTTTAATTCTAATGGATCAATTCGAATTAGAATCACACCATATCTATTAATATAAAATGAAAATATTAGAGCACCTTCGGCAATTAATTACCACGATTAATTTAATGGTGTTTAGTTGCTATTGGACTCGACATGTGGCAGTGTTGGCGAGATCCAGAAAATGTATTTTATGTCCGAGCAACGCTGATTTGGTCAGCTAGTGTACTATAAGTAAGATAAATTTCTGGTGTTTGACTTATAACAAAGCAATGTTTTGTTTGTATAAATAATTTTGGTTGTTTGGAAAAAGTAAGTAAAATAGTTTTCAGCATAAAAATATGAACGGTTACGATGTATTTTTTTCAAAATCGTAGCCAAAGTTAGTTTTTTAAACTATTTTTTTCAAGAACATCGTGGTGATCTTAATTTAAAAAAAAAATTATTAAACCATTGTCAAAATATAGATTTTTCAAAAAAAAAGTTTTTTTCGAATAAAAAATAATACAATGCCAAATTACTTTGGCTACCTACATCTTCATGCATATCAGTTTTGATTGAAATCAGTTAACCATTTCTTTAGAGGCTCAGGAAAAATAGGAGGTATCGTCTTAGCTCATCATATTACTATTTATTCAACAAAACATAGTCCACCTACAAAATTACACACATTTTTTCATTAAGAGTCTTGGACCCATTTGTTATGTAACATGTGTATTTGATCTAAAAAAATGAAAAAAGAACTTTGTAGAATTTCAAAAAAACCTTACGCACTAAATTTGAAAAGGATTGGTTCAGCCGTTTTGGTTGTAGGCTAAAATACATTCATACAGATAGATTGAATTTCGCTAAAAAACATATTTTTTTGTTAAGTATGTTAAGTTATGTTAAGTATGTAGGTATCTATTTATTTATTTTCCTGATGGAATTTCATTTTTTGACAAGCCAATTATCATCTCATACAAAGTGGAACAAATTGTTTAAAAAATTTGCGCACCAATACTAAAAAAATCGGATAAACTTTGCAACCGGAAAGAAAAATATTGCTGGTTGGTTTGTTTTTTTTTTTGGAAAGTCAACTAACGAAATCTTACTGAATGCTATAAAGACTCGATACAAAAAAATCATTTTTCTATTTGTTTCAAATTTTCCTGATGGGTTTTCTTGATCACTATAACAGGCGCCTAAAGGATTGCTATAACTAGTGCCTTAATAAAATCACAGACGGCAAAGAGTCATCCTTCAAATAAATTAGGACATAATTTTTGTGTATATGGGCTAGTTTTGTGTGCTTTTCGGAGAGATTTGGAGAACGTTACGTTACATTTTAATTGTTTATAAAGCTATCAATTTATTAACATTTTGTTAATTATTGACTAAACGACGATTACCTAAATTGCGAAAACGATTTCCTTAATTTGAGGGGAGGGTCCCTGATCGATTCACACCAAAAAAAGCCATTTTTTTGACAACGCGCTGCTAACTATACGCGAAACTTAAATTGTTAATAACTAATTAAATACTATTACCTAAATTCTGAAACCCGTTTCCTTAATTTCCCCTAATTATTCCCTAATTGTAGAACCAAAAAAAATCGAAATCCGTGATTTTGCGCTGCTAACTATATGGCGGTTCACAAATGTCTATAATTTTTTTTTTATATTACATTTTGGTTAATTTTCTTTCAGTTCACCACTGACATTGTTTACACGTTGTTTTAAGAGTTCATTTATTTTGTTTTTTGTTAATTTTTGTTTTTTTTTTTTTGTTAATAATCATTAAGGAATCCATTGTTTTTTTTTGTTTAATAATTAATAATTTATTTTGTTTGTTGTTAATTTACTTATTTTTCCTTTTTTTTTTGACGAGTTATTATATATCGTCATTTAATTTACTAATATTAATTTGTTTCTTTAGGTCAATTGATTTAATTTTTTTTGTGTGCCTTGGTGCCTTGGTCGATTTATTTTTTCTTTTGTATAAAGGATCGAAAGATAAGAATCTTGTTGATTTTCAAGTTTGGTTTATTTCTATATTTGTATGTATTCGAAAATTGTTACTCTACTTTCGTTATATGAAATAAAATTTTGTAAATCACGCCGATTAAGTTGAAATCTTTGAGTTTTCATTCAAAGAGCTCTATGGCGTGCTAAATGAACTTTTCAGGGGGTGCGGTAAGGTGGGCCTTCACTAGAGGCAAATATGACTTGACGGCAATCAATCATTACGAAATTGGGGAATTCACGACATTTCGGACCGACGAGTTCCAGGAGGGTGGGAAAAGGTCCCCCTGCAAAAACATCCACAGGGCACCCGAGTGTGGTCGTACTAGTGATGGTGGTAAGTTTTGCACGATATGGTTTTTTTTAAATAGGTGAGGTCACACTGTGGAAGCAAGATCCCACCCACAATCAGCGAGCTCAGCCGAGCGACGCGAGCGTGCCATCACCTCCTCAGTGGACATTATTATCCCTTCCTATCCTTTCCTTACCCTCCTCCACCTATCCTCCTGTTCCCTTTTCTATTTGCCAGTCCCATGTCTGCCCCACTTTCCTACCTCCCACCTTCTACAACCCTCTTACTTCCCCAAATTTCATTCCTCCTCTTACCACCTCCTCTCCTGTCCTACCATTCCAATCATTCCTCATCCTAATTCCACTTCTGTCCTAATTGCTATTTCAAATGGCGCCCAACGTTTTTGTTATTATCCTAGTCAATACCTAATGTGTTGGTTGTCTTCGTCGATGAGGTTGAAGCAAAGCGTATGTCTTAACCAGGATAGCTCCTTAGATCGCCTGGTTAATTGCGACAAGATGCTTCAAGGTCATCGACGGAAAAAAACAACGCATTCGTTGTGATGTCCTATGCTGCTGCCGCTGGCTGACCTATTGATTCTGGATGTCTTCACCCGTAAGGTTCATTAACGCGACGCTTGAACAGCTTCAGAATTCCGAAGGTCAGACAGCGACTGTAATATTTAAGTTACCGGTTCCAATTGCGGTTGCAGCCAGGTCGGAAACAAATCGTATGTATTAACCAGGAAAGCTCTTGAGAACGCCTGGTTAATTGCGACGATGCGTTTCCGACCTGACGGCAACAGCATTTGGAAATTGTCTCGTTTTGTGAAAGTTTTTTTTTTGCAAGGTGGCACCAAACTCGGGATACAACAAATAATATAAAGAAAAAGGAATATATATATTGTTGGTTGAAGATTGCTGTCGAGTTATGGGCTAACGAAAACCTTAAAGCCTTTGCCTATTTAACCGCCTGAAACACCCCCGAATTAAAAAAAAAATAAAAAAAATAAAAACTTAAAACAAATCTTTGAATAAAATACAATTGGTTAACTAACTATACATAAATAAATTTTGTTAGTTATTAAGTATCTAGTAAGGATTACTTAAAGGTTATTTATTTACTTTGGAATAAGTCACATATTAGATAGTAAGTTTTTGTTAAATATTACGTAATTGTAGGCTCAATTTATAGGTATTTAGTTAAATTATTTATTTATTTATTTACCTGTTTATTTAGGATAGTTAATTTATTTCATTTCTGGTCATTTATTATTGTGTGTAAATTGTTTACTCATTTATTTATGCATGTAATTATTATGTATTTATTAGATTATTTATTTATTATTTATTGGTTGTCATTTTCTTTTGAGTTATATTTACTTGTTTAGTTACTTAGGATAAAGTTTTGTTTGTTGTTCGATATTTATTTATTAGGAAATTAAGTTTAAGTATTATTTATAATTTTTATTTGTTCTTATTTATTAATTATTATTTATTATCTTTTTCTTGTTGTTACTTGTTATTTATTAATTCGTTATTTATTTATTTATATCTTTGTTATTTATTTATTTATTATTTAGTATTTTTTTTTATTATTTGCTTGTGTTTATTGATATTTATTTATTTAATATTTATTGATTTAGTATTTATTTTCTTTTATTATTTATTACTTTGTTAATTATTCATCTAGTTCTTTTGTAGGCTTATAGGCTTACTCTTGATTTTTTTTTTTGCTAAAACCTTATATCAGGTATCTGCTTTCCGTTTTTTCGTCCTTATTTGTTACTTTGGAATCCGTTTTTGCTTGGCTTTTCATTTTCCTGCAAGCGTGTATTGAAGCCCTTGGGTTCAACTGATTTAGATTTCATCGATCACGGTCCCATGTCCAGGAAACTGACCTGTGAAGAAGAAAGAAAAGTCGAGATATTGAAAAACAAATTTGAGAATAGGTCAGTTACCCGTTCGTTACTAAGAGATTTTGCTTCACACTCCGGGGAAATGCCAGTGGGACGTTATCCCATCGCAAAAACCAACACTCCATTACAGGACAGCAGCAGCAAGTCAAGTGGTCAAGTGGAAATTCTTGGACTTTGATCGAAACGGTCTCGTAAAAACGGCGCTTATGGGGCACGTTATCGATACTGGAGATGGGACCCCGGTGAAGCAGAGACACTACCCTGTTTCTCCAGTGGTACAAGCCCTTTTGTAACAGGAAATGTACCGAATGCTGAAGTTCGGCGTTATCGATGAGAGTGAAACCCCGTGGTGTTCACCCGTTGTCCTTATTAAGAAGCCAGGTCAAAACAATACTACCAAGTATCGTTTTTGCCTGGATTTTCGTAAGATCAACGCCTTGATTAAAAAGGATGCTAACCCTCTCCCCCATATTGAAAGGCTTATCAGTCGGCTGCCCGATAAATACTTTATAAGTAGCGTAGACTTAAAGGAAGCATTCTCGCAAATACCGCTGGAAAAGGAGAGTAGAGAAAAAACTGCATTTGCGGAACCGGGAGACCCTTGTACAAATTCACCGTCATGCCCTTTGGGTTGTGTAATGCTGCTCAAATGCTATGTCGTTTGATGGAAAGGGTGATCCCTGCACGTCTTTGTGTATTTAGACGACCTGCTTATCATCGCGCCCGATTTCGAGACCCATATCGCGTTGCTGAATGAAGTAGCCGACTGCCTTAGAAAAGTGAACCTAGCAATAAATGTGAAAATGTCCCAGTTTTGTATTAGGGAGTTGAAATACTTAGGCTTCATTGTTGGTAGGGGGGCGCTAAAAACAGATCAGGCGAAAGTCGAAGCTGTCGTAGACTTTCCCGTAACAAAGAACGCCCAACAAGCCAGGAGGTTTCTTGGTCTAGCAGGGTGGTATAGGAGATTTATTAAAGATTTTTCCAGTTTGACCGCCCCCTTATCGGATACTCTTATGAAAAGGCACCTAAAGTTCATTATGACCGAGGAGCCAAAGGAAGAATTTGAGGATTAGAAAACCGCCCTAACCACAGCCCCAGTCCTTTCAGTGTAATGCATCTGACTGCGGAATCGGTTCGGTGCTATTTTAGAAGAATGGTGAAGAGGAAGAACTTCTGATTGCCTATTTCTCCCAAAAGCTGAACGCTTGCCAGCGGAACTAAAGTGTTACCCAGAAAGAGTGCATGGCAGCGGTAATGGCGGTGAAAAAGTTCCAACCCTATGTCAAAGGTATGGACTATACCATTATCACCGACCACTCCTGTCTCAAATGGTTGATGACCATGAAGGACTTGAGTTGCCGACTGGCCAGATGGAGCCTTGAGCTGCAGTCATATGCCTTCGACATAGAACATCGAAAAGGTTCACTGAACGTTGTTCCAGACACTCTTTTCTGGATAGTTTAAACATAGAACAGGTAGCTCCATGGGTAGATTAAGAAAGAGTAGAGTTTCAATCGGAAGAATATAAATCTCCTAGGTACAGTTCGGGACCATAAAGACGAGCTACCCAACCTGAAGATCGAAGACGAATACATCTATAAACGCACCCTTCTGCCATTTGTCGACGAATTATTGGTAGAACACACTTGGTGCCTGTGGATTCCATCGGGGTTAACCGCAGATATCATCGCTAAGGCACATAATCCACCCCAAGTCGCCCATGGCGGAATCGGAAAGACACTCCACCGCATTCGGCAGTACTTCTACTGGACTAATATGACGGTTCAAGTTAGACAGTACACTGCCCAGTGCGATACATGTAAACAGTCGAAGTCGTCCAATATAGTATTGCGTCCCACTATTGATAATAATTTTTGTATTGATCGTCCTTTTCAGAAGTTATATGTTGATTTTTTAGGCCCCTATCCTCGATCTAAAGCTGGGAACGCCTACATTTTTGTTCTGTTAGACCATTTGTCTAAATTTATGTTCTTGAACCCCTTTGTGTGCTGTGAACTCAAGCAGCGTCATTAAGTTCCTTCGTGAGGACATATTTAACACGTTTGGAGTGCCTCAAATTCTGCACTCCAGCAATGGGAAATAATTCCTGGCTAAGAAGTTTCAAAGCTTCCTACAAGGGAACGGTGTTAGGCACTTTAGAACAGCCAACTATTCCCCTCAATGAAATACCTCGGAGAGGGTCAACAGGACGCTACTCGCCGCCATCCGTTCCTATCTAAAAGAGGATCAACGAGATTGGGACCTACATATGAGCGATATTGCCGGAGCTTTAAGAAGCTCGATTCATTCAGCAATAGGTGTTTCACCTTATTTCGCTCTATTTGGGAACAATATGATGATGCACGGAAGCAGCTACACGCTAGCCAATAAGTTGAACATCCTCGGGGACAGCGAACTGTTGTCCCTTCCGAGGAAAGATAAGCTACACCTAATAAGAAACCGAAGCAGGGACAATATTCTGGAGGCCAACGATAAAAGCGCTAAGAAATGCAACACTCGAGCGCGAAACGTGAAATATGTTCCAGGACAAGAGGTATACAAACGGTATTTTGTCCTTAGTGACACCTCGAAACGCCTCGCCTCGAAACTTTGTCCAAAATTCATCAAATGTCGTATCGTCCAAGCAATCGGGAATAACATGTACAAGTTAGAAACCCTTGCAGGAAAGAGAATAGGTATTTTCCATGCGAAAGACATCAAACAATAGTAACTTTGAGCTCTTAGCATGTAAAATACCTTATCTGTAGTCCGTCTGTTTGCTGTCGTACCAAGTGTGGTTTCACTTTACACACAAGACCAAATGTGATATTTTTCGTTTGGCTTAAGCGACCTAAATATCACTACTTGTACCTGAAAGGGTAACTTGACCATCGAACTGTGTTATAGATTTAAGTAGCCTACAGTGCAATATTTTTCTTACACTTGGTACCTGATTTCGTTTTTTTTTATTATTTTACAATTTTACCTCACTGTGTTTTTTGTTCCTATTTTATTTGAACAACTTCCAGCAAGATCGTACGACACCTACCTAAGTGTTTATACTCTTATTCACTCTCCGTTAATTGACATTTAAGTGACCAACAACAATATTCAATATAGTATAAGTTTAAGTATCTGATTTTCGAGTTTTCATAACCAACGGCACAAATTCCGAAAACAACCCTCAATCCACAAGTACCTGAACTTCAACTCAACTGATATATTTTAAGGAAGGATACGATCAAATATGATTTTTTTTATTCTTTTATTTACTATTTATTTATTAACTCGTACTCGCGTCATTGTGCGTTCTGTGATAAATAACGCCTTATACTGACCTTCAAACCAAAACACCTGTGATACTAGATACATAAGCTTTAGAAGTCCTAAGTGGGCTAGAAACACCTGCAACACCCTGCAAAAAGGAAAACCAGCAGTTTGGCTTTATGGAATGGTAAAACAATCCTTTTGTATGCCGCGGACGAAAGATAAACGCCCTTGTACATATGTCAATATTTAAGTAAATATAATTCTATCGTTTCAAGATTATAAACTAACTTTTATATTTGTACAAAAAGAAAGTAACACCCACCTTAAAATAAGTACCTACATATTATAAATGGTGTGGCAGATATGGAACTGGTGACTCCATTACAACATATATATGCCCGGCTTGATGTCCGTGACTTCTTCCCACTTCTGGACAGAAAAATTGCTGCTGATTATCCATATGCCATATCATATAAACATGTTCCTTATACCTTCTCCGTCAGCGTTTTTCTCAAGGCACTGTTCCGGGTTTTGATTTTTATACCTGCGTCGTACTGGCATGGACATTCCAATTTAGTTGCGGCGACGAAGCGAATAGTAAAGTTTTCAGTTTTGACTCCATACTAGACAGAGATTCACTATGGTCCCTCTGGAATAAAAAGTTTTGAGATTAGATTAAGCCTCCTAAGGTTGATTTATCGAAAAGATACTTATCTGTTTAGTACAGGCATTCCGAAAGGAAGAAAAATTGGGCCGGTTCACCGTGGCTGTAAATATGCTGACTGATTGTCCAAGCCCGGAGTTTTGTTGCGGCCCACAGAAAAGTAGGAAAAGATAAACTACACCATTTAGGTATCGCGGCTTTGCACGCGATACATGCGGGTTCCGACAGCCCGAACCTTGCTTAACCACAACAACTGGACTATGAAGTTACAAAGCCGAAAGTAAATGTATAATAAATAAGGGCTCCCCAAATCACATTACTTCGAACTTACATATATCAAAATACTTTCTTTCAGTTATCTTTTTTTTTATTCAAAGTAAATTTATACATTAATTTATGTAGTGAATCCAACACTCGTTGATTTAAGGATCGACACAAATAGGAAACAACACTCGCGTAATCAGAAAAATGTTGTGTGGAATTTCATTCTATAAAATAATATAATAATTCCACTAAATAAATTCTAGGAAATAAACAAATCAACAGAGAAAAACACGCGTGACGAATAGAAAAAGAAATTTATTGGAAATAAACAAACAAACCATTCGGGGGCCATATTAGTTTTTGATGCGACGTTTGGCGTTGATAGCAATGAGCGCTGCAAAAAGGGTAGACAAAGTAGTTTTTTGGAGTGTGTAGGAGTAGGTTTTTGTCTGTAATCCCGACGGGAAAGCATGTTAAAGTGTAATGCAGCCCAGCTGATCCTATTAAATATATAGGTCAAAGTTAAGTCATTGAACCTGAGGGCTGTAAAGTAGCTTATTACATAGTTGCAGAGAGGAAAACCGGAAAAGGGTATTTTTTGGCGGTCGAATGATTGATCCGTTGAAGATCGAGTTTGAAAGTATTATTAATGTCAGCAGTAAAATTGTTAATAAGTGCATTAGGAAGAATACGGCTACAACTGGATATTATTCGAGCAGGATTATGTTAAATATTTTCCTTGTGAAATCAGGGGTAAGTTAAAAGATTATCATAGTTCGAAATTTAGGCAAAGTAGAATTTTCAATTGAATATTTTTTTTTGTGAAATCAGGGGTCAATTTCTGGAGAAGTGGAAAGGCCTGTTTGGTGATTTTTTGTTGGAAGCACAAATAGCCCTACTGAGAAAATTGCGGGCAAGAGAGGATCTTCATATATCCATGGGAATACCCATGACCAACCCGGGTACTACTAGTAAAATTAGTGTTAAATAGCATTTTCGAGGATAAACCTTTGTGTTGGAAAGCGAGTAGTATCTAAATAAGTGTTTACATAAGGCTATATCTAATAAAAAGCATAGGAAGTCCCAGAAGTTCACCCCCGCTATTAGGGGAATTCCAGTTAGCAAATAGAAAAACCAAAGAAAATTTTGTACGTCCAGCAAAAAGAAAGGTAGAGATCGGGGCAGTAAGCATCAAACTAGTGCTTCTATAAGAAGTCCAAGGAGCAAGGCCCACACAGTACAGAGCGTTAACGTTTTGGATTTTTTTTGTATTATATTGTTTTTTGTTTTTTTGTTTTTTTTTTGTATATTTAATAACATTTTTTTTTTGGCGTGATATTTATTATAGTACCTATATTAAGCTTTATATTATTTGTTCGTGGTGAAGTGACTTGCAAAGTTACCTTAAAGATCGCAACTTGGTAGAGCGAAGATCTCCACGATAGGGTTGCCACCGTACAGGCAGAAGCATATTGCGAAGCTGATGCATGGCGTTCGATTTGGACTAATGACCCCTAAGGTATAAAAGAAAATGTTTTACATAAAAAAAAGATTGATTACACGTTATATACCTACAAATATTAAACGAAAAAGCTTTTAATTTATTTAATTTAATTAATATATTTAAGACGCTCTTAAATTTGGACATAAGGGTCACAACACATATATTTTACAAATTATAATAAAAATAACAATTTTATCAGTTCTTCATGGACGAAGTAAAAGACCATCCCTATGTTGTTCGATGTTCGGAAGCAAGACCTCTCATCTTAGAAACTGTATCCTTTTTATACGAACTGGATATGATGGCTCCATCAGATAAAGAAGAAACATCAAAATCTCCTTGTTTTTAGCAAAGAATTAAAGAAACATTAGTTTATTTATAGCTTACAACACCTCTAATTGCAATGCCTCGATTTCCGCATGAAGTTTTTTTTTGCAATTGGTGGCTGGGATAGTGGCACTGCTATATCAGCAATTGAAACACATGGCACTCGTGCGGAAAGATGGGTTAACATTAACGCTTAAGATGCTGCAGGAGCAAGGGCTTATCACGGTTCAGCCGTTATCGGATTCAACATCTACTGTAAGGAGGCTTTAATGGAGTTGTTACGGCTACCTATATACAAATTCATTTATTAAGCCTGAACCGAGTCCCAGATACGAACAACGTCTGGCAGTGGAAATTCCTGGGACAAAAGTAGTGTCAACCATCAAAACAGAGTAGATTGTCAGTCTTGATCAAACTAAAACAAAATTTTAACGAGAAGCATACCTAAAGCTATAATATTATGGGTGTAGTAACTGTTACATTAATCTTTCATAGACATCTGGATCTTTGAGTTTTACCATGGCTGATAGCTTGGCCATCACATATTTTATTCCACCCTCCGTGTCGTGGAGTGTTTTTATAAAGAAATCACGTATTTCTGCCATTAGGGATGTGAAACAGAAAAAAACAATCTACTTTAGCATATTCTAGAATGAATTTCAATGTGATTCTCTATGTTAATTTTACTTTTGTATTCTATGTTAGGATCAGATGCCATAACGTAGTAAATAGATGCAACTATCTCATTCATTACTTGAACATATCCTTGCCCTGGATTTAGTTTGGCACACAAAAATAATATCCGTTGGACAACTTCCCAGTGGGCTTGTTGTCATTCTTCCACCGCCTCGTAGTTTTCAGACGAAGGCTTTGTGATGAGATTTATCTAAAAACAAATAAAAGAATTCATTTATTAAGCTGAACAAAATAAACAGAAAAAAAAACAAAAGTAATTAAAAACAAAGCAAAGCAAAGCTGGAGGAAATCGATGCAAGATTGCGACACACTTGGTCTGCCTCTTGTGAGAAAAAAAATTAAACTGGCTGTAATTTTTAATTTTTGTTCATTTTAAAACGGAAAACTTAAATTAAAATCGAATAATTACACACCAGTCAAAAGGAAACGAAAATTTGCACTTAATTAGAGAACACGTGAAAACTAGAGAATCAAGGCAAATCTGGCCGAAACGGATACTTGTCGGCAAAAAAAAGAAATAAAACAAACAAGCTATGATAAACGCGCTTTTCTTTAGTTTATTATTTTTAGGTATATTTATTTACACTGTGTTTTGTGGAAGAGATTTTTAGTTTTTACACGAAACAAACAACACACTAATAGCGAGTTTCATTGAAGAAAAGATTTGCTCTTTCTGTCAAAAGATTTGATCTTTTTCAGTTTTGAGAGTTTCATTGCAAGAAAAAGAGCAAATCTGGATCAAATCTCAACACAAAAGATTTGATCTCTGATGGGGTGGCAGATTTGATCTGAATGCACATATACATGTAAATAGTCTTCGGTCAAACGTCAAATGGAAAATGTTTTGTTATTTGTTGTTTGTTGTAAACTTTTGCAGCCTATATTTAGCAATAAAATTAACAAATATTCGTAAAAGAAACAACAGTTATAAAAAATGTTTGTGAAGTCAGAAAATACCAAAATGGGATTTTGAGTGAATCAACAACTGTGCATAGACATTCTTGCGTTCGTCAAAATACTGTGTGTGCTCGTCAGATAATCACCAATACTACGATTAAATCGTGACACAAGTTTCATTGAAAAGACCAAATCTGAATTTTGAGATCAAATCTTTACAGGCCGACTCCACACGATATAATTTCTCTCATAATCTTCAACATGAGATGAAATATCCAATGGAGTCGCGCTGTTTCGGAGTCTGTTGGGATGTTAGACATCTCTCTCCGCGGTTCTATCTTGACATCGATGTCTTGATAACAATTTGACGTTTGTGTTTTTTCTTTCTTTTTTTAGGGTTCATCTCATTATTTTTTGTCTCTCATGCGGGTAGTTGCTCTTTTTGTGCGCTTTACAAATTTAGTTTGTAATGAAAAAGCCTGAATACAGCATTTTTATTAGTTTATGTGTATTAACAAGAGTAAATGAGACAACATCTATATTTTTTTAATGGAATAAATGTTTTAAAAATATAAAATTAACAAATATAAGAAGAAGAATTTCTATCTATTGACTTTTGTCAGAGATACAAACACATTAGCCTCTCTTGCTTTAATGAAATATCAAGACATGAACTGCCCAGCGAAGAAAAAAGAAAATGGTCTGATATTTATGTCAGAGATCTGGTTAGCAATACAGATATCATGTGGAGTCGGCCTGTTAAAATTTGAATGAAACTCGCTATAATTAATCGATTGATAGCAAAATCCAAATAAAAAAATAAACCAGTGACTTGCGAATTGTCAAATAGTTTTAGATTCTGACAACTCCAATTAGCCGCGAGAGTCGAGAAGGAGAACGGAGAGGTGGCTATGGGAAATGGGTGGAATGGTGGAATTTGTTGTAGGTTGCAAACTATCCGCATATACTTGTGTGTAAGTTTACCATAGTAATTTTAGGAGGTGTAAGGGGAAAGCCCCGAGTCGAAATTCCCACAAAGTGGTAGAGCGAACGGCTTTTGGGATTCAAACTTACCACAGGATAGCGCGATTGGGGTTTGCGGTGGTTCAGAGCTAGAAACGGACAAAAATTACGAGTTGGAAACTGACCGGTACAATAGCTGAAACAACGAGATTAAACTGCACCCAGAAATTATTAAATTTGTTAGTTGGGTGAAGATAAAAAATAATTTTTTTTTGTAAGTGCGGTGTAAATTCTTGATTTTTTTTAAGCTGACCTAATTAAATAATAATGACCAGAGCAGAGGAAGGAAAGAAAAAAAAATATAAATCTAGTGAATGAACATACTGTAGTGTCGTGTGGATCAAAAGGACATTTTTTTTTTTGACGGAACATCTTTTGAGGTAGAATTAATATCGATGGAGGAAGATGGTATTTCCTATTTTAAATATTTACATTTATACTAGGCACAGCAACTAGGGTGGTTTCGATAGTCGGAGCCGCCAGTTTTTTTGGTGGCAAACAACCCCTGTTTTCGGTGGCCGAAGTGAACAAGTTTTTTTATGGAAGTTCCAACATAAGCCATATTGCCAAACCAGAAGCAGCGCACATATATACGAGGGGGTATACTGAAGGATCCCAAATAACTGGGCTACCCGCCATTGCTGTGCCCAAAAGATTTGTAGCAGAGACCACAATCCACATTGTATACGAAACACAGAGTTTTGTACGTCACTTTTTTAAAGTTTTTTTGAGGAAAGCCGAAACATCAACCTGATTACCTGCAGCAACCAAAACCAATAAGGTGGATGTGGATATAACAATTATATTTGGCAGTGGTCGTTATTTTTGAATTTGAATTTTTTTGTTAATTTGATTTATTTTTGGTTTTACATTTGTTTAATTTAAAGAATTTAAAGCGCCACCCCTTTACCCCTTTAGGTTAACCCTATAGCGGCGCGCACTTTCTCCCTTCTTCCTTTTATAATTACCACCGGTAACTTGCATTATTCTCAAGCGTCGTATCAAGAACCCCCCTCCCCGTTTAATTAAAGGGGAAAGAATTCTTTTTTTTTTTGGTTTGCATCTGGGTTGGGAGTGTAAAAGAAAATAGTGTTTTTAGATTATTTTTGTGGCGGGTGCAGGTGTCAGAATAATTCCTTTTCGGTTGCATCTGGTGCTGCAGTCAGGATGGGAAGGAAGAGTAAATCTTGGTCAGGATTGCTCTTAAGAATGCCTTACTAATCGCGACTAAGAATTCCTATTCTGGCATTAGTATCAAATGTAATATATATGTATTTGTCAATTTTTTTTTGTCGTTATATAATGCTTTTACAACTGCTGCTGCTCCTAATGAATCGTAGCGCTCAACGGAGGCTTCACTCAAAGTGAAAAAAAATAGACACCGTCCTACGCCTCCCGAAACAACCCCAAATATTATGAAAAAAAAATCAGTAAAAAGTTTAATTTTCTTTGATTAGAAGCGTTATTGGATTTTTGTTTTCGATGAACTTAGTTTTATAGGAATGGTATGTTAGGATTAGAAGCTATCTTCTGGACCGTTCAATATAAGTAGTATTGGACGGATTCAAGTCTGATTCCCGCAAAATAATTGCTGCTGTGCCCGAGGGCTCTATTCTGTCTCCGGCTCTTTTCCTCATTTTTATAAATGATCTTGTGTCTGTTAGTTCTAATCCACTTAACTTTTGCTGACGACTCTACACTCAGCTTTTCATATTAGTTCGATAATTCACGTCCTTCGCCTTCGGACGTACAATTGATACGGCACCGTATGTCAAGCTCATTAAACTCCGATTTATACAGCATTGTCAAATGGGGTAATAGGAATCGTGTGGAGTTTAATGCTTCGAAAACTAAATGCTGTCTTCTGTCGTTAAAGCTAAACATACCCCAATGCCATTGTCCATGAATGGCACTTACATCGAAGAAACCGAAAAGCTCTCAGTACTCGGTGTGTGTGTCAACAATGACCTCCGTTGGAACGACCATATATTTGCAATCGCTAAGAATGCTGCTAAGTGCTTAGGTTATCTGTATCGGTGTAAGAAGTATTTTTCCCCATCTGATATGGCTACAATTTATAAAGCGTTTATACGCCCTAAACTCGAGTATAACTCCCACCTCTGGGCAGGTGCTTCGCAAACATCGCTTCACCTGCTTGATAGAATATAAAATTGAGCGTTAAGATTGATCGGAAATAGAACTGCCGCTGAAACAATTGCTCCTCTCGTACAACGACGCAATGTTTCAAGTCTTTCCTTATTTTATCGTTTCTTTTGCAAAAATGTTCACTCGAAGTAGCAAGTTGCATTCCTCCCCTTAAAAGTTTCTCCCGTAATACTCGTCTCGCAAGGAATGCTCAAATGTTTACCCTTGAGCCCAATTTCAGACGTACCGTGAAATATAGGGATTCTTTTTTTAGCAGAACAACACGAATTTGGAATGGCTTACCCGGTGAGAATTTCCCTTGCCATTTTGATCTGTAAACATTCAAAACCAATGTTAATCGACACCTATCTCTCCCCTCCTTATCATCCTAATGCCCGCGCAGTGTGCTTACATTAAAAGGGAAACTAATAGTCCCTTGTGCGCGCGTTAATTATAAAAAAAAATACTTTATTGAATCTTAATCATAGTCTTGTCATAGGAACATCGAACATAGGATTGAAATAAATATAAAAAAAAATAAAAATTTTGATAGTAGTTAAGTATTATTAGAGTTTCTGTTTAGGTATAGAATATAGATATAGATTATAGAGAAAAAATATAGTACAGTAGAGGTGGAAAATATAGAAAAAAAAGGAAAACAAAACATAAAGCTTAAGATAGATTAAGATTTTAATTGTTAGTATATAGTAGGGAGAAAGAAGATAGTGTTTAGAAACGATAGGTTGATGTAAATTTTCGATTAATTTGTGTATAATTACTGTTTTGTTGAAATCTAATTATGTAGCCTAAAGGTTCATTATTATAATTAAGATAGCTGAGTCTCTGATTTTTTTTCACATCTTAATATTTATAAGAATTAAGTTAAACTTAAAATATAAGGTAGCCTTTAAGTAATTAGTTAGTTTAGTATATCGTAGTAATTTTGAATTTGAACAGTTTTTGTGTATTTGTATGACATTAGGTTTAGTAAAATTCATTTTCTTTCTTTTATGTTTTTTTTTTTAAATACAATAGTGCTTAGACGAGTAAGTTTTGTAGGTTATTTAGGAAAAGTGCTTTAGTGGGTGTTAATTAAAGTGTGATCCGGTTTTGCTTGTTTCTGGGGTATGCTTGACGAGGAGGCTGAGGATATAAAAAAATGGTTCAAAGTTCATATAAAGAAAAACATACAGTTACCCGTTCGCAATATCGACTCCTGAATAGCAATAGCAAGATGCCTCTTACACATTCTCCAACCCAAACTCCCGAGGTACGCGGGTCTCAAAACCAGCAGGATAAATCCACTGGAAACCTTCCGCTGTATCCGGTTCCTCCACCTACATTTCCGGCCGTGACGGTAAGTCAAAGGAGTGGCGCGTCCGTCTCGGAGCCGTCACCTCCGTATAGTAATCTGACAAATGGAGGCGGGGCGTCGGAAAGGGTAAGGCTAGTGGAAGTAGTCGACGGAGAAAAGCCTCAGCATCCCTGTTCAGCATTTTCTGGCAATGTTCCTCATCGAGAGACGAACGGCTATCAGGACGATACTACGATATCGAGTGGCCTGCTCTCGGCCATCAGTCAAGCGGTGAACAACGCGTGTAAGCAATACACTGATTCACTTCGAGGGGAGCTAAAATAGGAATTGGAAAGGTACTTTCACCATCCACGCATCTTGGCACCAGCGTATGCGAGGAACCCTATAAGTATAGACAAATGGGGTTTAAAGTTTGACGGAAATTCGGAAGTAATTACCGTTGAAGATTTTGTGTTCCGTCTCGAAACCCTTCAGAGTTTGTTCCTTACCGGCGCCGCATACGAGTGGTACTGGCAGTTCCAAGGAACCAGTTATCGTCCAGATTGGCCAGCATTAAAGGACGCATTGATGCACCAATTCAGGAACTCCAAATCGGATCTGGAGATTATGAGAGACCTGTGGGATAGTCAGCACGGTACTGGGCAGTCATGCGATGATTTCTTTACGGCGGTGGATAAGCTGAGAGCACAACACTCCGGGTTCCGATTCCTGAGATGGAGCGTACGAATTCTAAACCGAAATCTCAACGAAAGGATTCGGATGCTGGTATATCCGCAGCCAATTTTAATGCTGGACCAGTTGAGGGTAGCCTGTAAAGATGTCGAATATGCGTTTCCCATCAAGGACAAAGAAGCCCCGAGACCTCTAAGACACCCCGTCCGATAACGAGCAAATGAACTGGCAGTGGAAGTGGAGGAATGGCTGGTCGGAGAAGAGAATGTGGCAGCGTTTCAGCACGTCGGAGCTCGACCAAAGGCTTCGCGAGGGATGAGCGACCCAAGTTCGCTAACCTGTTGGAGCTGTCGCTTGCGAGGTCATGCATTTATGGACTGTCCCTCTACGACAAGAAACATATTTTGTTACCGGTGTGGCCAAGAAGGAGTTATTACTCCCAAATGCATGAATTGCAACCCGGGAAACCAGTCCAGGAATGCGACCTTCAGGGGGGAGTCGTGTTCCACGCAGACACCCCAATGGCAAGCCAAAGAACAGTAGGCTCGTCTAAAGAAGTGAAAATTTTAGTTAGGAGTGGGGGAGTAGAAAGAACAAAATTAGATTAAAAAATAAAAAGATTTGAAATAAAGCCCTTACACATACGAATTAAAGAGTACGAGACAGCAAAAAATAGCATTTTTAAGGGTTGCTCCTCGATTGTATCTAGAAAAATTGTGAATGCTAGGGAGCGCTTTAAAAGAAGGAAAGAATTACGAGAACGAATTTCGGCGACGGTATTGGATCTAAATTCTGATCCAAGACCATACGCCAAAGAAATGATTGCGGGAAGGGAAATTTTGGGATTGTTGGATAGCGGAGCTAGTATTAGCATCTTGGGAAAGGGGTGTATGGATTTGGTCAAGGAGGGGAAGTTAAAAGTGATTACATACAAATCCGGGGTACAAACCGCGGATGGTAAGAACCAGATGATCGTCGGAAAAGTTTAGACGGAGGACAACAAGCATCGGCATGTGATCACGCTGTTTTTGGTTCCCTCTCTTGAACAGGAACTATATATTAAATCGCCCCAAACGTAATCAGTTCGGTTTCGATTCCCAAGGAGAATGCAGATCTAGGCGATGTTCACTTGCTAACACCGGAACAGCTGTACGAACTGGAGACGGTCAGGTGGAGATTTCTGGATTATGACTGTCACGGCCTCGGAAAAACGTCGATGATGTGGCACGTCAATGCGTTAAGCAAAAAGGATGTGAGTCCTCTTCCTCATATCGAGGGGCTCATCAGTCGGCTTCCCAACACCTACTTCATAAGTAGTGTACATATGAAGGAAGTTTTCTGGAAAATACCTCTGGAGAAAGAGAGTAGGGAGAAGACTGCGTTTGCGGTACCGGGGAGACCCTTATACTATTCACGGTCATGTCTTTTGGGTTGTGTAACGCAGCGCAAAGGTTATGCCGTTTAATGGATAAGGTAATCCGTGCACGACTCAGAGACAACGTTTTTGTGTATTTAGATGACCTGTTGATCATCGCACCAGACTTCGAGACTGTTTAAAGTCTCGTATTTTATTAAAAAAAGAGTAAAAAAATATAACGTTTCCAAATGAAAATTAAAAGACTACAACCGCTTCGTTATAAATTTGATTTTATTGTGTCGGAAAATTTGTCATAAGACCTGAAGTACACTCATTTTGTATATTAAGTCCATCAATTTTTATATAAATAATAATTACATTTAGTTTTACAGTATTAATAATTATGACGTATATGTGGATTGTATCTTCAGTGCCGCCTTCAGTACGTTTCTTCATATGAGGTACATTTACTTTCGTACTTTCGTACATTCGCCCGCCTCAAATTGGATAATTTATTATTTTCTTGACTTCGAATGCGCATCTCGTGGTGATTGTGTTTGCGCCCTTAAGTTTCGGTTTTGATCTTATACACTCACTTCTTTATCGACCTAATTATTTGGTTCTCGATAACATGAAAAGAGACAAAGCTTTTAATATGTCATACAAATAAAAAGAGAACAAGAGAGACGACCAATAAGTACAAATGGAGGACAAAAATTTCATTGACAAATAAACATGAATGAATGAAACGACGGAATGAACACAATTTGATTTTATTTTGACGTCAATGTAAATTTCATGTATGCCGTGTGCTTTTCCTCTTCGTGTTGGTCGGTTGATTTGATTGTGTAATATTTTATTTCGTGTTTAGTTTTTTCTTTTTTTTTATTTTTTACTAATCGTTTATTAATTAAAGGTGAATTTTAATTATTAAAGTTTAATATTAATTGTGCATCCATTTGGTGTTAATTTAAAGGTGAGTTTTTGTTGGCTGCATTATGTATGTATGGATGAATGAAAATTTTCTTTTATGTACATGGTACTTATGTATTTTGTTCGCCGATTATGTACGCGCATTAATTTATTTCGTCTCGGTATCATTGTTGTGTGAATGTGTTTAATTATTTGATATTTGTGAATTTTAATGAAAAAAATCCATTGATTTCATATTATGTTATATATGGTAGCAATGGTGCTGCGTAGCATATACACGTGTATGTAAGGAGTACATAATGCCGTTTTTTTTAAATATGTTATATTATGAGGCAATTAGGATGAGGAAATGAGGAGCGAACGGGTGGAGAGGGGATTCGGATAGGATAGGGAGAAGGAAAATGAAAAGATAGGAAAAAGACGAGAAGGGAGAGGTAAGAAAGGAAACTCCAAGGAAAGGAATCGAGGACTAGGATAAGGGGGGGGACGAGTGTCCAGTGGGTAGACCATGGCATGCTAGCGATGCGCGGCTTAGCTCGCCGGACGTAGGGGGGGATCTTGCCTCCCACTAGACCTCACCTCTTACAAACAAAAAAAATTACATGCCAACTTCGATCCTTAGACATACCTGTGCCTCTTCATCTCGGGAATGCACTGCTGTTGGTGGTGCAGTGCTGGCTTACCCTCACCACTCCTGGAATTCCGGGGCCTAAGTTCTGGAATTCCCCTTATGTCCTCGCACTTACCTCCTCATCGTACCGATCCGCCCCCTATGTCGCCTCTACCACCCCCTGAAAAATTCTCTCAACACCGCATAATAAAAGGCTTAAATTGGCGATGTTCACAAAATTTTCATTTTTTTATTTATTGATACTTAAATAAAATTTGAATTATTTTTAAGTTCTCAACTAAATCTTACATATAATAACCTTCCAAATACATAAATAGGAACCACAGAAAACAAAATATAAATAAAAAGAAGAAAACTGTTATAAACGATGAAGACACCCAAAAGAAAAATTAGGCCCAAAGAGGGACAACTCCACCCTCCCTTCTTTTTACCCTGAAAGACGTATCACCACCTTTAGGGCGTTTCTATGTAGCCTAACCCTGTCGCAAGAAATAAAAAGAGCTCTTTTTGTTCCGTTGGGGGGGGGCACTTAATTTAGCTGAATGCAACGATGACTTAAATTCTTGGCCGAACGATAGGGATTGGAAGCCTGAGGTTCCTCATGGGGGTCGTCATCACATCCACAACAGGTAAATATTATTTATAACAAAAAAAACTTAAACTAAATAAATTAATAACGAAACAAATGAAATTAAGAAAAAATAACCATCGCCAAAAAATAATTAAAGGATTTCCGGTAGATATAGGTGGACGTCTCTGCTTATTTTATCTGCTAAACTGTCTGGTTATTTGTCTCTGCTAAGTTGCTGGTTACGACGTCGGCTAAGAAAGTGGGTTGTGGCTTAGCTACGACAAATTCAAGGCACAGCATCGTTTCTAGCTTAGGCACAAACCTCAAGTGGAATATTCCACCTTTACTTATTTAATGGCAAATCAAAAGATAATTTAAAGAAAAAAAAATGTTGGGTACATACAGGTGATGGTTTCCTTTCTTTTGTGATCCGAATGGTGCCGACTTCTAAATTCGGTGTTTGGTGACTCCTGTAGTTTCCTCAAAAAAACTCATCCAACGCCACCAATCTCTTTATGCCACCTCCAAAAATTTTCTGCTGCCACCAAGATTACTGTCGCCGCCAAAGATTCACTGCCTATACCAAACAAAAAACGACGTACGGATACCGCCTCGGATGCTGTGCCTAATTAAATTTTGCATTAAAAAAAAATTACAAAAAAAACTATTTTGCTCCATAGGGAACAAAGAATTTTACCTAATATTAAGTCGAAGTAATATACTCCCACTTCCTTAGTTTTTTATTCTTCCTTCTTTCCAAATTTTCTTTTTCCTTTTTCTTTATCTATTTAATAATTACTTAATTAAAATTATCACTTCTTAATATAAAAAAACTCCACTTACAGTAAACTAATTTTTAAAATGTCTTAATTATACCACTTTTAATATTTTCGGGTGCACTTTTGCCATAACTTCTAGGACACTACCGTAGTCGTTGAGGAGAATCTCGTGACTTCCTTGTTTTTCCGTTTCCAAACCACCGCAAACCCCAATTAAGTTATTCCGAGGTGAATTAGAGGACGAAAATCCGTTGACTCCACCACCTATGGGAATCGCGAACTGGAGCTCCCCCCTAACACCTCTTAACACGTAATACAAAGGAGAAAATTGCTCCCAAATTTCCCCACAGTATTAATATTTCGTACTTCTCATCTGTTCCATCCATTTCCACCACTCAGTTCGCTTTCTTTTTACTCTCGGCGAATTCGAGTTATCTGTAACAAAAACTGACAGAACTAAATCTAGTTTTATTTTTCCTTCTCTGCCGTCAAATGTTTATTTTACTCGGTTCGTGTTTTCTTTATTTTTTTCAAAAAAAAAAACAAATTTGTATTCCAATAACAACAACAATTAACAATTAATACAATTGACCAACAAACAAAAACCTTAACAAAATAATTATTTGCAACCCCCTTTTTAGTGCAACTTTGTGTTCTTTTTTTGTGTCAACAAAAATGTCGCGTTTGTACCTATAGCCATAGGTACAAATAAAAGTCGATATGTGTTCATTTTCAGTCTTAGTTGTTGTTATAGTGTTATTATTGTTATTATCATTGTTCCATGTGGCATGTTGAACCTTATAACTATTGATATTACGTTTGTAAACAAAAAAAACTAATTTCTTATTCTAATTTCTTTTTAGATTGTTTTCCCAGACAACAGCCACACATATGCAAAGTGTGCATCAAGGAGGATTTCACCGAGTCGAACAGATGCCGGTAATTTTTGATTTTATTTTGGGTTAATTTTTTATTTTACTTAAAACAATATTTTTTTCTTTCTCTTTCCAGGCAGCCGTAACAAACCTCCGGATCTGTCCGGATTTTATTCAGGACAAAGACGGTGGACAACAAGGTGAACTAGGACGGTGGGGAAGAACCCATAAACACAAAAGCCGGGCAACTATTTCATTTGACGCAAATCGGTATGTATGCTTCCCATACTCGTGCTTACATAAAGCTAACAACTGACTTTCCTATTCATAGGGGAGGTGGAATAGCCTCAATTCCATCTAGACGTCGAGCCATTACTTTCTTCAGAAAAAGAAAACGGTCGAGCCTTCATGGACCCCGTAAGTGTTATTGATTGTTAATATTTTTTCTTCTTCAAATGTAGCTTTTGGATTTAACGGTTTTTTTTTTTATCTAATACTAACACAAAACAAACACGAATATCACAGTTTGATAGGCTTTACTGCATTTAGTATTGCACATTTTAGGATAGTTGATTGTCACCGCTTTGTGTGTTCGTGAGATCTTCGAATTAACGAAGAGAGTTGTACGCAGCGAAGCTGAACGGTCCAGTGAACGGTGAAGTTACGAACAAATTATATATTACCTACTATATATATATCGCCGAGTATGAAACGACAATACCCTAACTTACAAAAAAAAATAACATACATTAACAAAGAAACAACAATCAAATAACTAAATAAAATACATAAATACCTAATCGAAAAGTAAAATAACTACAATAAAACAAAACAACGAAATAAAATTACACAAAGTTTAATAAAATTAGAAACATCAACATAAATATAAATTAAAATTAATCTAAAATAAAAAATAAAAAAAATATAATAATCAACAATTAGATAAATAATAAAAACTAACAATACACAAGTAAATAAATTAAATAAATAACACATAAATAAGTAAGTGAATACTGATAAAATAACATAAAAATAGAACGTATAACATACAAATACATAAGTACATACACAAATTAAAACTTAATTATATAAAATAAATAATAAAATAAGGAACAAATTAGTAAAATAAATAAATAATTTAATAAAATAAATAAATAAATTAATAAAATAAATAAATAAATTAATAAAATAAATAAATAGAATAAATACTATCAAATAATAACCTAAAATACATAACGTACAAAGAGGTACCGTAGCGTTCATCCAGGACTTTTCTGCTAGTTAGGGTAGTACGAGACTTACTTACTAATATCACAGATGTTATTGTTTAATGTCTTTGGCGTGGAAAATTTCAATTTTCTTCCCTTTTAGAGTTTCTAGCTCATACATATTTTCCCTACTGCTTTTACTATCCGACATTTGACAAACTTGTGGCATAATTTCGAGGCTAAGTATTTAGAAGTATCACTAAGGACGAAGTTTCGTTTGTATACTTCCTGCCCCGGTGCGTATTTCACATATCGGGATCGCTTGTTATACACCTTAGCACTCTTTTCGTTTGCTTTTATTATGCTTTCCTTGACTTTGTCACGGATACATTGTAGTCGGTTGTGTCTGGGTAAGATTTGCAGCTCACCATCTTCCACTACTCTTAGCTTCCGCGCTAGTTCGTAACCAGAACCATGGGTCATCATATTTGTTCCGAAGAGCGCGAAATAGGGCGACACTCCAGTAGCAGAGTGAACCGAACTTCTCAACGCTCCTGCGATATCACTCAAATGTATATCCCAGTCGCGTTGATCGTCTTTTAAATAGGAACGTATCGCGGCTAGAAGAGTCCGATTTACTCTTTCGGAGGCATTGGACTGCGGCTTATAGTTGGCTGTACGGAAATGTCGTATACCGTAATTTTTCAACAGATTTTGGAATTCTTTTGCCAAAAATTGCTTGCCGTTGTCCGAGTGAATGATTTGGGGCACCCCGAAGGTGTTAAAAATGTCGTTCCGAAGGAATTTGATGATGTTACTTGTGGTGGCTGTACGCAACGGTTCTAAAAACACATACTTGGACAAATGTTCTAAAACAACGAAAACATACGAGTTGCCGGCTTTCGACCTAGGGTAGGGACCAAGGAAATCTACGTATATTTTCTGAAAGGGACGTTCAACATGAAAGGCGCTCGAAATAGGTGGACGTAGGACTTGATTGGAGGGTTTGCATTGCTTACAGATAGAACAATTAAGAACGTGTTGCCTTATTTGGAGGGTCATGTTCGGCCAATAGAAATATTGCCGCAAGTGATTTAAGGTTTTCGCAATACCTCCATGGGCGGCTTGAGGGGGGTCGTGCGCATTAACTACTAGGTCGTTGGTCAGACCTGATGGTACCCACAATCTCCAACTGTGTTCAACTTGTGTTTCCCCGTTAGCATCGGGAAAAGAACGTTTGTAGACGTAATTGTCTTCGACCTTGAGATCAGGGAGCTCATTCTGATGCGAAATTATTGTTGTTATCAAACTCTGGTATTCTTCCGACTGGAATTCTTCGGACGCCAAATCGATCAATGGTGCGATCTCCACGATTTCCATACTTTCCAGGTGGGCCCGAGAAAGAGTGTCTGGAACTACATTCAAGGCTCCCTTCCGGTGTTCTATGTCGAAGGCATACGATTGTAAGTCCAGACTCCACCTTGCCAACCGGCCACTCAGGTCTTTCATTGTCATCAACCACTTAAGGGTGGAGTGTTCCGTGATGACAGTGAAATCCATGCCCTCGACATAGGGCCTAAACTTTTTGATCGCCATCACAGCTGCCATACACTCCTTCTCGGTCACCGTATAGTTCCTTTGGCACCTGTTCAACTTCTGGGAAAAGTATGAAATTGGCACCTCTTCGTCGTCATCCGTCCGTTGAAACAACACCGCTCCAATACCAGAGTCGGACGCGTCACACTGAATAAAGAATCGCTTCTTGAAATCGGGATGTGTCAAAACAGGGGCTGTTGTAAGCGCTCTTTTTAACTTTCGGAAGGCCTCGATAGCTTCCTCAGTCATTGCGAACTTACCGTCTTTCTTCTTCAACGTGTCCGTGAGGGGGGCGGTCAAGCTAGAAAAGTCTTTGATGAACCTTCTATACCAACCTGCTAGACCAAGTAGTCGGCGCACCTGTCTTGGATTTTTCGGTGTCGGAAAATCCACCACTGCTTCGACTTTAGCTGGATCCGTTTTCATCTTCCCTCCACCAACGATAAATCCCAGATACTTCAGTTCCTTGAAACAAAATTTCGACTTTTTAACGTTGATGGTGAGGTTTGCTTTTCTTAAGCACTCGGCTACTTCTCCTAGCAAGTTGATATGGGTCTGGAAATCCGGCGCGATGATCAGCAAGTCGTCTAAATACACGAAAACGTTGTCCCTGAGTCGTGCAGGTATAACCTTATCCATTAAACGACAAAGTCTTTGAGCGGCATTACACAGCCCAAAAGGCATTGCCGTGAATTGGTATAAGGGTCTTCCCGGTACCGCAAACGCAGTCTTCTCTCTACTCTCTTTCTCCAGCGGTATTTGCCAAAAAGCTTCCTTCAAATCCACACTACTGATAAAATAGGTGTTGGGTAGACGGCTGAGAAGTCCGTCGATATGAGGAAGTGGGTTGGCGTCCTTTTTACTCAACGCATTGACCTTACGCGAATCCAGACAAAAACGATACTTAGTAGTACCATTTTCACCTGGTTTTTTTATAAGGACAACCGGTGAGCACCAAGGACTTTCACTTTCCTCGATAACGCCAAGCTTCAACATCCGATCTACTTCCTGGTACAATAAGGTTTGTACCGCTGGCGAAACAGGATAGTGTCGCTGCTTAACAGGATCAGCTGTCCCGGTATCGATAACATGCTCCATTAACGTTGTCTTTCCGAGATCGTGTCGGTCAAAGTCTAGAAATTTCTGCTTGACCTCCTCCAACTCGGACTGTTGTTTCGGCGAAAGCTGGTGAGCGTTCAAAAGATCAGCATCTTCTTGAACGGTCAGGGAACATACCAGGT
Source organism: Platycheirus rosarum (assembly GCA_963971375.1). Taxonomy (NCBI): domain Eukaryota; kingdom Metazoa; phylum Arthropoda; class Insecta; order Diptera; family Syrphidae; genus Platycheirus; species Platycheirus rosarum. Next base: position 90,954,678 of record OZ020507.1, read on the forward strand.
TTGGAGCGATCTCGAAGGCCTTCCAAAAGTCAATCCCCAGATACATCTCCTGTTCTAGATTGGGAACTAGGTAAAAGTTCATTTTATGTGTTCAGCCATGGTAACTTACAGGCACATTGATTTTTCCGTCTGCAGTTTTAACCCCCGCCTTATATGGCTGCAATCGAATTCCTAAGGATTTCACCAAGTCCAAACACCCTCTTCCTAAAATGCTCACACTAGCGCCACTATCTAGCAAACCTAGCAAACTTTTATCCGAAATATTTATCTTCGCGTACGGTCGAGGATCGGTATCGGTATCTAAAACCGTCGACGCTAAGCTTTTCCTCGACTCCTTCCTGATCCTAAACCTTTCCCTTGCTTTCATAATTTTTTTATTTACCACCCCGTTACTTCCGTCGAAAATTCTATCCCTTATTGCTTGATATTCCCTCAGCCGAACATGTAACGGTCTTATTTCTTTTAATTTGCTATTCACCTTTACATTACATTCTCCACTTCTTTTTAATATCTTAATTCTTTTTTCTTCCCTAGGTGATTCTATTTCTCCGGATTCTGCCACTGGGGTGTCTGGGTGGAACACGACTCCCCCATTACAGTCGCGCTCCTGCTCCGGTTTTCCGGGTTGCAGTTGCGGCACTTCGGGGTAATTACGCCATCCAGTCCACATCGGTAGCAGAAGACGTTCCTCGTTGTGGAAGGACAATCCATGAAGGTATGTCCTGGCACCTTGCAGTTCCAGCATGCAATCGTCCTCGGGCCGTTCGGACTCCTTGACAACTTCGGCCGAGTGCCAGAGTGTTGGAAAGCTGCCAGTTGTTCCTCTCGACCTGGAGAATCGTCCTCCACCTCCAGCTCGTTCGCCATAAAACGGGCAGGTTGTCTATGTTGCCTCGGAACCTCTCGCTCTCTGGAGGGAAACGCATACTCCATGTCCTTGCAAGCAACCCTTAACTGGTCCAGAGAACCAATAGGTTGTGGATACACCAGCCGACGGATCCTCTCATTGAGGTTACGTTTCAGGATGCGCACCAGCTCACCCTCCGGGATTTGCACCCTAAGCTGAGACCTCAGCTTATTCACAGCCGCGAAGTATTCGTCACTGGACTCCCAGGCGCCCTGGCGGCGGTCCATCAGGTCCTTCATCACCTCGAAGTCAGAACGCGAGTTCTTATACTGCCTTACGAGAGCCTCTCGCAGCATTGGCCAGTCGGGACGGTAAGGCGCTTGTTGCTGGAACCTCCAGTACCACTCTTGGGCGGCGCCTGAGAGCAGAAGATGAAAATCTCGCAAAATCTCAGCCCAGGGACAGGCGTATTGACTTTGGAGCATCTCCAGCCGGAACACAAAATCTTCTACTGTAAGTACTTCTACATTTCCATCAAAACTTAAGCCCCACTTATCGATCCTTATAGGACTTCTCAGGGTGGCGTTGACACTCATCCTCCGGCCGTGATATGCCTGCGACTGGTACGTCCCAGACGGATGTCGCGACCCCCAGTACGGATCTTGCTGGTTGGTCGGCTGGTATCCACCCTCCGACCGGTTCTCCCAGTTCGAGCTGGTGTGTGTGTTTCCACCCGGGTCTGTTGGTAGCGCGTATGACCTATGGCCAGGATCTCCTTGAAACGGTCGCAGATGGTCTCCTGGCGATCGTCTGCCAGCTGTTTCCACTATGACTCTATGAGCCCCCGGACTGCGACCTCGCTCGTTCGCCGATTGCCTCTGGCGAGTAACTTGACCGCGATCCTCCAGTAGCTCGAGGAAATTCCGTTTAATCTCCGTCTTCAAGGATTCAGCCAATTCTGCTCTCAGATAACTGTTGAAGCGGGTAAAGGCGTTTACGACAGCCACATTAATTGTCGCCATCACATCGGCGGGAATACCTACTCCATTGACCTCTCCGCTGCTAGCACTTCCAGTCCTATCCTGAGTAAGTATTGAATTCCTAATATTCTGTTCCCCATTAATCGGTGTCCTCTCACTACCGCAGGATCGCGCTGTCTCGTCCAATAATCCTACCAGTTGGTTTCCGGGGACCTCCATCTCGGCCGAAATTCTCCCCGATAGGACGGCTTCTGCTACCTCCGTGTCGGCAATGAGAGCTCCTATGTCACTGGAACTTTTCATTTGTGTTTCAGGCAACACTCCTCCAGTCATCTTGGCTCCCGTCGAATTCGCACGAGAGTTTCCGGCTCCCGTCAAACAGCTATACGACGGAGAGTCGATAGTGCCGGTGGAACACCCTGTTCGACTATCCGTTCTAGGAATCGAAGGTGGTGGAACGGAGTACACAGGAGGAATCACCATAGGGGTTTTTGAGGAGACCCCCTGGCGGTTAGCAGGAACTTTGGCCGGTGAACGACTTAATGGCATATTGGCTACGAGATTTGTAAAGTAAGAACGTGTCACTGCACGGGTCTGTTTATATATTATCTGATTAATTTTTCTTTCCTCTTCAGGGTTCATATACAAACGGCGAAAAGGATAAGCACGACCAAGTACAAACAAGCCCTACAAATGACCAGTGCACCCTATAACTATGTTAACCTATTTATTTTTCTATAATTTAAGTACTTATACTATGGCTTATGTATCTAAACACACCTTTCTTTTTCTATTCCTTTTTTTTGGTTTTGGTTCAACTTTTAATTATATTTTGATTTTTTTTTTTTCTATATATATTTTCTTCTTAATTCTTAGTACCTAAGTTAAGTTCTTACCCGAAATTGTTCTTACACCTAACTTAATTTAACATAAACTATCATAAATAAACTTAAGTACATTCAAAACTAGTCTTTATTTAACTAACAAAAAATCAACGAAAAATCAAAACACAAATAAGTCATAAATAAATAAATAACACTTAAATCAAACAAGTAAATCTTAAATCTTAACTAAATAATAATTCTTACTAAATATATAACATTGAATAGACCAAAAAAGATAAATATAAAAAGCATGAAATCAAACGCACAATTATGAATCTTAACAAATAAAATATCTTAAACTAACTAAATTAACTAAAATTATCACAAATTCGAATAAGTAAATAAATAAACAAAATAAAAAAAAACAAGTAATACTTACATATATAATTAAGCTAAAATAAACTAAAAAATAACTAAACTATAAAATAACTGACTAACGATTTTAAAAATATCGACCAAACTAACTGACGAATAAAATTACTAACATTTAAACTAAATAAATAACAAGTAAAAAAAAAAAAAAATAAATAAATATTTAAATAATAGATATATACACAACTAGGACTTCAAATTTAAACCATTTAGATAACACCTAAAATTAAATAAATAGATAACCAGTAAATATATAAATAAGTAAAACTCAAAAACATAAATACTTAAAATAAATAACTAGAAATTTCTAAACGATAAAATCTATTACTAAGCAATAATGTTGAACAAAAAAAACTAATAATAATAATAGAAAATAATAATAATAATAGAAAAAGTCGACAAAAAAACTAAATTGACCTTCGAATTTCCTGCCAACCGCTTTGATAAAGACACAAAAAAACAAATATATGTAATAAAAAAAACAATCAAAATAAACAATAAAAGTGATAAAACCACACAACGAATCCAGTTTATTAACCACGCAATAAGTAATGTAAATGTCACAAAAAAAACGGTTACATCAAAAATAACAAAAAAAAACTTCAAACTATATCCCGTAAACAAAAGTATCAAAAAAAAATGTATATTTTATTATTTGTTGTTTGATTAGTTCGGGGGTGTTTCGGGCGACTACTAAGGCGTTTGAGGGCATTCTATTCTTCTTCCTTACGGTACGAATTTTGGAGGTCAGGAACTCTTCCATAGTTCCCAAGGTGAAGCGAAAACAGGTATGCATCTCATACACATACAAAACGACATTGATACGAACATTTGTCAATTGTTTCTGGCACCATGACTGGGCTTCTTCGTCACGTTTACCCGGGCATTCTAAAAAACAATCCCGGTCAAGACTTACGAATCAGTCCAGCTATGTTGGCAGTCACAATTAACACTAGACTGGGCACTAATCACATCCACCGTCCGATCATCATCTCGTCGCGATTATTTGAGCCCGTTACAAACCTTCCCAAAAAAGACTTACGAGGTGATGACTTGACGGAGGAGGTGACCACATAACATATTATCAGTTGTTTCTGCTAGTAACATCGCCACGCCTCGTCGCAATTGTCCGGGTATGTATAAGCTTTCCCGAACAAGACTTACGTATTGTACCGATGATACTAACAGCCACTCCTGATAACAATGAAGACAACGGACAAGACTAAACGAACACAAAACGTTGGGCGCCATATTTGTTATATTATGAGGCAATTAGGATGAGGAAATGAGGAGCGAACGGGTGGAGAGGGGATTCGGATAGGATAGGGAGAAGGAAAATGAAAAGATAGGAAAAAGACGAGAAGGGAGAGGTAAGAAAGGAAACTCCAAGGAAAGGAATCGAGGACTAGGATAAGGGGGGGGACGAGTGTCCAGTGGGTAGACCATGGCATGCTAGCGATGCGCGGCTTAGCTCGCCGGACGTATGGGGGGATCTTGCCTCCCACTAGACCTCACCTCTTACAAACAAAAAAACTTACATGCCAACTTCGATCCTTAGACATACCTGCGCCTCTTCATCTCGGGAATGCACTGCTGTTGGTGGTGCAGTGCTGGCTTACCCTCACCACTCCTGGAATTCCCCTTATGTCCTCGCACTTACCTCCTCATCGTACCGATCCGCCCCCTATGTCGCCTCTACCACCCCCTGAAAAATTCTCTCAACACCGCATAATAAAAGGCTTAAATTGGCGATGTTCACAAAATTTTCATTTTTTTATTTATTGATACTTAAATAAAATTTGAATTATGGTTAAGTTCTCAACTAAATCTTACATATAATAACCTTCCAAATACATAAATAGGAACCACAGAAAACAAAATATAAATAAAAAGAAGAAAACTGTTATAAACGATGAAGACACCCAAAAGAAAAATTAGGCCCAAAGAGGGACAACTCCACCCTCCCTTCTTTTTACCCTGAAAGACGTATCACCACCTTTAGGGCGTTTCTATGTAGCCTAACCCTGTCGCAAGAAATAAAAAGAGCTCTTTTTGTTCCGTTGGGGGGGGGGGGGCACTTAATTTAGCTGAATGCAACGATGACTTAAATTCTTGGCCGAACGATAGGGATTGGAAGCCTGAGGTTCCTCATGGGGGTCGTCATCACATCCACAACAGGTAAATATTATTTATAACAAAAAAAACTTAAACTAAATAAATTAATAACGAAACAAATGAAATTAAGAAAAAATAACCATCGCCAAAAAATAATCAAAGGATTTCCGGTAGATATAGGTGGACGTCTCTGCTTATTTTATCTGCTAAACTGTCTGGTTATTTGTCTCTGCTAAGTTGCTGGTTACGACGTCGGCTAAGAAAGTGGGTTGTGGCTTAGCTACGACAAATTCAAGGCACAGCATCGTTTCTAGCTTAGGCACAAACCTCAAGTGGAATATTCCACCTTTACTTATTTAATGGCAAATCAAAAGATAATTTAAAGAAAAAAAAATGTTGGGTACATACAGGTGATGGTTTCCTTTCTTTTGTGATCCGAATGGTGCCGACTTCTAAATTCGGTGTTTGGTGACTCCTGTAGTTTCCTCAAAAAAACTCATCCAACGCCACCAATCTCTTTATGCCACCTCCAAAAATTTTCTGCTGCCACCAAGATTACTGTCGCCGCCAAAGATTCACTGCCTATACCAAACAAAAAACGACGTACGGATACCGCCTCGGATGCTGTGCCTAATTAAATTTTGCATTAAAAAAAAATTACAAAAAAAACTATTTTGTTCCATAGGGAACAAAGAATTTTACCTAATATTAAGTCGAAGTAATATACTCCCACTTCCTTAGTTTTTTATTCTTCCTTCTTTCCAAATTTTCTTTTTCCTTTTTCTTTATCTATTTAATAATTACTTAATTAAAATTATCACTTCTTAATATAAAAAAACTCCACTTACAGTAAACTATTTTTTAAAATGTCTTAATTATACCACTTTTAATATTTTCGGGTGCACTTTTGCCATAACTTCTAGGACACTACCGTAGTCGTTGAGGAGAATCTCGTGACTTCCTTGTTTTTCCGTTTCCAAACCACCGCAAACCCCAATTAAGTTATTCCGAGGTGAATTAGAGGACGAAAATCCGTTGACTCCACCACCTATGGGAATGGCGAACTGGAGCTCCCCCCTAACACCTCTTAACACGTAATACAAAGGAGAAAATTGCTCCCAAATTTCCCCACAGTATTAATATTTCGTACTTCTCATCTGTTCCATCCATTTCCACCACTCAGTTCGCTTTCTTTTTACTCTCGGCGAATTCGAGTTATCTGTAACAAAAACTGACAGAACTAAATCTAGTTTTATTTTTCCTTCTCTGCCGTCAAATGTTTATTTTACTCGGTTCGTGTTTTCTTTATTTTTTTCAAAAAAAAAAACAAATTTGTATTCCAATAACAACAACAATTAACAATTAATACAATTGACCAACAAACAAAAACCTTAACAAAATAATTATTTGCAACCCCCTTTTTAGTGCAACTTTGTGTTCTTTTTTTGTGTCAACAAAAATGTCGCGTTTGTACCTATAGCCATAGGTACAAATAAAAGTCGATATGTGTTCATTTTCAGTCTTAGTTCTTGTTATAGTGTTATTATTGTTATTATCATTGTTCCATGTGGCATGTTGAACCTTATAACTATTGATATTACGTTTGTAAACAAAAAAAACTAATTTCTTATTCTAATTTCTTTTTAGATTGTTTTCCCAGACAACAGCCACACATATGCAAAGTGTGCATCAAGGAGGATTTCACCGAGTCGAACAGATGCCGGTAATTTTTGATTTTATTTTGGGTTAATTTTTTATTTTACTTAAAACAATATTTTTTTCTTTCTCTTTCCAGGCAGCCGTAACAAATAGATTTAACATTTTAATTCGGTAAGTTGGAAACGTAAATATTTTAAGATTTTATTTAATTATTTGCGGTGAATCGGCGAATTAAATTGTTTTAATTTTATTTTGATTTGTTTTAATTTTGTTTAGTTTTTGCCGTTGGCATTTTGACATTTCGCAATCCGGATCGATGAACGATAATTTCTTGGATTTTGTTGATCGCGAGTCAAAATTACTTCGTTTTATTTAAGATTTTATTTAATTGTTTGCGATTCGGTGAATCGGCTAATTAAATTGTTTATTTTAGTGAATTGCTTAATTTGTTTTGTTGGTCGACAATAATATTCCATATATTGGGGATGGTATGTTTATTTACATCCATATTAACATTATGTGTGTATTTTGAGGGTTTAGTTCTCAAATAATTATTAAATTCATTATACATTTATAAATAAGTTGTGAATTATGAATTTATGATATAAATTGCATTTAAAATAAAATTATCGACCTTTTAGTTTGAGTTTTTATAATGATAAATGAATGATTTTGTTTGGAGAATGAAGATTTATCGTGTGATTATTAAATGATTTAGATAGTCGCAATTTAATCTGGATTTTGTTTGGAGAGTGAAGATTCAGTGTGTGATTATTAAATGATTTAGATAATCGCAGTTTCAACTGGTAGTTTGTACGACGGCAGCAAGCAAATGCTTTTGTTGCCAAACAAACAAAAACAGCGAAGTAGCCTTTAAGAATTTTGGCACCGCGTGCCTTTCAAGATTTGTATTCAATGCGGCCTGCATAATTAACACCGGTATGGCTGAATGGTTTTGCCATCCGTACTCTGGATGCAGGAAAATTTCCCATCAACTGTTGCATTTCGGATGCTTTCTGTTGGTAACAGGGTTTTGCGCATAGTATGGAAGAAGAGAGTTTTCTAGACGCCCTCCTACTCGTAACACATCATCAACATCGATGAAGGCATTCCAAGTTCATAAACTCTTAGGCATTTTATTAGAGTGTATTAGCTCGATTTCAGTTTTAAACATTTCGTTTTGTACTGCCTTGATGATTATAAGTCGGGCAGTTTCAAGCTCAAATGTTTTTTAATGGCCCGAATATATAGCCGTATAGTTTCGGTCGACACTTGATGATGAAACGGACGCAAGATGCGATGGTTCTTATGGCTCTTTAAAGACTCGATAAGTTGTAAGCGCATTGTAAAACATTATCGATGTCATTTGATTGAATCGTAAAACTGTTGACCTTGTTCTTTCGTTGTTCTTCTATCGTTTCAGTTTCAGGTTGATTCGGAGAATCGAAATCCCACTGACAGCGAACAAATTCTGGCCCATTCCACCAAACTTCTAATGACTGGACTTCTGAAGGATATACCCCTCAAGAAGCCAAATCGGCTGGGTTATGAAGCGTTGCGAAATGTGCCCAGCACTTGATTCCTACCAGTCTCTGGATTCCTGATACATGATTCGAAACAAACGTGGTCCATTTGGTGAGAATACTCGTATCCAGGCTAGAGCGATGGTTGAATCCGTCCAGGCATATGTTTTTGCATTGGGTATGGCCAAAACTTCCCTGGTGTAATGCAAAAGTTGCGCCAAAACTAATGCAATGAGCTCAAGACGAGGAAGAGTGATTGTGCGTTGACTTGATGCCATCTTCGTTAACATGGATTTTGTTTTCACTGTCAAGAACGCGGATATAAACTGCTGCTCCATAAGCTTTCATCGAAGCGTCAGAAAATCCATGGAACTCAATCGCCTTGTTGGACTTGCTCAATCGGATCCATCTTGAAATGTTGAGTCGCTCGATGAGAGGAAGTTCGCTTTGAAAAGCTTCCCATTCCTTCTTCAAGACTTCTGGAACTTGTTCATTCCAGTCACAGCCCAGCTCCCAAAGTCGTTGCATGATGAGTTTGGCCGTAATAATATTTTTTTTTTATAATTAACGCGCGCACAAGGGATTATGTGTTTCCCTTTTAATGTAGAACACACTGCGAGGGCATTAGGAAGATAGGGAGGGGAGAGATAGGAGGTGCCGATTAACATTGGTTTTGAGTGTTAGCAGATAAAAATGGCAGGGGAAAATCTCGCTGCATAAACCATTCCAAATTCGTGTTCGGCTAAAAAAAGAATCCCTAAATTTTAAGGTACGTCCGAAATTGGGCTTAAGGGTGAACTGATGAGCATTCCTTGCGAGACGAGTATTACGGTAGAAACTTTTAAGGGGATGAATGCAACTGGCTACTTCGAGTGAACATTTTTTTAAAAGAAACGATAAAATAAGGGAAGACATGAAACATTGCGTCGGTGTTCGAGTGGGGCAATTGTTTCAGCGGCAGTTTTATTCCTATCAATCTTAACGCTCGATTTTGTATTCTATCAAGCAGGTGAAGCGATGTTTGCAAAGCATCTGCCTAGAGGTGGGAGTTACTATCGAGTTTAGGGCGTATAAACGCTTTATAAATTGTAGCCAGATCAGATGGGGAAAAATACTTCTTACACCGATACAGAAAACCTAAGCACTTAGCAGCATTCTTAGCGATCTCAAATATATGGTCGTTCCAACGGAGGTCGTCGTTGACACACATACCGAGTGTCAACAATGGCATTGTGGGTATGTTTAGCTTTAACGACAGAAGACAGCATTGACTTTCCATTTGACAATGCTGTATAAATCGGAGTTTAATGAGCTTGACATATGGTACCGTTGCAATTGTACGTCCGAAGGCGAAGGACGTGAATTATCGAACGAATATAAAAAGCTGAGGGTAGAGTCGTCAGCACAACAGTTAAGTAGATTAGAAGTAACAGACAGAAGATCATTTATAAAAATGAGGAAAAAAGTCGGAGACAGAACAGAGCCCTACACACCAGCATTTATTTTATGGGAATCAGACTTGAATCCGTCCAATACAACTTGTATTGAACGGTCCAGAAGATAGCTTCTAATCCAACGAACAAGAGTATCATCGATCCCAAAAGCACGCATTTTCGATAAGAGAGCTTCATGCCAAACTCTATCAAATGCCTTGGAGATGTCAAGAGCAATAATCTTACTTTCACCAAAGCGATGTAAAGATTTGTTCCACTGTTCGGTGAGATATGCCATCAGATCACCAGTGGAACGGTTGCTGCGGAAGCCGTACTGACGGTTATGGAGAAGCTTTCGATCTTCGAGATATTCCTTAAGCTGACGGTTAATCAGTGTTTCCATGACCTTAGAAAGAAGGGATGTCAGTGCTTTGGGTCGGTAGGAGGAGGGGGAGGATGATTCACCTTTCGTAGGGACAGGCTGGACAAATTCTGTTTTCCATCTTCTAGGAAAGATTCCAAAAGAGTAGGAACGATGGAATAGCTTACGCAGTGGCTTTGCCAGTGTAGAAGAATATCTCTTCAGAAGAATCGGGGGTATACCATCCGGGCCAGCGGATTTTTGTATATCGAGATCTTTGAGAACTCTTGCTACTGTACGAGTGCGGAATCTGTCCAATGGAAAAATTTACATTCTCAAGTACAGGAGGGGCAACGTTGCTTTGAGGCAGCGTGGAGCTGGCAGCGAAGTGGTCGGCGAGCAAGTTTGCCTTCTCGGAAGAGTAAACAATTGGTTTGTTATTGTCGATGAGCATTGGAACCGAAGATGTCGAGGAGTTTTTTATATTTCTTACAAATAACCAAACATTTTTACTGCCTTTGGGACACTGCAGAATTTTTTGCCGTAATTTGTGGTCATGCAAAAATTTGTTTCTTTCAATAACGGAGTTGCATGAGTTTCTTGCTAGTTTGTGCTTTTTCCGATTTTCCTCTGTAGGTTGGCTTTGTAAGAAAGGAAACTTACTTCTTTGAGCCTGATAGCTTCTTTACACTCAGAATTAAATCAAGACTTTTCTTTAGGTTTGATGCTTTCTACTCTGTTAGGAATAAAAGCGCACATCCCTAGAAGAATCACATTTGTGATCATTTCAGCACTCACATCAATGTCGCTATCGAGGAAGCATAGTGACCAGTTAAAATTTCTGAAAAAAATATTCAGGCCGTCCCAGTTGGCTTTCTCGTATTGTCAAACGGTCCTGGTGGGAAGGTTTTCTTTAACTGGGTGGGTGGAGGATGAGAAATTAGCTGAAATGACACAATGGTCTGAAATGCCAAATGGAGAAGTTACACTAATGGTCTATTTATCGGGGTGAGAAGTAAGAAACAAGTCAAGAGTATGGGCGGCTTGCCCAGCAACATCCGGTATACGCGTTGGCATATCGATCAGTTAGGTAAGGTGATGTAACCCGGCAAAGAGCTCGACATACCTTCCTTCGGGTGTTGTCTGACCAGAATTGCGGAGCCAATTAAAATTGTGTACATTAAAATCGCCTCAATAACGATTTCAGTGCGAGGACAAAGGGAAACAATTTTCGAGATGGAATCAGAAAGCGCATCAAACTCGTTATAAGTCGAATTACTGTCGAGATTTGGACTCCTGTCACAAGAAGTAAAAGTCCGTGTCGGAACATTGCCCATATTGAGGAAGGTTCTGGCAAGCAATGTCATTCCTTACATAGACCACGAGACCATGATGTGAAAAGAGTAATGGCACCAAGCTATACCCATGTAGAGCAAATTCTGATAAATCAGTATTTACTCCAACCTGAGTTTCACTTAATGCCAAAATGGCTGGCCTCTATTGAACAGAATAGACGTACACGTGAAAGAAATTCTTTCTTAAACCACGAACATTAGAATACACGACACAAAAATCACTTACCATTTAAAAATACTTACATACAATAACACAACTCTGACTAAGTCGAACTGCGCAGTGAAAATCCAAATTAACTTCTGTAAAATACATGGAGAAATCCAGCGAAGTGGGTCCAACAACTTTGCGATTGTTGAAAGAATTGATCTTTTCGATACTGATTCCGTTGATGTTTGCAGGTTTTTGGTACGAAAACCAATCGTTCATTGGAAACCACTTGATGTCAAGCGTTTTCACATGTTCGACAAGTTAAATGGTAGTTCTAAATCGAGCTCTCGGTTTTGTGCTTGTATGTTGTTGATGAGTTCTTTTACATTACTTGTCCATTTTCGTAGATTGAATCCAGCTGATTCCAGAAGTGATTTTGCTTCATCTCGCTTTCGGGATGCTTCTTCGATGGAATCTGCACCACTTATGAAGTCTTCAACGTACATGTCCTCATGGACAACCTTCGCAACCTCCGGAAAGTTGTGACTTTCGTCATCAGCCACTTGCTTTAAAATCTTGATGGCAAGATAAGGCGCACTTGCTGTGCCAAAAGTAACGGTATTCATCTTGAATATCCTCATCGACGCTGTCCGTTGCTCTCTCCACATTAAAAGCTGATAGTATCGGTCTGGGAAACTAACCAAAATTTGTCGATACATCTTTTCGATGTCGGCCGTAAAAGTGTATCGGTGAGTCCGCCATCGCAAAACAAGATGTATGATACTTGTTTGCAACTTTGGACCCACGAGTAGACGGTCGTTGAGGGATTTCCCATCCGTTTTTTTTTTAAATAGATTTAACATTTTAATTCGGTAAGTTTTTTTAATTAATTAATAATTAATAAATTTAATTATTTGCGGTGAATCGGCGAATTAAATTGTTTTAATTTTATTTTGATTTGTTTTAATTTTGTTTTGTTTTTGCCGTCGGCATTTTGACATTTCGCAATCCGGATCGATGTACGATAATTTCTTGGATTTTGTTGATCGCGAGTCAAAATTACTTCGTTTTTTTAAAGATTTTATTTAATTGTTTGCGATTCGGTGAATCGGCTAATTAAATTGTTTATTTTAGTGAATTGCTTAATTTGTTTTGTTGGTCGACAATAATATTCCATATATTGGGGATGGTATGTTTATTTACATCCATATTAACATTATGTGTGTATTTTGAGGGTTTAGTTCTCAAATAATTATTAAATTCATTATACATTTATAAATAAGTTGTGAATTATGAATTTATGATATAAATTGCATTTTAAATAAATTTATCGATCTTTAAGTTTGAGTTTTTATAATGATAAATGAATGATTTTGTTTGGAGAATGAAGATTCATCGTGTGATTATTAAATGATTTAGATAGTCGCAATTTCATCTGGATTTTGTTTGGAGAATGAAGATTCAGTGTGTGATTATTAAATGATTTAGATAATCACAGTTTCATCTGGTAGTTTGTACGACGGCAGCAAGCAAATGCTTTTGTTGCCAAACAAACAAAAACAGCGAAGTAGCCTTTAAGAATTTTGGCACCGCGTGCCTTTCAAGATTTGTATTCAATGCGGCCTGCATAATTAACACCGGTATGGCTGAATGGTTTTGCCATCCGTACTCTGGATGCAGGAAAATTTCCCATCAACTGTTGCATTTCGGATGCTTTCTGTTGGTAACAGGATGTACATCTATGCAGCTGGTACTTAATGCTTCGTCGTATTTGTCCAATCCAGTATTTAAGTCGAATAAACTGCATCATTTGTTTTATTCCTCCATGTAGAGTATTTTTGTGGGCATCTCGAACCACCAACCTCGTAAGATGATGATTGTTTAGCAAACAAGGTCGGGTTTTGCGCATAGTATGGAAGAAGAGAGTTTTCTAGACGCCCTCCTACTCGTAAAACATCATCAACATCGATGAAGGCATTCAAAGTTCATAAACTCTTAGGCATTTTATTAGAGTGTATTAGCTCGATTTCAGTTTTAAACATTTCATTTTGTACTGCCTTGATGATTATAAGTCGGGCAGTTTCAAGCTCAAATGTTTTCAATGTCCCGAATATATAGCCGTATAGTTTCGGTCGACACTTGATGATGAAACGGACGCAAGATGCGATGGTTCTTATGGCTCTTAAAGACTCGATAAGTTGTAAGCGCATTGTAAAACATTATCGATGTCATTTGTTGCGGCCCACTGCCAGCCGGAATTACAATACGTTTTTTTTTTTCAATTAACCAGTCGGGCACGCGATACATGCGGCTCCGACTGGCTCGGGGTGTTGTTGCGGCCCACTGCCAACAATAATAACAAAAATTCTTTTGTTTCGATTAAGCCAGTCGCGCACGCGATACATGCGGCTCCGACTGGCGTCGTAGGACAAGACAATCAAAGGGAAGGGCAAGGGGCACGAAAACAGACATGTAGGAACACAAATAAACTCCAAAACACCAACAAATTATTCACTTTTTTTTTTTTTTTTTTTTTTTTTTTTTTTGTTGAATACTTACTTACTTACTTAGGTGGCGCTACAGTTCGGGACGAACCTGGGCCTCAACCAACATGCCTCTCCAGCCAACTCGGTCTTTGGCTAGCTGCCTCCAGTTTTGCACTCCAAGTTGGTTGAGGTCGTCCTCCACTTGAGCGCGCCACCTAAGGCGAGGTCTTCCTTGACTGCGTCTACCCTCTGGGATGGAATCGAAGATCCTGCGAGCCGGAGCATTGTTGTCCATTCGCTCTACATGACCTAGCCATCTTAAACGTGATATGCGTATTTTTTTGACCAGGTCAATGTCGCTGTACAGCTCGTATAGTTCTTTGTTGAACCTTCTCTTCCAAAGCCCGTTAACGCAGATAGGGCCAAAAATCTTCCGAAGAATCTTACGCTCGAAACGACTAAGGATATCTTCATCCGCTTTAGATAGAGTCCATGCCTCGGCGCCATAGAGCAGGACTGGGATGATTAGGGTCTTATACAGAGTCTCCTTTGTCTTTCGAGAGAGGGCTTTGCTACTCAATTGCCTTCCTAGCCCATAGAAACAGCGATTGGCAAGAGTAATTCTTCGCTTTATTTCTGACGAGATGTTGTTGTCAGATGTTATAGCGGATCCGAGGTACACAAAGTCCCTAACTACCTCAAAGTTGTACCTGTCTATTGTGATGTTTTGTCCAATCCGCCGGTGTTGTGTGTCCCTTTTTGTGGACAGCAGGTACTTCGTTTTGGCCTCATTGACTGCTAGTCCCATCTTAGCCGCTTCAGCTTCAATGCTAGCAAACGTTCCAGTGACAGCTCGCCGAGTTCTGCCAATAATGTCTATGTCGTCAGCGTATGCTAGCAATTGCACAGACTTGAAAAAAATTGTCCCACTACAATTGACTTGCGAGCTTCTTATAATTTTTTCAAGTATTAAGTTGAAGAAATCGCACGATAGCGCATCACCTTGTCGGAATCCTTTTTTGACGTCAAAAGCTTCTGTGAGGTCAGAACCAACCTTGACGGAGCAGCGAGAGTTCTCCATCGTCATCCTGCACAGTCGGACGAGTTTTGTGGGAATGCCAAAACCTGACATGGCTCTGTATAGCTCGTCTCTATAAATGCTATCGTACGCGGCCTTAAAATCGATAAAGAGGTGGTGGGTATCGATTTGGAATTCTTGGGTGGTTTCCAGGATCTGCCGTAGCGTGAACATTTGATCGATTGTAGACTTTCCTGGTCTGAAACCACACTGATAGGGGCCAATCAGGTTGCTGACGAAAGGTTTCAGGCGTTCACATAGTACGGCAGAGAGGATCTTGTAGGCGATATTCAGGAGACTTATTCCTCTATAGTTGGCGCAGTTTAGAGGGTCTCCTTTCTTGTGGATCGGGCAAACGATGCTGAGGTTCCATTCATCAGGCATACTTTCTTCTGACCAAACTTTAGAGATGAGTTGGTGTATGCACTCCACCAGGTCATCTCCGGCCGCTTTAAAAAGTTCGGCGGTAATCCGTCGGGTCCAGCAGCTTTGTTGTTTTTGAGTTTAGATATTGCTATCCTTACTTCATTTTGGTCAGGTGGACGGAAGTTTTGTCTGTCATCATCCATGTTGAATGGTTCATTCTGCCTGACAGCGGGATTTTGGCCTTCATCGCCGTTTAACAGTCTGCAGAAATGGTCCTTCCATGTACTTACTCAGCACCGACTGTGACTCTACTACGAGGTTTCCATTCCTATCTCTACAGGCTTCTGTGCGGGATTTTTTTCCTTGGCATGTTCTTTTTACCTGTTGGTAAAACTTCCGCACGTTGTTCCTGGAGTAGCATCTCTCAATATCTTCGATCGCGCGCTTCTCATGCTCTCTTTTTTTCTTTTGCAGAAGCCGGTGTTCTTCCCGTCTTTTCTGCTCGTAAAGCTCGCGAGCAGCTCTCGTCTTTCTTTGCAGCGTTGCTTTATATGCCTCTTGTTTGGCTGCATGGGCCTGCCTGCATTCGTCATCAAACCAGAGGTTTCGTGGTGGTGGTCTGGTGAAACCTAGCACATCAGTTGCGGCATCTCTGATGGCTTGTTGGCAGTGTTGCCACTGATCTTCGGCACTTGATGCTGGCGGTACTGGATTTCTTGAGAGGTTACGGGATATTCGATCGGCATAGGTTCTGGCGGTTTCTTGCGATTGCAGCTTTCCGACGTCATACTTCCTCACAGTATTACTCCGTTGTTGTGGAGTTCGGGTTATTCGCATTCTTACCTTTGCTGCAACAAGGTAGTGATCCGAGTCGATGTTAGCTGCTCGGAAGGTGCGAACATCCAAGATACTGGAGGCGTGTCTTGCATCGATCGCAACGTGATCAATCTGATTGACGGTTCTTTGATATGGGTGTCGCCAAGTCCCTTTGTGTATATCGAGATGAGGAAACCGTGTGCTTGCAATGGTGACGTTATGCACCGCTGCGAAGTCAATTAGCCTAAGTCCGTTTTCAGACGTTGTGTCGTGTAGGCTATGTTTTCCGACAGTCCTACCAAAGATTTCCTCTTTACCTATTTTGGCATTAAAATCGCCTAGTACGATCTTAACGTCGTATTTAGGGCATTGCTCATAGGTTTTGTCGAGGAGCTCATAGAAGTCATCCTTGGTGGCGTCATCTTTGTCCTCTGTGGGGGCAAGAGTGCATATTAGGCTAATGTTGGCTCACTTACGTGTCGAAAGCCCAAGACTTCTTGCCTAAGTCTACCGCTTATGACGAATCCGCACCCAAATAAACGCTATGGTCTTCTTGCGCAATCACCGTAGTACACGTCACAGTTTTTCATCCTCCTTTTGCCCGGCCCATTCCATCGCACTTCCTGGACGGCAGTAATTCCTGCTCTGTAGCAGTCTAGGGCCTCCGCTAATTGTTTGGATGCACGTGGTCTGTTAAGAGTTCTAACATTCCACGTGCAGATCCGAAGGTCGTTGTCCTTGATTCGTTTTTCCGGGTCGTCAACAGTAAATCCGTCCTTTTCCGAGGCTATTGGTCGCTTCGCAACTTTTTCTTTTTTCCGTGGCAGGGTTGTTAACCCCACGCACAACACCCAACCTGGAGGGCCAGGTCCTTTGTTGGATTCCTTGGACAAAAGGAAACGGAGAATCCGGAGTCAGTAACCCACTTCGGGGATATGAGCGCTGCCGTTGGCCCATTAAGGGTTCATCCGCCACCATCTCTATTTCAATGCCCTGACTTGTATTGAATTGTCCTAATGACCTTATCTCCAAATACGTCGAAGTAGCTCATTAGGGCGTCTGCTTCGTCGACTGTTGACGCCACCGTTGGTCCAATTGGTTGGGCTCATCCGCCGTACGTCCTCTTTCTGAGGGGCTCGTGCAAGACTTCTGCGAATCGATCAGAACAGTCATTAAAGCAGAGCATTATAGTGTTGCTATTTTTTCTGTGTTCAACACTCGCGCTTATAAGTTTAGCAGGAATGTCCGGATGGACAGACCAGTACCCGGTGGTTACCGCGGGAGGTAAAATAAGCACAATTGATGTGTACGATATAGTTGCAGCGACTGTGCATCACCAGTTTGATGCCTTTCAGTGCCTACCCTATTCATACAGCACCCAACCACCGTTTTTTTTTTTGTTGAATAAACAAACAAAACACAATCACGCCCGAGTAAAGGGTAGGTTGCGTTTGCGCCGCAACGGAGTTCATGGTCCATGGAGACGATGGAAAGGGATATTCAAAAGCTGAACCACCGTCGCCGAAGTCGTGTTAGTGCGGTATAATTTTAAGATCAAAAAAAAAATAGTGCTAAGAATATACAAGGTACTTAGTTAGCCAAATAAAAAAAAAGGTGCAAGCATATATGTTTTAATGAAGTTAATTTTCGTTTTTTTTTGTATCTGCATGAAATGATCCTCAAGTTTCGTTTATTTGTTTGAGGAAAAATCTGGGAGAAATTAATTGTTGTTTTTTTTTATTCATAATTCAATAAAAAAGGGGTAAGTAAGAAGAAAAACAAATCATTGTAGATAGGTTGATATTAATAGGGTGAAATTAATAGGTGAATTCCACCAAAGCACTTCCTGTGTCTATCAATTGGTTGAAACCAAACTGCGTGCGAAAGCGGAGGATGTGAAGAAGCCCGCCGAAAAAAAGGCTTAAACCCGTGAACTACCCGGGTTTGCAAGTAACGGGAGGGAATGTTATGTTGAACCCTTTTTATGATATTGAGCGAATAGCAAAAAAAAGGGAAATTGTTTGCAAGAGAGGTGGAATTCACCCCCCTAGAATACGCCTAGATATATAATTCTTTGAATTAAGATAAAAAGGTTACATATATTAAATTTGAAGGGTATAAAAGAACGTAAGTTGGCAAGCCATAGGAGCCAATCTTGGAAGGCGGAGGAGATTTTCCTCATAAACAACTGGGGACATTCGCAGTATCGAAGACTCGTTTCCTTTTATTTTAATGTACTACCTTTGCGTTTTCTTTGTTCTTTTTTTTTGAGTTGGCGAGCTTTTTTTTTGTTATGAGAATTTTTGTATGTTAGTATACCTACCTATTTAAGTTATAACTAAAGCAATTTCATTATTAGTGCTGGGTAAAGATCGGAACAAAAATTGATTTTGTGATCTGGGTTGGGTTAGTGTACAAAGGCTCCCAAGCGGCTCACTTCCAGTTGGCGTTATGATGCACCTCCCCTTAGTATACCATCAAAGAGCTCTCTGGCGGTAGGTAACAAGGGGTTGAAAAGTAGAAAGACGGAAGAGACATTCCCGTCCCAGTTTTTGTTTGGTGCGGGTGTTTGGGGGGTATTTTTACCCAAAATTAATAGTTAATTAATTTTTGGTCCTCACGAAATACTGTTTCAATGTCATATATTTTTTTTTATTATTATGTATTAATTTAATTATTGTGGTTTTTTTTTTGATTGTTTAAAGATACTGTTTTATTTTTTTTTAAATTTATATATACATGTTTTCGACACTAAATAACCGCTTTGTGGCGTATTTGGATTTGTTGTCAATATATAATACCAGCATTGATTCAATAAAAAGTGTGTGAGGGGATCTCGCCAGTCTTGATATGAACTCGCCTGACTTATCTTTTGTCCTAATGATAGGTAGAATTTTCGTCATGGAGACTTGAATCAAAACAAAAAGGGAGTGCGGTAAGGTAAGCTTGGCATAAAGGTAAGAAATGGCTTGACAGCGTTTAGGATGACCAGCTTGGGGAATCCACGATATTCTCTGACCGATGGATTCCAGGCGGGCGGGAACAGGTCCCCCTGCAACGCCACCCGCAGGGTTTCCCGGGTGTGGTCCTACTCTACTTGGTGGTGGAAGCTAGGCACGATTTATGTAATTTTGAAATAGGTGAGGTCCATTCGTAGGGGGCAAGATCCCCCCATATCCGGCGAGCTTAGCCGCGCGTGCCAGCGTGCCTACGCCCTCGCTGTGGACATTCTTTCCCCTCTCCTCCCCTCCTTCCTATCCTAACCTAACCCTCCATCTCCCCCTATCCTCCCATTGCCCACTAGATCAGTTCCTCTTTTCTTTGGCCAGTCCCAAGTCCGTATTATTTAGCTACCTCCCAGCTTAACCGACCGTCTCCTCTTTCCTTTCACAATTCCCATTCCTCTCGCTCCTTCTCCCACTTCATCCCTTCCTCTTAGACTCTACATTACTCATCTTACGGCCTACTCCTTTGTCCGCTTTGGCCAGATTCCCTTTCCTCCCGGATATCCTTTCTTGGTCCGATCTCATACCTTTTCATCCCTTTCCCATACTTTCCCCCATCCCGACCAAGGCCTACCCTCCTTCCTATCCTGTCCTATCCTATCCCAACCCACTTATCCTAATCCTCTTCTCCTGATTTGCTTATTTCAAATGGCGCCCAACGTTTGTGTTTGTATCCCTGTTTATCCTTAATGAAGGGTCTGTCTTCGTTGATGAAGTTGAGGCAACTCGTATGTCTTAACTAGGACAGCTCTTTAGAACGCCCAGTTAATTGCGACGAGGTGCATTAAAGTCATCAACGGAGACAACGACTGAAATATGTGATGTTTTCTATTGTTTGAAGGGTTTTAGACTTTTTAGGGATGATAGAAAGTTCTCTTCTGGTGGGGGCGTTGCCCTGTACGTGCGCGACGGTCTGAGCTGTAGATTTATATGTAAATCGGAAGATAATTGTCCTCTTGAGTATCTTTTCGTCAATGTCATATACAATAATGAGAGTTTATTGGTAGGTTCTGCTTATATACCTTATAAAAACATAAGCACCATTCCGTTAATAACAACTTTAGAGTCAATTTCTTGCAACTATTCTTATACTGTACTGTGTGGTGATTTTATTTGAAACTTGTTGAATAAACGCTTAGCCGAAAATTTTCTTAGCGGTTTCAGGGCGCTCAATTTGAGTCCAGCTAATAACTCAACTCCTACTCACTTTACTAAAGAGTCTAGTTCGCTATTAGATCTTTTTTAGCTAGTGATATTGGAAAGTTGTTACTTTACAGCCAGCTTTTGGCACCTGGTTTTTCAAATTATGACTTGATTTTCTTGTGCTTAGATGTCACATGTCGATATGATCAACAAAGTTTTCAGCATCATGACTACAAAAATCTAAATACTATCGAATTGTTGCGTACACATCTCACATCTCCTCTCCCTCTGAATGTTCACTTATCTATACATCTTATTATTGAGAATTCGACACCTATCAACAGCCATCTAAATTTTAATTTTATACGAATACGAGAGGAAGACATTGTAGAGGCAATAATATCCATAAAATCGAATGCTACAGGTCTAGACCTAATGCAACCTAAGTTTATAAGGCTGCTGCTTCCGTATTTATTATAATATATAACACATACCTTTAATAGTATAATGACTTTTTCTGAATTTCCATTGCAATGGAAGAAGACAAAAATTGTTCCTATCCCTAAAAAGCAAAGAGGTACGGCTACAGAATATCGCCCGATTGCTATTCTTCCATTTCTTTCAAAAGTATTCGAAAAAACTATTATAATTAACGCGTATTTAAGCGGAAAACAACAATGCGTAGTGGGAAATATACGTTCTTCCTCTTTCTTAAATGTTCTATCTGGAGTGCCACAGGGTTCAATCTTGGGTCCAATTCTCTTCTTTCTATACATAAATGACCTACAGTTGTCAAACATTGTTTAATACATCTTTATGCAGATGATGTACAGCTTATTATTGATCGACCCTTTGGAATGAAAAATGAGGCCATAACCTTAATAAATGAAGGCATGCTGAACATTCCACAATGGTTTAAAATAAATCAACTTTGCCTTAACCCTGCAAAATCTATGGTTCTTCCTATTTAACGAAAAACGTTTAATATTTCGCTTCTCAGCCATGTAAAACTTCAAGATGAGATCATTGAATACGTCGTCACCGGCGAGAAACCTTGGAATCATTTTCAATCGTACCCTTACGTGGACCGATCATCTTAATATTGTCATAGGGAAAGTCTATGGTAGCCTCCAGGTGCTTCAGGTCACTCGAAAATACGTCCCTTTTAAAGTTAAGTTACTCCTTGCCAAAACCCTCTTATTGCCCAGCCGCAAATTAAATGTTGCATTTAATAATATCACCCGCTATGTCTACAATATTCGACGTTCTGACCATATTTCAAATTTTTCTAAATGTATAACTGGCTGTAACCTTGACAATCTAATGAACTTTCGTTCGGTCAGCTATCTGCATAAGATTATTCAAACTCAACAGCCTGACTATCTTTACGGTATTCTGAACTTCCCTCACTCGAAAAGGTCATTTGTCCTTATTCAACAAAGACATAATTATCTAATCATTGAACTTCACTTTTTTGTCCATGTAGTTCGCCTGTGGAACTTATTACTCAATTTTACTAAAACCCATACATATAAAGGCTTACAGATTTATAAGACACAAACATGTCCTAATTGTAAGTGATTTTGAAATAAATAAAATACAAATACAAATACAAAGTCGTTTTAAAAATATCTTTGCAGAAACGATTATCGGGTTGATGAGTCCCAAAGGGTCAAACAATTTGGCTATCGTAGAAAGCACATTGTGTTTAGTGACTGTACCTTGATTAAGCTCAAAGTTTATTTTATACCGAAATTGATCCAGAAAAGGCTGCCAACTCATACCTAATGTTTTGACGACTTCATCACTGTTTAATTCCGGAGCAGTAGAACTACTTTGTTGTTCAGGTATAATAGCTGCTAGTAGTTCGGATGTGTTTGATGCCCATTTATGCTATTCGAAACCTCCTGATCGTAAAGCATACAAAGATTGATTGCGAATTTCTGTAACTTCTTCAATCGTTTCTCCACCAGTGAAAACGTCATCGACATACATTTCTTCTTTAAGAACGTGGTGTGCCAAAGGAAATCGTTCACGTTCATCGTCAGCTTGTTGATGAAAATTGAAACTCGTATGGCAGTATACGGAGCTTAAGCAGTTCCAAAGGTGACGGTGGTTAAACGAAATTCTTGAATTTGGTTATGTTGATTGCGCCAAAGGATACGTTGGTACTGAGAATCGTCTTCATGGATATCAATGCAATGATACATCTTCGTCACGTCCGCTGTAATGACAAATTTGTGCAGACGCCAATTCAGAAACACTGCCGCCAAATCATTCTGGAGAGCGGGTTCATTACACAACAGATCGTGCAGAGATCTTCCACTAGATGTTTTGGCCGAGGCATCGAAAACAACATGGCACTGGGTAGTTAGACTGTTGGCTTTAATAACGGCGTGATGAGGGAGTATGCAGCACGTATATGTGGGAAGATTGTTTGCATTGAGATGACGATGCTGGTTTTCTGTATTTTCTACGGGCGCAATCTGGTTAAGGTCGAAATATTCTTGTATTGTATTCGTATATTGTTCTCTTAAATGTTGATTGTTGTGAAGTTTTCGTTCAGTTGAATAAAAGCAATTTAAAGCCATTTGCGTGAATTTGTCTAGAACGAGTTTAGTGTCAAATAATTTTTTAAGAGGTAATCGAACCAAATACTTTCCATTATCGTGACGTTTATGAGTCCGCTTGAAAAAATTTTCTTCTTCTGTGTACTGCTGCTCTGTTGGAATGCTTTCGAGTGCGTAAAATTTCTTGACGAGAGAATCTAGCTATTTAAGCGACACATGGGAACAAGTCATCGAAGAAAATAATGAATTATCAGCCACTGGTTCAAACGCTTCCCCGGATATGATCCATCCAAATTTCGTTTGTTGTGCTACAGGTTCATTTGGTTCACCTCTGCGGAGACCTTCCATTAGCACTTTCGCTAAAATATCAGCTCAAAGAAGCAAATCGATAGATGAAGATTGATAAAATTCTGGATCTGCCAACTCTATAAATGCAATAAAGTGTGGTGACGTTTACCACATTGTTGGCAATACCTTGTACTGAGACAAGCAGATGCCAAATGATGTTCACACAAACAATTGACGCAAAGTTTGGCTTGATCGACCTACCATCGCCTTGCGCTCGAAACAATCCATTGTAAGGAACTTGGGACAACGACGGAGAATGTGTGACTATTTGCATGCAAAACAGGGTGTAGTTTGATGTGTTGTAGCTAGATGATGGATTTTCGGTTCCCGACGAGAGAAGAAGTTGGGGTTGGTTTTGGGATGACTTAGGATTGGATGTTGTAGATGTACTTGATTTCACACGAGCGACCACATTTTGCTGGAAATCCTGTCTGTGAACTGCTGGAAGGTAGGAATTTCAACGGACTTACCAAGTTCTTGTTCCCACCAATGATGAGTTTCTCGGGGCAATTTGTAAACTAAGAAATGGACAATAATTTGGCCACACTGATCGATCCCGATATTAAAATTTCGCAAGGCGCTTACACATGAGCGCGAAGTATCCAGTAAATGTTTAGTATCAGAAGCGCATTCCTTTTGAATGCATGGTTGAGAGGAGAGGAGATTCATGTAGTGGGTGAATAAAACCCGCTGATTATTATACCTGTTAACTAACGTTTCCCAAGCTATAACGTAGTTAGAAGCAGTCAAGGGAATATCACGTATATCACTGTTGAAGTCATCAGGCAAAGATTGCTTTAAGAAATGGAACTTTTCGATGTTTGAAAGTGAAGAGTTTGAATGTACTAAGCGAAGAAAAGAATCATGATAGACTGGCCAATCTATATATTTACCAGAAAATGAAGGTGGTGGAATTCTTGGTAAACGAACAGAGTTTGTGTTACACACCTTTTGGGTAGACCCATCGTCAGGTTTACCAGTATCAGCTTTTTGCAATAGTTTAATATCATCAATGATTGCAGGCTTCATTGATTGTGGAAAAAGTTTTGATATACTCCTCTTCAAATGAATCAGATAGGTCTTCGGTAAAATACTCATTTTTAAGGTCCAGCGAAGATTGAACTAAATTGTGATGGTTTGTAATGAACTCAGCGTATATTTTCTCTAAATTATTTCGTCGAACCTTGAAATAAGTTTTTGTATGCCGGCCAGAAGTTGTCACGTTGCACTTTGTTACGAATTCCTGAAAGTAAGAGAAAACAGACGGTTGTGACTGAAATACATTTTTTGTAATGTTACTTGTCTTAAGTGCTACTTGTTCATTTGTCATGAGTCCATGAAAGGTGTAGTTGCGTCTCCGATTAGACCCAGGAGTCCACATGCCGCCACTGAGATGAAAGCATAGGTTTTTTTGGGAGGCTCCATTGTATGCGGGAAACTTTCGCTGAGCACGTTCAGAACTTGCATTCGATGCAGGTTGATACGGTAAAACTGGGCATATGTTAGACAAATCATCGGAATTCGTCGAAATCGGATTTTTTGTTGTTGGACAGCGCTGGTAGATCTTTGCAATGAGTCTTAGAGGATGGATCGTTTAAGCACTTATGACCAGATACTGTGTGATGATCTTCTTGATGATGATGTTTTGTGCTGCTCGGTACTTGATGACTTGTTGCACATGCTTCGTCTTTGGTCGTTTCTTGTGTTAAGTTGGAACATACAGTCTACTTAAACGGCGTTAATGAGTGTAGGGAGAGGGAAAGCCACTGCGGGGGTAAAGTGCTTTAAACGCATGGCACGCACTTTTTGATGCAGTGTTTTCGATTTAGATTTGATGACCAAATAAGCACTTTATTTCGTAGTTTCCGAGATATGCGATTTTGTTTCCATGAAGTTGGATTTCCATGGTTTTGGACGACTAATTGTTGTTTTTTTTTTGTGTATAATTTTCAGAAAACTAATTATTTTAACATCGAACTAAGGAAAAAAAATGATGCTGACCAAGTACGATTACGAAACGTCAAATGGCCAGAGATTCAATGACACATTTGTTGTAAGGTTTAATAAGGATTGAGGATAGGGAAGGAAGTTGATTTGGATAGGAAATGGAAAGAAAAGGAAATATGTATGACAGGAAAAGGATACAGTAGGATTTGGCTAGGAAAGGAAACGATAGGTTAAGAATTGGATAAGATAGGTTAAGGAAACGATGTGGAACACCATCTATGATAGGATATGGGAAGGACGGAAGTAGGGATCTTCATAAAAAAAAGGAAGTGCATAGGTACGGAAATAAAAGTCATAGGAAACTGGAACCGGAATTTAAAACAATACGTTACAAAACAATAAAGTTGAAAAATAAAAAATATCAACAAATGGGAAACCTGAACAAGGGAAAGGAATTGGACGGATCAGGACATCTGCCATTGGGACCTGGCACGCTGGCGAGGGACGGCTCAGCTCGCCGGTTTAGGGGAGGATCTTGTTTCAATGACAAACGAGGACCTTACACGAAAACACATATCGTGCCAAAATTCACAACACAAGAAAAAATAACCTCCACCACATTAAAATAACATTAATTCCACCACCGAACGAAACCTACCACACTTTGTCCTGCTGATGATGGCAGGATTGCGGTACCCCTTCGACCATGACTCCGTGGCGGGATTTATCGGGCTCTCCACTTCGGATGCTGCCTCCTAGGTCATCTCTCCACCGAGCGACTTAGCCGCTCTCTCCTGACCCCCTGAAAATGTCTCTTTAAAATGCCATTAAGCCTCTATTGGCTCAGAAAAAAACGTAGGATGGCATCATGTACATCATCACTCAAAACTTTTTATTTACTTATTAATTCGTAAATTACAATTATAATCTCACAAATAAAATATCAGACATTTTTTTTGTATCTTAGTAAGAGACGCAATCAAAACAAACAAAAAAACTAGGTCTCACACAAAAAAAAATATAGGTAAAATTAAGTACAACAACAAACATTTACCACAAAAACTTAATATTAAAATAAATAGGAATCAACAAAAAAAATATCAATGAAACAAAATATAACTAAAGCTTAATCTATAAATTTGAATATTAATCAATAATAAATAAATAAATAAATAAATAAAATTTAAAAAAATGTTATAAATAATAAATCTAAAAAAAACTAAAGGCAAAAAAAGAAAGGGAAAAAAATAAATTTAACTTTTTTTTTGTTTTATTTTTGCCACCGGGCATTCCCTCTATTTGGCAGGTAACGGCTTCCGCATCAAACCTGGTACTAACGCTTAACTACGTATAGCGCCTCCTTTGTTAGGCGCCAAATATTGTGAAACGAACAGGAATTCACCCTACCTATAGAACTCTTTTAAGGGGTACTTTCCTACTAACGGCACTACAGCCTGTAATAAGATCCGTCCGCTATATCTGAGTGAATCAGAGCAATCACCTTCTTAGCGGCTTTCAGCTAAAAAAAAACTTCTTCTTTTCCTTCCTTTTTTCACACCAATGTAAATTTTTCTTTTTTTTTTAGATAGCGATGAACTTTAAAATATAGGTAAATCAAATAGTCATAAAAATATCATTGAATCTCTAGCCATTTGACGTAATGAGTTTTCTCAACATTATACACAAAAAAAACAACAATTAGTCGTCCAAAACCATGGAAATCGGAACTTCATGGAAACAAAACCACATATCTCGGAAATTACAGAATAAAGTTCTTATTTGGTAATCAAATCTAAATCGAAAACACTGCATCGAAAAGTGCGTGCCATGCGTTTAAAGCACTTTACCCCCGCAGTGGCTTTCCCTCTTCCTACACTCATTAACGCCGTTTAAGCAAACTGCATGTTCCAACTTAACGCAGGTAACGACCGAAGACGAAGCATGTGCAACAAGTCATCAAGTACTGAGCAGCACAAAACATCATCATCAAGAAAATCATCACACAGAATCTGGTCATAAGTGCTTAACCGATCCATCCTCTAAGACTCATTGCAAAGATCTACCAGCGCCGTCCAACAACAAAAAATCCGATTTCGACGAACTCCGATGATTTGTCTACCATATGCCCAGTTTTACAACAGTAATCGTCACAGTTGTCAACTGTATGTAAGAGAATGCCGCTAACCCAAAGTACTGTCCAACGGTGAACTTCGATGCACTGATGTGTATGCCGATGTATGATTTTATACTCGTAGAGTAATCTAGCCCAAAAATTATGTCCAACGGTGAACTTCGATGCAGTGTATGATGTTTTTTATATATTCGTAGAGTAATCTAGCACTAGATAAGCAGTTTAATGTTCAATTAGACCAAAGTAATGGCAAACGGTGAATCTTCATGCACAATGCATTGTTTTAGCACTGGATAAGTCGTTTGGTCTTCGATTAGAATTTGTTGTGGGTAGGTACGTATGACGTTTGTATATATATATATATATACGATATTTGGTAAAATGTAATTCGACAATTCCTCACAGGAGGCACCATATGTTTGTCCACGTAGTGCAAGGATAAGAAAATAAAAAGGAATTCCCAACTAAAATTTTAATGAACGTTATAATTTAATTCAAGCTTTAAATAGAATGTATGTAATAAGACTAGCTCCATTACAAAAAATTATGTTCTTTTATATAAGAAACGATGAGCTCGTAGTAATGATGTTGTTTTACTTCCTCATTATCTTCTTCTTTTGGTCTGCAATTAGTAGCCCATTGTTTTTTTTGGTTTTCGCCATCTAGTGGGTTCAAGGTTGAACAAATTCATTGTCCGCGTAAAAAAAAAGAAAAAAACATGTGGTGAGTTTTGTTCTTTTTGACATTTCATTTTGTTCTTGTTGACAACAACTGTCAGTAAATTGTTTTTGTTTGAAGAAAAAGTGAAAATTATTAAAATTAAATTACAAATTCCCATATTCAATTCAAACAAATTCACAAAAAAATATTTAAAAAATGGAAAATAATAACCACTTTAACGTTACACCAGAATGCAAAAGCCTGAGTGCAAGTGAATCCACAATCATTGAACACTCAACAACCAAAACAATTATTGTCCCGCTGAAATAAACGACAATGAAAATGTTTCCATCACCACAAACACAACACCCCTTGCTGATGATAGAAATGGACCAGAGCTGCAAGCAATAACAATCACCAGATAACCAACTGTTGGAAGGTAATGTTATTGTTTCGGCTGCTGTTCCGAAAGACAAGCAGACAATACAATTTTTGCCGCCGCAGTTGACGAGAGTGATGATAACACATCGGACTCTAATTTCTCCGATCTGAGTGGACTCTCCGAGGTAGCAGGCAAAGAATGGAAGCCAGTTGCAGCAACAAAACCCATCAATTGGGTACAAAAACAAAAAAAAATCGGGTGCGAATCCCTGAGATCTATTATCAGAGATTCTGTCAAAAAGAGCCGTAAGTAGTTTCAAGCTTCTTGTATTTCTTTTGTTTTTATTGAAGTCTAATCTAGATTGAAATGGTAATGAAAAGCCACTAACTGGTCCCAGCCTCACTATCTTCTATTACCGATCTAAAATCTGGTGGAATACATAAGCTCCTTAGAGAATTGGCAAAGCATAAGTTGGTTTTATATGAACATGAACGTGGACAAAAAAGTAACTTGTTTCGATTAAAAATGAAGAAAAATTTGTTTATATGAGCAATCTATTTTCAGATGACGGCTTCCATCTAACCAACAATGGTTATGATTACGGCAAACCAATCCTAATCGATTTTCTATATGAACCTCTTATTGAACATTTTGTTTTAATTGCGATTGCGATTTATTGCGGTACTATAAGGCAAGTTATGGATTCGTGCAAAAAAAATCTTACAATCAAACATGACATTACGATGATAGAAAAGTCGAAAAAAAGTAGGCCCGAAAATTCCGTCCGTCTGTCTGTCAGTATGTATAATGATCTGCAGCCTAAACGGCTTAAGGGATTATCTTCAAAATTGGTGTGTGTGATTCTTGAATTGACATTTTATTTTTAGGCCTAAAAATAACATATGACCGTTTGGAAAATCTTATATTTTTCGAAAACGGCTTCAACGATTTCGTTAAGAAATTTTGAGAGTTCTTTTGTTGGTATTGGCTATTATTTGATTAGAACCAAAATTATGGCAAAAGTCTATTAACGGTACCTTTCATATAATGGTTGTATTAATTTTGGGCTTCCTCCTTAACGGCTCTTTGGATTTCAGTCAAATTTTATATTTGAGAAGATCGAGGTACCCAAATTAATTCTTCATATCAAAATTTTGAATAACTTTTTTCTAATTAAAGTTAATATTTGAAATTTTATTTTATTTAATTTATTTATTTTATATAATCACATGAAGTATATTAATAAACTCTAAAAACTGAATACCAAAATTAAAAAAAAAAATAAAAAAACAATAAAAACCGCATTTTATCAAAACTGGTTCTACAATTTTCGAAATACGTGAAATGATACCGGGTGCCTTGAATCTGAGACGGAAAGATCTTAAGTATTGATCGCTCACTTGCCATCGAAAGCATTGTCCAAAGCATCAACGACACGGCCCAAAAGCTCATCACCGACTGGGACGTCCATAATAGCACCGGTACGCTTGACAATATCTTCTGATTTGATCAGCTTGTCGTTACTGAAGATGATAACACCGACATTGTCGGGTTCCAAATACAATTCACAGGGTGTGAAATAAAAAAAGCCAAATAAATACTGTAAAGATGTATCAAGAATAATGTTAACCTTCAAACCCGAAGAGAATTGCACCAACTCATCGGCTTGGATTTTGTTTAAACCGTAGAAACGAACAATACCATCACCAATTCTCAATATACATACGTCCAGTTTCTTCCAAATCGGCCTTTACAAGCATCCTGTGTAACAGCCTTGGGAAGAGTACGAGCAACAGAAGAGGCCAAACGTGCAAAGTTGGACAAAATCTTGGTATTTTATGAAATTCTCACAAATTGTTCGAAGTGAAGTGAAACTTCGTGAATTATTGTGTCCTTTTTACAAAATTAAACTGCTAATCCGGTTTATTAATGATAATAAGCACATAGATCTCATTGTCACTAAACAATATTCTATAAAAAATTTGCTTCAATGTTCAATGTTATCACTCGATGCTCCAACGACGGGTGTGTGCTGCTACAACAATAAATCCTAATTATTTTTACAACATCTCCTTACTTCAAAATGCAATCGGGATCATTCTTGGTAGGCGAGAAATAACACACACAATTATTGACTGATACACAGGTTGGGGATGCAATTCCTTTTTTTAAGTCTTGTTCCTTTTTTGTGAACTAATGTCGAATTCGTTTTTAATTTCCAGGTTTGATCTTATTATCGTTAAGCAGTTTAATTTTGTAAAAAGAACAGAATTATCACAATGTTTCACTTCACTTCGACGACGTTCCTGGTGAGAATTGATAATGCTACAATTCAGGCACGTCGTTGTCGTCGTCCGATGGTGGTATTTTGTGAAATTCTCACAAATTGTTCGAAGAGAAGAAACTATGTGAATTATTGTGTCCATTTTACAAAATTAAACTGCTTATTAGTGTTATTGATAATAAGCACATAGTTCTCATTGTCCATATCACTACACAATATTCACTTTCACTAAACAATTTGTTGTTGACGTTTTAGAAACTCGCCTCCACCATACTCCTACATAACGAGAGGGATGTGCTCGAAATGTATTCCTTAAGGCTTAAGGTGATTTTCTTAGGTCTTAGACCTTGTGTACATGATTCTTTTTATCGAATGTTTCTTCATTCTTTCTTTTTGACAATTGGGTAAGGGGTGTAGAAAAGTATGGGGAATGAAAGTACGAATGGAAGAATGAAAATTTTTAATTTTTTTGTGGTTGAGCTCTGAAGTTTCTCGTTTGAGAAAGAAAATGCTATGCACGGACTAAAAATAAGAACTTTTGAAATTGAAAACAATTCCCAAATATGTTTTTAACGGTAATGGATGGTTTTAATTGCTTTTTTTTTTAATTTTGCAAATTTCTTTAGAATAAAACACCAAAGTTTGTAGGAAAGCATTGGATATATTCGGGGTAATCCAAATCAGTGTACACACCAACGTAGGTTCCTGTCCAAAAGAAGAATGAAGAAAAAACCGAAAAAAGGAATCATGTACACAAGGTCTAATTAGTACGGAAAAATATAATGTCTAAAATTTTCTAATATAAGCCAATATAATGCAGTAATTTTCTTTTTTAAGTTTGTAGGATTAATAATTTGTTGAGATTATTTTACCTTGTGTTGAGAATATTTTAACACGGCATTCTAAACACGGCGTTAGAGAACGTCAGACAGAAAGCTATCCGCAGCGCGTTTAATATTTGAATCTTGATTTTCATTTTCTCACTAAATGCCAATTAGGTTATTTTTTCCATTTAAATAAAACTATATTATATGACACAAAATAAGTCAAAAAAATAATTTAATAAAATAAATTTCTACAACAAATTCAGAATGACTTAATAACCAAACACAAAATATTGAAAACAAAATCTTTTTTTAAGAACGCCGCTTCAAAGTAATCTCAACGCAGCGTAAAATAATCCCTACGCCACGTTTTAAATGCGTTATATTTAACGAAGACTTAAAAAAACAATTTGTAAATAATCACAACGCGACTTTTTGAAGCCGTTTGGAACTTGATGCGGCGTTGAAAACGCGCTCTATGGTGACTTGGGATTTTTTTGTTTTTGTTTTTGTTTTACTGTATATTACAACGCGGCGTCAGAACGCGCTCTTTTTGACTAGGCTTCTACTTCTGTGTAAACGAGTATAATAGGGTGTGAAGAAAGATAATTTAATTTAAACAGTACACCTTTATCACTACTTTGTATAATACAATCTTTTAAATATACATAGTAGGTGTTCTTCTGACCGAATGCTTGTTTAAATTCATTGTTAGAACAATCAATACTCTATCATCAGTTTAGGTATCAGGTAAAATTTTTGAAACTCTTGAATATTGTTTAACCAGTTTTAAAAGTTTATAACGAGTTTTCAAGCACACAATATGTAAAAGGCAAGGAAAATAATAATAAAGTATAACAACTTGCATTCGAGTAACTTGCTAGTGTCATAATACAAGAAAACAAGATAGCAGTCCGGGAGGGTCCGGAAGCGTCCGAAAGCATCCTGAAACCGTTCTATTGGCAGAGAGAATTTGGCTTCTCGATTTGAAACCAGAATCCACTTGAGAAGCACAAACACATACAAATCAAATGTCAAACGAAACGTCAGCTTGAAAAAAAAACAGTATACCTATATATCTATTTTATGTTTTGGTTTGTTTTGTTTGGTGAAATATTATCAATTTGTGAAGCTTATTGAAAAGAAATTTATCAATAAATGTATGTTGATTGTGTTGGGCAATGTTCAGAGAAAGAATATGATGTTTTTTATGTTTTTGTTGACAAATTACAAGAAAAGAATGCAATT
The DNA here is from genome assembly GCA_963971375.1 of Platycheirus rosarum. Classification (NCBI taxonomy): domain Eukaryota; kingdom Metazoa; phylum Arthropoda; class Insecta; order Diptera; family Syrphidae; genus Platycheirus; species Platycheirus rosarum. The sequence goes on from OZ020507.1 coordinate 90,987,643, forward strand.
ATTTCCTTTTTTCAATCTGTCTCGCAGCGTTGCCGTAGTGACTCGAACATTTTTTCGTGGCACGCTGGCACAAAAAATTCAATATTGTATTCTTTTTTATTTCCCTTGAACCTGCCTTTCAAAAACTTTGTTCATATATATAAAGTATTTTTTCCAACTCGAATGTTCTTTCTTCAAAATTTTCTCATCTATTTGATTACGAAAATGAGAACCATTTTTGAAATTATATAATCTTAGAAAGCCTTTTCTTGAAAATTGAAGAATGTTCTGGGTTGATATCTACAAATTAAGAACAAGGACATGCTTTTATTTAAAACTTTAAATACAATAACGGCATATAATGGAGTTATCAAGCCAAATATGATTCGATATTTTTGTCTTGGCCGCCCGGAAACGCTACTGGAATATATATTTTTTTTGTCTATGAACAAGTTTACACTAATACATATACAAAAACGTCAAAATTGAGCGGAAGCAGTTTTGCTGTTCCATTGGAATCAGAATGAGTGGATCCCCAGGGGTTTTTATTTTTAAGCTCAGAGCAGGGCACTGAGCTGTCAAAAAAGATCTGTTTGTTTTTTAACTCATAGCTCGATCGGAGCGCGTTCTATGAGCTCAGAATAAAATGACCGAGCACATGGAGTAAAAGGCTGAGGGCGGCCAACTTCACTCGTGTTTTGTGTTTTGACAAAAGACTTGTTTTGTTGGAAAGAAAGAACAAACAACAATCATTAAAATGGCGTATTTTTTTCTGATACGTCTTGAATGATTTACTTGAAAATCAACATCTTCCTCATCGGATACAAAAAAATAAATTGTAAGCTTCTCGTAGAATAATTGATTTATCCATTTTTTTTCAATTTCTTTTCTTAAAACACATAAGACTTCAACAACAAGTAAGCAAATTAATTTCATTTGACATCCAACAAAATATGACAATTCAGTGCTCAAGTGTGTTTCTTTTTTAGATCGGAGAGCTTCCTTAGGCTCTACTCCGTGCTCTGCTCAGAGTTTAAAAATAAAAATCCCTTCCGAGTGAAACCAATCGAAAACGACATTTGTCAAAAGAAGGCAGTAGATTTCTCTCTTTATAGTATAGTTACTCTATGGCATAGAGTAAATATATTATATAGAGGAAAAACTTTCGTACGTTCCACGCCTCAAAACCCTCAATTTTCGTTGTTGCTTTGGTATATCATTCATTGTGTTTCGTGTTCTCTTTTGTATATCATTCATTGTCCACGTAAAAAAATGATGTGGTGAGTTTTCTTCATTTTGACATTTCATTTTGTTCTTCTTGACAACAACTGTAAGTAAATTGCTTTTGTTTACACAAAAAAAATTTAAAATATTAAAGTTAAAATAATTTTTTTTTTAGTTCGACAATCGATACATTCTATATGAACAACCAGATTTGCTGGGTCATCTTTCTGAAAAGGTTTCACGTCGCTCTCGTAGTTTGGAAGGAAGTATCTGAGGATCATGAAAAAAAGTTGTGGCATGTTGCCATATAAATCTATAATAAGCGGCACATCATTTCGACCAAAAAACTAGTGCACAGAAGACATTTCGTTTTCCAATTCTGATTTTTCAATAAAAAAAAACAGCAAATAAATGTATACATTTTATTTTATTACTTGATATATGTATGTACATACATATTACATATGTATCACAAAAAACAAAACAAATTTGCAGATTTCCTAACGCAATGGGACATCAACAAGACGGTCTTAACACCAGTCTGCATAGGTTCGCGCACAAATACAAGTGGAATGATACCGGATGCCTTGAATCCGACACGGAAACGACCTTTAGTATTGATCGCTCACTTGCCATCGAAATCATTGTCCAAAGCATCAACGATACGGCCCAAAAGCTCATCACCGACTGGAACGTTCACAATAGCACCGGTACGCTTGACAATATCTTCTTGTTTGATCAGCTTGTCGTTACTGAATATGACAACACCGACATTGTAGGGTTCCAAATACAAGGCCATACCCTGTGGAATAAAAAAAAGTCAAATAAATGCTGTAAATATGTATCAAGAATAATATTTACCTTCAATCGGCCTTTATAAGCAGCCTGTGTGGCAGCCCTGGAAAGAGTGCGAGACACAGAACAGCCAAACGTGCAACGCAATCGGGATCATTTTTGGTGGGCGAGAAATAACACACAATTGTTGAGGTTGGGAATGCAATTCCTTTTTTTTAATTTTTGTTCCTTTTATTCCAACTAATGTCGAATTCGTTTTTAATTTCCAAATTTGATCTTATTATCTTTAATAAAACGGATAAGTGGGGTTTAATTTTGTAAAAAAGGACACAATAATTCAGGGAGTTCCTTCATTTCAAACAATTTGTGAGATTTTCACAAAATACCATCAACGACGACGACGTGCCTGATGAGAATACTTGAACAAGATACAATTCTCATCAGGCACGTCGTCGTCGTCTTTCGATAGTGGTATTTTTTGAAATTCTCACAAATTGTTCGAAGTGAAGGAACTCCGTGAATTATTGTGTCCTTTTAACAAAATTAAACATATTAATGATAATAAGATCAAATTTGGATCACTACACTACACAATATTCATATTCACTAAACAATTTGTTGTTGACGTTTTAGAAATTCACCTCCACCATACTCCTTCATATCGAGAAGGATGTGTTCGAAATGTATTCCTTAAAGGTTAAGGTGATTTTCTTCGGTCTTAAAGCTTGTTTACATGATTCCTTTTTTCGGATGTTTCTTCATTCTTTCTTTTTGCAATTGGGTAAGGGGTGTAAAAAAGCAAGGGGAATAAAGTAACGAATGGAAGAATGAAAATTTTAAGATTTTTTGTGATTGAGCTTTGAAGTTTCTCGTTTGAGAAAGAAAATGGTATGCACGGAGTAAAAATAAGAACTTTTGAAATTGAAAACAATTCCTAATTATGGTTTTTAGTGGTAATGGATGGTTTTAATTATTTTTTTTTTTATTTTGCAAATTTCTTTAGAATAAAACAGTACAGTTTGTAGGAAAGCATTGGATATATTCGGGGTAATCCAAATCAGTGTACACATCAACGTTCGTGCCTGTCCAAAAGAAGAAGAATCATATACACACTATATAATAAGTACGGAAAAATATAGTGTTTACGATTTTCTAATATAAACCAATATAATGCAGCGTTTTTCTTTTAAAGTTTGTAGGATTAATAATTTGTTGAAATTATTTTAACACAGCATTCTAAACACGGCGTTAGAGAACGTCATTCAGAGAACTATCCGCAGCGCGTTTAAGATTTGAATCTTGATTTTCATTTTCTCACTAAATGCTAATTAGGAACTTGATGCGACGTTAAAAACGCGCTCTTTGTGACTTGGGATATGTTTGTTTTACTGTATATTACAACGCGGCGTCAGAACGAGCTATGCTTGACTAGGTTTCTACTCCTGTGTAATCGAATATAATAGGTGTGAAGAGAGATAATTTGGCTTTAAAAAAGTACACTTTTATTGCTACTTTGTATAATACAATCTTGCAAATATACAAAGTAGGTGTTCTTCTGACCGAATGCATGTTTAAATTTATTCTAAGAACAATCAATACACTATCATCAGGTAAAGTGTTTGAAACTCTTGGATATTGTTTAACCAGTCTTAAACGTTTATATATAGTTTTCAAGCACACAATATGTAAAAGGCAGGGAAAAAATAATAAAGTATAACAACTTGCATTCGAGTAACTTGCTAGTGGCTCCTCATGGTACAAGAAAACAAGATAGCGACTTTCGTATTTTACGTTATTAGTGACCCTTGTTGAATAAATTTATTTCCGTTTTAGAAAAAAAACGGAAAAGTAAGTTTTAATTGATGCAGGTTTGGTCCAATGATTGATTAAATATACATTGATTGATTTAATATACATTTTAATTCCACTAACACTTCGGATTCTTTCGAAAAATGGTAATTTAATTTAGTCATTTTAAGTTACTGATGACGTCAAATTTCGGGATGGCGCTTTTTATCACAAGTATCTACCAACACGCCCAATTTCGTGGTGAAAAAGAAAAGGGAACTGAAGAGAAAAGGTCAATTATTTGACAACTACTCTCTCAATGGGCGTCAATTTTTTGACAGTTCAGCATTACTACACTCTCAATTCGCGTCAATTTTTTGACAGTTCAGCACGACATACATTCTCAAAAGGCGTCAATTTTTTGACAGTTCTACACCAATACTTATTTGACCAGCTTGTAGGCCTTGTCAAAAGAAGGTAGTAGATTTCCCTCTTTATAGTATAGTTACTCGTTACTCTATGTCTATGGTATATACAATGCATGATACAACTACTAATATATACAATCGTATTATGCACGACAGAAAGTTGTCAAAAAGAGCACACACAACTACAAAAAAAAATCAATCTCGTTTCATGTTCGTTTTTACAAGAAAAATCTGAAATCTGAAATCAAATCTGAAAATTAAAAACGAATTCGACTAAAATGAAATGGTCAGAGCTTTTAAGTTTGATCTTAATGTTTCTCGGAGTAATTGTCTTTTATAGTGAATTTCTTATGTATTATGTTGTTTTAGCGCAGGTAAGTTTTAAGTTATGAGTAAGTTTCACTCGCCACTTAAAATATAACCTTTTTTCGTAGTGTCAATGGCCAACTTTACACTCTAATAAATCCAACACACTAGCTTCAGTCAAATCTGTGATTTTAGCTGATACTCATCTTTTAGGCCCATTGAAGGGGCATTGGTTTGACAAATTAATTAGAGAGTGGCATATGTATCGTGCTTTTCAGGCATCAATGGCAATTTTTCGTCCAGATGTTGTGTTTATACTTGGTAAGACAATTGTTCACTTTAAAGTAAAGTAGGTAAGAATAAACTACTTAAGAATGCATCCTCCCCTGGCGTATTATAGTCTCAGTAGTAGGTTGCTGGTGTGTTCCACATAAATTAAATATAATATATTGAAAAACGGTTGTTGTTACTATTTAAAAAGGAAAGTTACAAATTCCTAAACATGACAAAATCATGATACCAACCAACCGTTTTAGTGCCCCGTGGCTTAGTGTTTGGTGTAGCGGTCTGCTAAGCGAAAGGCCTGGGTTCGACTTCCGCTCATAGCCACCTTCTTTTCCGGGATACTGTATCTTGCGAGGAACTGACAAAACCTCCAAGAGTAACATTTGTCTCCAAAAAGTGCATCTCATGTACCCGTTCGGACTCGGTGGTAAACTATAGGTCCCTTCCATTCTTGCAGATTAACAACACACACAGGAATGGTTGAGAGTATAAGTCACTTGGCTCCTTAAGAAGCTGTCGCGCCAAAAAATGTATTTAATCAACCATTGCAAATTTTACAATAGTCTTAAAAAGATAGTGAGAACAAATTTAAGTCTCCGGTATATAAAACTGATCGTTTAGCATTCCCTGAAGATTTTTTTTTTATTAAAGGACATGAAATAATGAAATAAATTAAAATATATATTTACAATAAATCTACGGAAAGTATCTTTTATGTAAATGTAATGTTAAAAAAGATCTATTGTTTTTTTCTAATAATAATACTACCCTTATTATGAATTTAATGCTTTAAGGTGCTTACGGGCTAGCCTCTTAATTAAACCTACAAGAATTGTTGACAACTCCAAGACATGCATTGACCATATTTTTTTCCCGATGCAGATATTTTCAGATTGGTTAAAACTAATAAAAAATCTGAACGATTAAAAGAATGGAAGACTGGGTACCTGTCGACAAAAATTCTAAAAAAAAAACAGTCAACTTAAAGCAAAATACAAACAAGTTTGCAAAAACCTATCTAAAGAAATTAAAGCTTGTAAGGAAAGTTACTATTTAGCCAAGCTAGAAAAAAATAAAGGTAACGTTAAAGGCGAATGGAACGTAGTTAATAAAATTTGAAAACCTAGTTCTCAAACTAAGAAACCTTTGGCTATAGAAGTTAATAATATCAAAATTACTGATACTCAATATGGGTTTCGTTCGTTTTCACAGATCTACCGAAGATGCTTTGATAATATTTTGCAGAGAAATTTATGCAAATTTAAACCAAAATCTGTTTTCCGCTGGGCTTTTTATTGATGTATTTGAATAAATTAAATGTTTATAATATATTCTTTTTTAGTTTGATTTTGAGGTTTTATTGTGTTATTTTCTAAGTACAATTTACGTCTTTTTTATTGGTTTTACGAATACGTCCTTTTAGTGATTGTGAATGTGGTTGAATCATAAGAATAAGAAGTACTTCTTATTCAATGGGTTGAATTATCCAGTGATGGTGTGAATGTGTATGTTATTTGTTGAAAGAAAACGAATTCACGTTTTGTCAAACTTTACAATTAAAATTCTTTTATATATTGCAACTTCAAATTAATTTATAATGTAATGAATGGCTAATGATTAAATACTTGTGTATGAATGTGAAAATGAATAATGAACTAATGTTGTCACTTTTTCAAACAATCTCGTTGACGATTTAATAACGAATGAATGTTTTACTCAAAAAATGCAAGAGCCTAACAACAGGCAATTCAATTTAAATGATAAGGTACATAGATATATGTAAAGATTATGAGGCGACACAAAAGAAAATAGATAAGAATTGTTACATACCTATATTTTTTTGTACAAAGGCAAATCGGGTAATTTATACAAAGTTTGGCATTCTCAAACATCCAGCCCCCTCCTGAAAGCTTATGACCTATCAAAACAAGGCATTCGAGCTACTTTAGTAACAGGACGAACATAGTCTCCAAATTCAGTGCGAATTGTCACTAATCTGTACTTCTCGTCTTTTCCTGGATGCGTTTGGATAATTCGTCCCAAGATCCACTTGAGGGCGGCAGATTGGACTCCTTGAGTAACACGACATCGTCGACTTTGGGTGAGGTTTTTGCCATTTTGATCTTTGCTGTATGGATGTGAGAAAATCTCTGTATGCCACCATTTCCAGGAACCTTGAACCATTGCCTGTAAAATAGACCAATTAGAATTGATGAAAATAGCAGTGTTAGATAAGTTGGGTTGAGGTACAGCAGTATATGGTTCCCCGATAAAAAAATGAGCAGGTGTTAGGGCAATAGGGTCAACATCGGAATTTTGTCACATGGGACGAGAGTTCAGCAAAGCTTCGATTTTGGCGATCAGAGTATACATCTCTTCGTAGGATTCAGGTGCAGTTTAATAGATCGGACATTTAATTCAGACAGGCCTCCAAAATGTGGGAAGGACTGGAATGAATTTCCATTCAACGTTATCCTTCGCCAAATGATCGATGACGATGCTGTTATGTTGTTGACTGCAGAGAAGATTGTACATTCCTTAAAGTAGACGCTTAGCAGAAACGCAGTCTTGTACCATTATCGTCCAAACCTCTGACGGTTTACCACGGCGAGCAACAAAGCGGTAAAGAGCTGATAAGAAGGCGATTGATGTTAAGCCCCCAACTAATTCAATATGAATTGCTATTGTTGTGAAGCACACGAATAACGCTATGTAGGCCTTAAGGGTAGGTCTCCCGCAGAAGCAAACAAAAATCTCATGTAAAAACGTTTGCATGTATTGGTGTAAAAATATCCCCTTCTGAGAGATTTGTTGTGTAAAAAAAAATTCCTCGTTTTCGTTGTCGTGATTTCTTTCATGAGGATAAGGATTTTTTTTGTATCCCTCACGCGCAGAGACTAGAGTGTAGGAAAAGAAGAATCAGACTTAACGTTTTTTTGTTCTGTTTTTTTTTCGGTTGTAGGTTGTAGGTAGGTTGTTACTTTTTGCTTTTTTTATTATTTTCAGTCATATAAGTACATACTTAGGTATGCTGGTAGGTATGTTTACAATGCTTTTTATGGGAGGAAGGTCATCTTGAGGTATGTGCTTTTTACCTGTAAAGAATAATGATTTCCGATAGGTATAGTTTTGTAGGTAACAATTTAGGAAATAATGAATTTTGAATTTTTCTATGAATTGAAGTTTGTTAGTTAGTATCTAAATGTACCTCCTTGTTCTAATCCTTGTTACTAAATATGTTCATATGCATACATTATTGTATGAGGCGGCGCGGTGGCACTTTATTTGTATAATGTAGACACAGGTAGCAGAAAGCAAACTTGTCATTGAAAAGAGATGGTGACATGAACGAACAATGCGACGCGACGGTGAGACCTTCTAGTATTTTTGTATGAGATTTTTTTGTTATCTTTGCTGTTGGTATCTTTATTGTCCTTTAACTTTAGTGTAGCAGTTGAATTTGCTCGTTTCTTCGTTTTCGTGTTCTTTCATATTCCACTTTCTGTTTATTCAAAAAATAATACCTACATATATGTAGCTGTAGATACACAAAAACTTGCGAAATCGTTTAGGATTCGATCATGAAAATAGTGAGGGACTTTGTATGAATGAAATGAACATGCACATGGTAGGTAATGTATGTACATACATATATAAGGTGTATCATGTGCCTGCATTAGCATTTGTTTTTAATTTTTGGATACATATTTCTAAAATTGATGTGAGATACATAGGTCATTGAATTGTTAGGCATATGTTTATTGCAACGGCCGAAAACCGATTGCTAGAGGTATTTGGGTACCTTGTTCACTTGTAATGTCCCAAGTTTGAGATTTCTTTTGGATTTTGTTCTAACATATCAGAAAAGCGCATGCCAAAAGCAATTTAAATATATTTTTCTTTTGCGATCAAAAATTGTCATATCCATTTCGGATAAAAGTACCTAGTATATGTATATATTCGGGCGGCATTGGTGCAGTAGATAAGATGTTTGGTTCTGATCCGGAGGTCGTCAGTTCGATACTCAGGTTGAGAAGAATTTTTTCTAACTCCCTGTGCAAGGTAGAACCGTCCGTGTGAGTGAGTTTTAAGTGAGAAAATAGTCATCATAGTCGAAAAAAAATTCGTTCCTATCTTTTTAATTCTTCTAACTAGTGTCGTGCAACGTCATGTTTCATTCTAAAAGGCAATGTGCCTTACAGACACGTAGTTAAAATATAATAAATATTATATGTATGTGCAAGTACCTACCGATATAGAATAAGTGGATTTAACAAAAATCGAGAACAATTAAACAAAAATGTTGTGTGTCTGTGTGTAGGTACTTATGTAGAATTGTACATATATATATTTATATTTATTATATTATTATTGTGGGAATGAAAGACGAAATCAACGACACCGATCTTGTTCACGCTATTAAGTGTCAAAATCAACTAAGTGAAAGCGAGATGAAATGTGTGCGTGTTTATATGTCTCCAAAGACTAAATGGTATAATGCGATAGTTGAAGTTGACAGTGTTGCCTACATGAAAATTTTAGAACTGAACAAAATTTGTGTTGGATGGAATTACTGTAAGGTGTATCCACATTATAGAGTTTTAAGGTGTTTTAATTGTTGTGAATACAATCATTTAGCAAAAAATTGCGAAAAAGAAAAAGTTTGTGTGAAGTGTGGAGGCAAGCACGATATTAAAGAATGTGTCAGTGAAACAAAAGAATGTGTAAATTGTAGTTTAGCAAAACAAAATCTACATATTGAAATATGTACGGATCATGCAGCAAATGATCCAAGCTGTCCATCGCTTCTCCGAAAAATAAAAGTAGCTCAAGAACGCGTAGAATGCTAGCAATTAAATAATATAAATTGTGTTTTTTTAAATGTCCAAGGATTGGCAAATTATTTTTCTGAAATACAATGCATGGTAGACAATGTTGAAATAGACGTTCTTATACTGACTGAAACTCATGTAACATTAAAACATGATGTAAATTCTTTGAAACTTGATGGTTACTTTTTTATAAACTGTTTAAGTGAATCAAGCCACACGGTTGGAATTTCATTCTACGTAAAAAATAGCTTTAAATGTTCACTGATCAAAAAGTTTGTCGTTGAAAGAAAATGCTGGTGTTTAATAATAAAAGTGCAATATTCCAACAATTCTGTGATATTCATTGGTGCAATATACAGATCCCATATATGTTCTAAAGCTGAATTCTGTGATAATTTTGTTATCTGCGTTGACTTTTTACAACAGTGCAATAATTTCTTTGTGTTATGTGTTGACTTTAACATTAACTGGTTTGAAATCCAAGATACGTACAGACGCAGAATAGCCAAATATTTAAATGATAATTGCCTTACTATGACCATGAATGAACCAACAAGAATAACCCATACATCTAGAACTCTTATTGATTATGTTGTAACAAATGATGAGTCCCTAATTAATTCAAGAGTAACCAGCTCACTCAAAATAAGTGACCATGAATCAATTGAAATATTAATTAAAAGCAGAAGAGAAAGAAATGTTAACAGAAAAATCATAAAATTCTGTAAGTACAATACTGATGAATTCCTATTAAAATTAAGCATGAATTCTTTCTTTGTTAACTTTGATGTAGACCAACCTCATAATATCAATGCGCTCAGTGAATGTTTTGTTTCGAATCTAAAAAGTGTCGTGAATTCTATGGTTTTTGAAAAAAGTGTCCCTTATGTAAATGCTCAATGGTTTACAAATGATCTCCAGCAAGACAATAACCAAAAAACGTATCTGTACCAAAGAGCGACGCTGACTAATAATCATAGTGACTGGAGTGAATACAGGCGGTTTAGAAACTTGTATAAGAAAAAGATGATAAACGCTAAATCAGCATTCATTAGAAGAAAAGTGGACAATGCACGCTCTCAAAAGGATATGTGGAAACAATTGAAGACGTATGTGTTACACAACAACAAGTCTGACAGTATAATTGAAGTGCAATTAGAAAACGGCAATAATGTAAATGATAGTGCAATATTAAGTCTAGAGCTAAACAAGTTTTTTGTCAATAGTATCGTTAGTTTGACTTCTTCCGTCTCGTATCCTGTTTATACATGTTTGGTCGATGAGTGCAATATAGACTTTAAGTTTTCTGTTGTGAGCATAGAACAAACAATAAGTGCAATAAAAGAAATTAGCCAGAAAAATGACTTCAACTTTATGAATGGAAAAATGTTCAAAGACGCAAAAATTTAATTATCGCAGTATTTATTGATCTGAAACGCGCATTCGAAACGGTGAACATCTCTATCTTACTGCAGAAATTAAATAAAATTGTCGTTAGAGGAATTGAACTACAAATGTTTCGCAGTTTTCTTACTGGAAGGTCACAACGTACAGTAGTAAATGGTGTAACTTCATGTGCTCTACCGGTAAACATTGGAATTCTCCAAGGTACCCTTCTTGGTGTATTGTTGTTTCTTATTTACATAAACGACATGGAAAAAGTTCTGAAACATTCTTGGCTCAAACTTTTTGCTGATGATGGTCTTTTGTGTATTCCTGGTCGTGATGTAACAACGTGTGTGAATAATATTAATGAAGATCTTTGTGCAATAAATAACTGGCTTAAAATGAATCGCCTATTATTAAATATGGAAAAATCAAAGTGTATGTTATTAAATGTCACCTCTTTACCACCTGATTTGTCCATCCACGTCGAAAACTGTCCCCTTGAAATTGTGCCGCATATAAAGTATCTTGGTGTTATTTTGGACAATAAGCTATTATGGAACGAACATATTGACTATCTATGCAAAAAAGTGTCAAAAAAGTTGGGAGTATTACGTAAAATTAGAAGCAGCCTATCAATGAACAGTGCAATAAAAGTATATAATGTTATAATCAAACCCCATTTCGAGTATTGTCCTACCTTACTGTATTTCTGTAATGTGTCTCAATTCCTCCCCTTAAAAGTTTCTCCCGTAATACTCGTCTCGCAAGGAATGCTCATCAGTTCACCCTTGAGCCTAATTTCGGACGTACCGTGAAATATAGGGATTCTTTTTTTAGCCGAACGACACGAATCTGGAATAGTTTACCCGGCGGGATTTTCCCTTGCCATTTTGATCTGCAAACATTCAAAACCAATGTTAATCGGCACCTCCTATCTCTCCCCTCCCTATCTTCGTAATGCCCGCGCAGTGTGTTCTACATTAAAAGGGAAACACATAATCCCTTGTGCGCGCGTTAATTATAAAAAAAAAAAAAAAAAAAAAAAATATCCTCTGCGTAATAGAGAGGACCTTATATTACCAAGTATGAGAACTACAAGAGGTCAACAATCTATATTTTTCTCTGGTTTCCAAGCTTTCAACCAACTGCCTCAACAGATCAAAGGTGCAACCAGCATAAGCACATTCAAAAGACTGTTAGCTGCATATACAGCGGAATATATTATATAAATACCTCAAATTCTTTTATATTTTAAATCTGTGTAAATTTCATAAAATCTTTTTAATCCTTTTCATTGTTTGAATCAATTCATTTTTGTTAAACTAAATTTGATTATTCTATTCTTATTTATTATATATATAAAATCCAACGTTTTGTAAACAAATTTATTGAAATTGAAATGGCACTTATGAGCCAAATAAATATTAAATATTACAATTACAAATATTATTATGTATATATATATTTATGAAATTTTTTGGATATATTTGGTAGGTATGAGGATAAGGAGAGTATATTTCATACCGCTTGGTGATTATGGTGTCCATATGACATTTTTTTTCTATTTTGTTGACGAAATGTTTGTTTTGTATATTACTTTCATTTGGCATAACAAATATTTCTTTTTATAACAAATATATAACAAATATCTATGACTCAAAATGTTCAACCTCCTGAGCTCAACACCCATTTTTTAATCCTGATCCCAATACCATTTTTTTAATCGCGATTTTAGTATTTTTGTATGAACAATAAAAAATAATTTAACTGTAGTTTGTTTTTATAAACAGAACGAAATTATTATTTTTTGTTATTTAACAAATGTCGCCACGAGTTGATATTTCATTCTGAATTTGTTTTAATGATGAACAATTTAAAACTTGCCTTTTTTTGTTTTCTTCTGCTATATATCATCAGTTCTTTTTCGTTAGTTATTTTTTGCGAGTGTGTATCCAAGCACCATCTCAACGCAGTGCCTGAAAAAATTTGAACGGTTTACTTTAATTTACAAGAAGGATATAAGTACTCTTAATGGCGCTAAAAAGAATGTCAAAACTTCACGTATCAGATCCTCGTGGAATCTATTCTCAACGGGGAATACGTTTTTTCCACTGCCGTCGTACCTGAGACTAATGGCTCGATATAGTGGCATGCGAAATCAGGCTTGACAAATGTTGAAATTGAAACCAATTATAAATTTTAAATTTCGCTTTTTTTTTTGTTTTTGTTTTGTGTATTTTAACGGGTGATTTTTTTGAGGTTAGGATTTTCATGCATTAGTATTTGACAGATCACGCGGGATTTGAGACATGGTGTCAAAGAGAAAGATGCTCAGTATGCTTTGACATTTCATCATGAATAGACTTACTAACGAGCAACGCTTGCAAATCATTGAATTTTATTACCAAAATCAGTGTTCGGTTCGAAATGAAATGAAAAAATGAAAAATGAAAATGAAAAAAATTAAAAGATGAGGCTCATTTCTGGTTGAATGGCTACGTAAATAAGCAAAATTCGGGATGCATGGGCAGTTCTTGAACGGCTTCTGGTTGCTCTTCACTCCAAATGCGGCAATTTTGCTTATTTACGTAGCCATTCAACCAGAAATGAGCCTCATCTTTTCATTTTTTTCATTTTCATTTTTCATTTTTTCATTTCATTTCGAACCGAACACTAATTTTGGTAATAAAATTTAATGATTTGCAGGCGTTGCTCGTTAGTAAGTCTATTCATGATGAAATGTCAAAGCATACTGAGCATCTTTCTCTTTGACACCATGTCTGAAATCCCGCGTGATCTGTCAAATACTAATGCATGAAAATCCTAACCTCAAAAAAATCACCCGTTATTAGTTACTACTTACTTACTTAGGTGGCGCTACAGTTCAGGACGAACCTGGGCCTCAACCAATATGCCTCTCCAGCCAACTCGGTCTTTGGCTAGAGCCTCCAGTTTTGCACTCCAAGTTGGTTGAGGTCGTCCTCCACTTGAGCGCGCCACCTAAGGCGAGGTCTTCCTTGACTGCGTCTACCCTCTGGGATGGAATCGAAGATCCTGCGAGCCGGAGCATTGTTGTCCATTCGCTCTATTTTATTAGTTTAAAAAACTCGTTAATATCAGTCGAATACTTATAATTACAATTGTTATTATACAATATTATCTTTTAACAAAGGTTTCAATAAAGATTTAAATATATTTATATTTATAACAGTCTTCAGGTTACTTGGTAGATTATTAAATAATTGCAATCCTTTATAAAGTAGGTTGTTCTGCGTGCCAGCTCTTCTGTACAAGGGTAGTCTAAAATCTCCCGCATTCCTTAAATTATAAAATGAGTTTGTTATGAAACTTACATTTCGCTGTAGATATAGAGGATATAAGTTGTATTTAATTTTAAAAATCATGACTAATGCATTTAATTTTAAACGCTGTTCTACATTTAACCATCCAAGAATTGTTAATGCATTAAATTTTAAACGCTGTTCTACATTTAACCATCCAAGAATTGTTAGCATTTCGTGTTTTGGAGTTCTGTATTCACACTTAAGCACAGTTCGCATCGCTCTGTTTTGTAAAATTTGTAATTTTCGAATATTTTCACTATTTGACATGTATATGATCGATGAACAATAATCAAAGTGTGGAAGAATTAATGTGTTATAAACTGTAAGCGCACAATCATATGTAATATGTCTACGAATTCTTTGGAAAAATCCTATCTTTTTCGAAATCTTGGCACTTAACTTACATATTTACATGTTCATTGAATTTAATTACGAGTTTCATTCAAATTTCAAAGATCTGCTCTCAAAATCCAGATTTGATCTTTTCAATGAAACTTGTTTTCTGATTCAATTGTAGTATTGGTGAACGAATGACACACACAATATTTTGACATTACACACTTCCTCTGACATGTTCATTTAGGGATGGAACATTATTCATAAAAACATCGATGTTTGAATATCGATACTATGAGGATGATAATCGATGTCAAGGAAAAAATATTTATGAACTGATTTTCGATACATACAAGATTTATTTAACAAAACAAAAAAAAAACATTTAATTTATTATTCATCATTGAATGCACACATACATATAAATAGTCGGTCAAACGTCAAATGGAAAATATTTTGTTATTTGTTATTTGTTGTGAACTTGTGCCAAAAAAAATAATAAATATCCATTAAATATACGAAATAACAAATAAAGGTGTTTTTGAAGTGAGAAAATACCAAATATGGCATTTTGAATATATCAACTGTGCATGCCTGGTACTTTTGTGTGTGATATCAAAACTGTGTATGCTCGTCAGTGAATGACCAACACTAGGATTAATTGATGAAACAAGTTTCATTGAAAAGAGCAAATCTCGATTTTCAGATCAAATCCTTGAAATTTCAATGAAACTCGCTATTAGTAAGGTGCCAGTGGGGCGTTCTTTTATTAACTATCGTTGACAATCGTTGACAATCGTTAACAATTGTTAACTATTTGTCGTTCCAAAATGCCAAATAGTTACGATTCGTAACAACAACAACAACAACAACAACAACAACAACAACAACAACAACAACAACAACAACAACAACAACAACAACAACAACAACAACAACAACAACAACAACAACAACAACAACAACAACAACAACAACAACAACAACAACAACAACAACAACAACAACAACAACAACAACAACAACAACAACAACAACAACAACAACAACAACAACAACAACAACAACAACAACAACAACAACAACAACAACAACAACAACAACAACAACAACAACAAC